>KK499869.1:66234-188699 GCA_000688715.1 Glossina pallidipes | reverse complement strand
TTTTTGTTAAACCTAATTGCGTAAATATGATATGCTTGTATGTGTTTATGTACAGTTGAGCATAAATTACTACAGTTAAAATTTTAGGTTTGCTTCATGTGTTTGCAACACAAACAACCGATATGAGGATATGTATGTAAAGAAAATTGAATCGTAATATTTTAATGATCATTCGATTTTCCAATGTTCGCATTTAATATTCCTAATTACGGCTGCAATAAACTATAAATTTTACGAATTTTAATTTAAAAAATTATTCTCAAAAAAAAGCGATGAGTTTTCAAAGAAATTTTTTAATGTTTACGTAAGCAGGATCTGATAAGTGAACGCCATACATAATCAAGGCTTAGGTTTAGTGTTTTCCGCAGAGCAAAAACTTGTCACCATTTACACACAGTTACACGGAATTCAAGCAATTGAAGCAACTTTAGTATGTTACTCAACAAAGCCAATTTCATCAACATTGAGTCAAACGTAACCTATAAATCAAAAAATTATCAATTTATTTAATACAACCAATAATTCTTGAAATTGTGAAAATGAAAACTTTAATTACGTAACTGAATTATGGGTCTATAGGATAACAGGCCTCTTCCATGTTTCTCATACAAAAGAAAGAAGAAGAAGATGGGATTGTTGAATTGCATTTATACTTCGACTTTGATATGGAGAGGGACAAAGATGCCACTATAGAACTCCCAGCTTATATTCAATTTTATTTTATATATGCAACTGAAACAATCATTCCGTTTTTTCTTATCCTTCTTCTTGTTTTACAGTAGCATTTGTTTCTCGTTTACTGTTAACATGTTTTATTTTATTTATTTTTATCAATTCTGTATAAATCAGTACAAGTTATATATATATATGTAGCAAATGGAAACCGAAAACTTGATGCCATTATAAAAAAGAAAAATTCTGACTGAGTCTATGTTATTTATCCAGACATTGTAGATGATGCCAGGTTTTTATTTTACGGATATAAACAACATGGCCATAGTAAAGAAGAAGCATATGTTTCACTGATGGAAAGGGCTCTGATACAATGAGGATTAATTGCATTTTTAAGCCTGGGAATTAAAGTTGAAAAACTTTTTAGGAGGCTTTGTGGGACACTTTGTGTGTATGTGTACACAAACAAATAAAACAAATACAAAAGATGTAAGACCATAGAGCTCTGGTTTTCATTTTGAAATTTATTTTTCAAAGTGCATTGTGCATGCGGTCTTTTAGTACATCACGCAAATGAAAAACAGCTCTTGTTGAATTATTTGAGCAGACGTGAGATATTTTTGAAAGAGGAACGACTGCTTTCCAACAAGTTACAGAGACAGTAGTACAACAGGAGACTTAGTTTGGCGTTTTGTTAAGATTCGTGCGAATCTCATATTCCCTACGTGAGCATTTGAATGTATTCCTGGTACAGAATAGCTTACGCTGAAGAGAGTCCACATTTAGCTGAAATTGTGAGTCTAATTGGAGCTGGTCTTTGATAAGTACGTCAAAAAGTTGTGGATTCGTTCAGAGTCTTTTAAAATTTTTCATGACTAAGCAGATTTATTCGTGTAAACCTTGATGTAGGAATTCCGCCAGCAACAAGGTTTTGAAAAAGTGGTCCCACTCCTTACGTTTAATCAATTATTTTACTTATCAGATAACATGGCAACGGATGCTAGCACGGTTCTTCATTATATTTACTGTTTGCCGCTCAAAGATCTTATGTTCCGGGAACCAGGAAGAGAACAAAAAAAGGAAATTTCTAGAAAATATGAAGCAATTTCTGGAAAGAAAACTAAAATAAGAAAACTTTCCCTTATTAAGAAAATATTCATAAATAATTTATTTAATGAATGATTAGAATTTGCTCTAACGTATTTCGATCTTGTTTTGAAACGAAAGAATTTCTATGTTTTGCGAAAGTGAAGCCAAGTTAGAAGTGCTAGTTGTGTTGAAGTTGCGTTGGAGCTTTGTCGAATTTTTTATCCTCGTTCCGTAGAAAACACGACAAAAACATCACGTATATGAAGACGGCGAGCACATATTGCCTCAATGCGCTTAGACAGATATACGGCTTCCGAATCGTTACGGAAAAGGCGGTAGAGGCGGTCCCCATCCTGGCGGAGGAGAGGTGACGCATCTGTGAAAAGAAGCCGAGAAGACAGGCGCAAAGGACCACTTTAAAGGGTAAGGAAGGCTTGACCGCAATGATTAGGCGAAAAGAGCGATGAGAGACGGCAAAATTAGGAAGATGGACGTTCTCGTTCATCCCCGATGTGTTTTGTTCTACTTACCCAAATTTAGTGAGTGCGCAGTTTTCCTGTTTGGCTTTCACTGACGCTTGGTTAAGGCCTGCTTTATATTCGTCGGAACTTTTCCACAATTCCTTCCAGGTTTTCAGAAAGGATCGAAGGAAAGAATATGCCACAAGTCACTTGATGTTACAATGATAACTCTGTGCGGTCCTCACTTCAACATCTGATAAAGTTATTGTGTTTTTCAGTGAATTATTTGATCGCAATCTACTTCAATACAACCGCACTCCTACTTGCAATAGTAGACTGAAGTGATCTTTGGCTTGTTAATTTCATGGAGATCGCGGTCCAGTTTACCTGAGGACCCGTACCACCCAGTAATTTGCAACTTTCAGTTGCTGCAATGATCATTATGCTTATTAATCCTAAATAATTTTGAAAGCTTTTTAGCTTGAAAAGAAAAAACTCCATATACTCCTCGCAGGTTTGTTTCAATAGCTCTGAGTCTTCTGGTGATATTGAAACCTTACAACTCTTTATAGAATACTTCCGACGAAATTCTTCAAAAAAGAAAAACTCACACACTCCTAGTTGTCGTATGCATATCACATATATGTATACATAAGAGGGCAAGTCCCTATATTATAGCTGTAGTACACACATACATGTTTATACTACAATTAAAGGGTGTATGTGCGCTCTTTTGCTGCACAACATGAGTGCAATAGAAATCTATTAAGTGTATTTTACCTGAAATAATCTTCCGTTATAATCTCTTATTCTTCGCTACTTGTGCTTCCCTGCTGTTGCTTAAACGAATTCGTGCTCTTTTGCTTATATGCAAGCAATTTAAATAGAATGTTGTGCTATATTTGTGAGTTAACTTGTGTAAATGTTATGAGACTGTTATAGAGTTCTTACAGCTGATACAAATATTTGAAAATTTGTGAAATTCTTGCTTATTATTGTTTGCGTAAAAATTCATGAGAAGTATTCTTTAATATTTTTCTTTATTTATTTTTTTTGTTTTTGTTTGGAATTCGATGCCGTTTTTAGCAAATTTCAAAAATACTGTAACATGAACGAAAATCTCGAACATTGTTGCAAGCACTACCTTCAAGTGAAGCGATGGAATTGTGTATTGAATTTTTAAAAACATGATATAGCCACAAAGATGTTAAACGGCTTCTTTCGTCTATTTAGTTTCATTGCGCTTTGTGTTAGCATTCATGAACCGGCGTCGAGCACGTTCGCAGAAAAACATCATCATGTTACGTTTCGCAATATTATTATTTTTAGGGAATTTGTATAAAAAAAATTCTTACTCATGTGCTGGAAACGCAATTGTACTGATAACATGTATTCCTTTATTGAGAAATTCTGCCTAAGGTTTGGAAGTGCGTTCTAGAAGGTCTGAGGCACTCGCTAGCAAAGCAAACTTCTTTTTAATTAGTAATTTCGAAGGCCTGGCGAAAGAAACATATACGTACCTTCCATATAGAGCTATGTGCCGCGAGTGTTTGGCATATCTAATACAATCTCGACGATGCATTACATTTGAATTTTAAGGTATGTGGAATGGTTCAACGACGCATACCAGGAGTATTGAACATATTTTTATGCCAATCGTTTCCTTAAATTATTCAATAATCACAGCAGGAAGGCTTCATATTTACGATATCGCACGTTTCTGGATTATAAACGCAAGAGTGTTTATTTAAGTGAATTAATTATATTTCATACGTACGCAAGCATTCTACCATGACTTCAGTAAACGAAGGACTAAATAAATCGTTCTTTAATGCTTTCATTAATTTTCTTGATTAATACGTCTTTCGATGGCACAAAGAAAGTGGACTGTTGTTTTAATTAAAGAAATAGCGGAATAATGTTTGAAATGCAGAAAAGTAGTCGTATAATAAGTGCACATTAAAGCAAAAAGTCCGCTCAATGCCCTAACTTAGTGATTACGAAACGGTCATATAGTCAATAGTAATCACAGATAAGTTTTATTGACCATGGCGTTGCCTAATAAAAGGGTGAATTCTGTATTAAGTGTAGCGCAACCTAATCCCTGTGATACCAAAAAAAAAAAAAAAAACACTAGAGTTATATTCGGCGGGGGCCGTATCTCGCATACCCACCACTATACTTTTCGCATTCTAAATTGCAAGTTCTTTTACTTGATACCCATATCGCTGGTATTATTAAGAAAAAATTAACCAGGGTGTCAATCATCATGTTTGGGCAGATAATATATCTTCATTTGAGGAGTGTACAAAATAGTATTAAACACTTTATGGTGTTTGCCCTACGAAAAACCTCCAAATAAAATTCGATCACTTGCAACTTTGTGTGGTCGATGGCCGATTTTTTCCGTTTTTGTACGTAAAGTAAATGTGGAAAATGCCAGCTTTCAGGCTAAATAATTTCCGAGCAACAAGCGAAAACGTACAAGAAAACAAAGTTTGCGTTCCACTGCGCGCTTCTGCTCCGACCTATTTGGTCCCCTTTCAATATCAACCTGCGTGCAGAAACTTCCAATGTTTCTACCAAATTTGACGTCGATATCTTTATTTTGCGACCAGAAGAGTGCCGACACTACACACCGCACCAAACACAGACGGGCAGACATTACTAAATCAGGTCAGAATTTCACGCTGATCAAGAATACATATACTTTGTTGAGTCTCTAACGGTTCCTTCTGGGCGTTACTTAAATCGCGTGAAAAACAAAATGAGTATATCCCCATCTTGCAGTGGTCGGTGTAAAAACAAGTAAGAAAATTATATTCTGTCGCAACCGCATCTTTCATAGATTTCTAGGAAGGTCTGCTTTAACTTTGTCGATAAAATAAATGCTTGCTTTGAATGAGTGTACCGCTAAGGACAACCTTGTGGAGCATGTTATTTTTCCTTCCTTCGAAAAATTTATCTTTAATAGAATGATACCGGGGTAGGCTCAACGGATATTCCAGGTGTCCTTACCCTGGTGAATTCTCCATTCTTAAAAGGAAACCGTAATCATTACCACTCGGCTTCTATTTATTCATTTATTTACATTATTATAGCTAAGCATTAACCTTAGAATACTTATCAAGTATCGATCGACAACTTCTCTCAGACAGAACGGACTGGTCCCTATCTCGCTCGCACTTCAGATTCAGCCCTTATCTCTCGCGATTTTAACGGATGATCACGGATTATTCTTCTTCTTTGCGTCCTATCGCGATGGTGGTTCAATCAAGAAGGAGAAAGTCGGAAGTCATCTTCTTCTTGTCTACAGTTTTGTTCGAACACGAATTGGCGTTGCCTATAGTGCCATTCCATGTCGTTTTTACTTAAATAGTTCTTACTTACTATGGCATCCCTATATCCTCCTATACTCACAGGAGAGTAACTAACTGCCTGCTATAAAAGAAAATGAGTGGGACGTAAAATATACTTATCGTACTTTAAATCCACAAAAATTACTTATAAGTAGAACAAGCTGCGTAACCTTGGTCCTTACAACTTTCAAGTCCATATTACGTTCGAAGAGCCGCCAAATGATTTTTTTTTGCTCTTTTTTTGTTCTTCTCTGGTTATCAATATTAAATTTACGACCATACCCTAATTACGGCTAATGTGTGACTGCAGCTGTAGTTAATACTTAATCGGTAAAAGCGTAACGCGTACCAGTCGGGCACATACCAACCAATCGTTGCAACCTGTCCCGTTTTCCAAACTTTTTTCCCCTGTATAGGAGACATTCGCGCAGCGATTGGTTATAACAAAAAACAAAAAAAGAAAAAAATACTTCCTCTCTTATTATTATTATACTTGATTAGAATTCAAACGTTTCATTGTAAAAGAAATAAGCAAAGTCGTAAGGACTTATATATATATGAAGTTAGCATAAAAACTTTGTTTTATTTACTTAAGTCCAGCAATGATGCTATTGTGGACTGTATAAAAATTTTAGTCACGAAATTGTTTTGCACGAGTCGGAAATTGCTTTACCTTACCAAATAAATCTCTTTTACAATATTCTCTCATAAATTTCTTTACAAACACCAGCAAATTGTTTTGTGACTGAGTTTAACGTGTAAACGTAAAATTCTCTAAAATCCAAAACGACTGTAATTAGGAAACGAAAAAGTATAATGAAGATAATGAAACTTACAAGCCATAATATACATATATCCATATATATATATATATATATATATATATGTGCAGGGGACATAATTCTGAGTGGGATAACTTTTTCCACAACTACGTTTACATTCTTTGTTTGAAAACAACATCTAAATTATTAGTTTTTGTGCACCTTATGACGTTTATAAACTAATTTTTTTCTTCTTCTTCTTAAAATAGCATAGTTTGCGGTGTAAACGGAGGGCAATGCTAGCAGTAAATTATTATCCCTTTATTTGCTCTTGCATGGAATACAGTGAAATTTTATGCGACAGAAATTAATGAATTCAAAGATCTTTACATAATAAAATCCCATTTGCTGCTGCAAGGTACTGAGTTTATTTTTTTCTTCTTCGCAAATGAGTAATGATGATGATATTTCCGCCGTTACTCTTGATAATGGGTAATGAAAGCATTAATATTTCAACTCCATGATGATAAGTACAATTACAAAATGGAAAATTAAATCTCGCCAGACTATAACGATTTAACTTAAATTTAGGCTGAGGAAGAGACATCGCGAACCATCCCCTGCATGTTTTATCGAAGACTGTACCTACAGCAAAGATCTTCAATAAATTTCTAGGCGCTTCTGAAGCATTACCTCCTCGTTGCAGTTCATATAATATAGAGGGGCCTAAATGAACTTTGTCAGCCACCATGACTACACTATCGCTTCACACTTAACGCTAACGGGAATTAACTTTGTTTTAGGTAATTTGCTACGACACCATATACCCATTAAGCGATAAATATAGAGAGCCGAACATGTCCCAAATAAACATGTGCTTACGTATCGAAACTTGTTGCTATAGAAACGAGTAGAACTTTCCGGTAGATCTTACATTTTAAGAAAATAAAGAAAAAATAAGAACATAAAACAAATAACAAAAAATAAGCATATGCACATCTGGCATAGAGGGCAACCCATAGTTGGTGTAAATCCATGCTGGAGGTGATTGTTCAAGCCGTGAAGAAATGTAGTTCACTTTTCGGATCCTATGAAGATATCGAGATTTGAAGCTAATCTAGACATATGGATATACGCAACGCGGTCGTATTTAAGTTGATAGAATGTATCCCTTATAGTTACAGCGATGTAATTAGCCATATTGGTAGTATGTTTAACTTCCGGCGTTGTTACCGCCCAAAATCTCTTTATTTGTAGTTTCGCGATAGTGCCTAGTAATGCTTTGCATTGAAGAAGTTTTCTTGCATCTTCCATTTGTAAAAATTCCCGAGAGATTGATGGTGTATTAAATTTATCAAAAGTCCAGAGACTGTCCAAAGTATACGTGCTCTAGATCAGGTCCATATTCTGAATAAATTTAAGAAATTTTGATTTTCCGCCCATGTGTCTATCTGTTGTAAATATTTTCCGAATAATCTGCTTCAGATTTGACAAAGTCATTCGAAGCTCAGGCTTACTCAGATTGGTATCGAGCATGGGTTAAATCGATTAAAGCCTACGCTAACAGTACAGCATAAATTGAAGAGACCTCTATTATCAAAAGTAAAAAAATGTAGCCTCTTTTCCCATTACTCATCAACTATAGGGTATAGAAGAAATGAAGCAAAGACATTTCATCCCTTTCTCTTTAGTTACTTGTATTTTCTATACCTTTCACCACTTGTGGTAAATTTGTTGCACTGACGTGCTTCGACGCAAGGGTCAATGCTATTGAAAACAATTCGGATCGGACTAGTTTTTGACCACTTGTTAAATAATGCCTTAGTTTGAAAAGCCGTTATAACGTTGGCTGCCTGGTGGTGGACGCTATTTAATGATGGGCTGTGGCCCACTACAATATAATATTTACTTGTCTTACTTCGAGAACTTGCTGTTCTTGTCAATTGTTTGCCCAAGAGTACGTATTAACGATAGCTTAGGGCTTCAAATGCTTATATAGTATGCTGCACTATATGGTTCTCTTCGAAATGCAGGAGGGAAAGTTTAGAAAGTTACTTTCTAACATCAATATGATAACAACAACAATATATATATAAATATATAGGGGAAAAGGTCAAGCTTAGCCATTGCCATTTTAAAATTTTTGCAAGAGATATAAAAAAAGTAGACAACCCTTTTGTTAAAAAAAAAAACACTAAATCCAGAGATGCAATCATTTGAAGATTCACCCCCCCCCCCCTTGCCATTGACAAAACGCGCTGAGAATAGTTTGAAGTAAAGGCAGTAAATGTTGGCAGATAAAAGCGAACAATTGGAAGGACATACCACTCGATGTTAATTAATGTCATTAGTAGCAATTAACAGAAATAATTAGTAGCAGTCAGAGCTATTAGTCAGAAGTATTAGGAATTGGTATTATTTGATAAGAGTAGTAGGTAGGTAAAGTGGTAGGAAAGTCCATCATTGCAACTTCATATTCTGCTGAAATATTTTCGTTACGTTTTCAAATTATTTCAAATTTAAAGTTTCTAACATTTCTGATTTTCAGTCTTCCTTTGGGTACGAAAATATAGTATAAATACTAACAATAGATTTCAACAAATTGAGTTAGTATCCTTATCAATGTTTGTTATAATCCTTTAAGCTGTTGGCAACAAAAACAATATTATAAAATGTGTCAGTAAGCACATTACATATACTTTTGTTTAAAGCACTATAGACATAATATGAGTATGCAAAAAAAAAAAAAAAAAAAAAAAAAAAAAAAAAAAAAAGAGAAAATTTTAAGCTCTCTTGTTTTGCACAATATATTACACACAGTCATGGTGCTGCTGGTAGCAGCACATAGAGCTCATATACATATTATATGCGTTGCATGAATGTATCCGCATATGCAAGCATTTATAAAAGGATTCATGGAAAGTGAAAAAAAAAAAAGCCACCATCGCCTTTTGTTTTTTTATGCTATTTAGAAAAAAAAAAAAAATAATAAAAAAATATATAAATAAAAAAAAAAAGAAAACTTTTTATCCGACTCTGTCCTTCTTTCTCTCTCTCTCTCTCTCTCTCTCTCTGCAACAAGTAGACCACGACGTAATTACAATGTAATAACGTCAAGATGTTGAAAATAGTTCGAACTCAAATCTCTTATGAACACAAAAAACAGCACTGACATACATATAAAAATTTCAGCAAAAAACCAAAAATACTGAAAAGTTCGAGAGAATTAGCATTCAAATGGATTCTGCATGCCTGGTTGGGTGAATATTTTTAAAAGACGGTTGAGTGTTGAAAACAAAAAAAGAAGAAAAAAAAATTAAATAAGAAAAGTTTTATTTTAAAGTTTTATCAGCTCGTCAGTACTTCCCTCAACATCCTAACATGGGTGGTGTTATTAATTTTCATGTCACTTGGAATACACAGAATAATAGCCAAAAATTTAAATATTATTGAGCAATATTGTGCTGGTTACCGGTTTGGTTTATATATGGATTTTCTAGTCCGTCTGTCAGTTCATTTGTCATAGGAATTCCAACAATGGGGAAAAAAAATTGATATTAAAAATAAATAATTTTTAGAAAAAACCAAAATGCATGTTTTTCCATTTAGTGAAAGGATAAGCAATTTTCAAAAATCCGTTATCCTAATGATATTTAGATGTAGCGTACGAAAGATTCGAATAACCATAAATTTGAGTTTGTCTTCATTTCTAATTTTTGTTTTTGAAAAATCTTTAAAATTAATATTTGCTAAAGTTGAATACTTTCTTACGCACACGATAAAGTTTATAACGGACTTTGCATAATTTTAAACGGATTATTTGTCGGCGGTGAGTGAAAAATATACAAAAAAATCAAACTATGGAAATTTTCAACTTTTTACTAAGGAGAATGCTACAGCACCTACACGAAAATAGCAAAGGTAGGACTTGTCTACCCACTACTGTAAATTGTCGAAATTTTATTGTTTTTTAGTTTTCTTTTTTTTTAAAAGGAAAGGTGGGTACAAAGGTGGGCTACAGATGAAAATAACCTTCTATTTGGTTTCAGTCTCCGGACTAACGTCGCTTACGGGGTTTTCAGATATTTAGAATTGAATTAAAAGCTAATCACCAAAACCGAATTTCACTTCCATCTGTAACAAGTGCTTAACACTAGATTGACCAAAGAAGTCATTTTGACTCCTTTTTAATTTGATCTCGAAAAAAAGGTATATTTATCACGATACAATTTCTTAGGATTTGGCGACTTTTTGATATAATGCTTGTGTTAGTGGTTCTATTTACTTATGCGTACATCTTGGCTTCTCTTCCAGTCTTTCTAGTGTTAAAAAAAACTATTATTCGACATTGGGTGAGCATAAAATCATTGAGCAAACCATTTGCCTCAAGTATTGTGTTTCTAATCAAATTTCATATCCAAACACATCAGTGTTTTTATTCTGGGAGTAACAGCGTAGTACAAGACAGAGCAAAGACAATGCGAAAGACAACAAAGAAGTACTGTCTTAAAAGAAAATTATGTAGTCTAGGTTTGTTCGAAAATTGTACACTACACTGAAGGATAGCTTGGAGAGATCCAAGTCTCTGCAACGCAAGCTTCTATTGAAAACTTCATCAAGGATCGTTTTCATCGTTATCTCTTATCTTATTAATGGCATAAAAAAGAAGATGGAACAAGTTGTTTAAGAAAGAAGAAGAAGAAACATCTGATGATTAAGAATGGAGATAAGTCAGCTCATAATAAATGAAGCAATTTATCTGGCAATAGCAATTCTGGGTACTATTCTCGCTTAATATTCATGCTTAGACAAAAGCTTGCGCTAAAGTAATTAAACTTTACCTATGCGTAGTACATTTGTTAGCCACACTTGTCTAAGTCGGCTTCCTCGGTAATTGATATGTTTCGAAAAGTGTGGCCCAAATCCAATTTGATCTCTTAGTCGTCGTCATAGTGAGTTTGTATAGCAGAAAGGACTTTTAGAAGGACTCCTGCCTTCGCTGTTCACTATTGCACTTAGAAGTTTTTTTTTTTTTTTTAGTAAAATTTTCATTTCTAGCTGAAAAGTTATTTCTTTCTTTTTTTTTGTTTTTTCTTGTTTTGGTTTTTTTACCACCACTATCGTCCTAACGTCCTAACGGCAAGTGTTTTAACAGCTGATGCAACTTGCCGTGACATGACATTATTTTTGTTACTGCTGCTGCTGTGTGTGTTTTGTGTTATTTTGGACGCAGCTGAAAAATGAAATTGTATTTCATTTTGATCACATCCCATTTCTATGGCATGAACGCAACGATGAATGTATTCAATTAGAAACTGATTTTAATTACATTTTTGTGCAGTTAACGAATGTTCTAATGGCTCTTGCTTTTAGTAAACTTTTTAAATGAGAATTTACATAATTTATTTTTTACAGCGCAAAACAACTACTTTGGATTGTAAAATGTCATGTTTGCACATTAGGGCTTAGTTTATTACTCGTTTTTCAATAGTCTACTGATTTTATATTGCGACTTAGGCGATGGATGACCGTTGTTTTGTTGGTCATGGTCGGATGCATAAAAATTTCACTTGAATCGCATAAATGTGATTTAAAAATTGCAAACTATTAAATCTTTACATCTTCGCGAAGATAATAAATAAGAGGTAAAAAAAAAAGAACCGATAACTATTACGTCGAATAGTTGTTATGAAATAAGTTTTGGTAACAAAATCTACGTTATACACTTAAGGGCAGCCTACATATTCACTTCATTTTTGTGTGTGTGTCTAGCGAATTTTATTAACCACTAAGTAGACTAAAAGCCTTCAGTGTCTCATTAATCAAGGTGCGTTAAGCAGATAACGAAAAATAGAACTCCAAGGACTTTTGCTTCTCCCAATACAGTTCAAAATATTTTGGAAAGAATGTGATCATGGTAAGTCAAGCATTCGGAATAAATGGAAATCAATTAAATTTGAGATCATGAGTTGATGAATTTGAGATTTGTCGTCAGAGGGAAATAATTTGTAAATAGGTTGGTTTCCCTACCTAGGCAAAATGAATTTTAATCCCTCGAAATAAATTCCAATTATGGTAACTTCGAAATTAATATATTTATATATAGTATATATATATATGTATATACATACATATATACATCTGTATAACATTACAAGTAAATTGGTACGAGAGCCATAGTTGCGTTTGTTTGTATATATGTATGTATGTATGTGTGTATGTATGTGTGTATGTCTGCATGTGCACAGATATTGGTTCCATGCATTCGAGAAATGAACCCAATGTATCGAAATCACGTTCATTTACTAAGCCGCTTTTCTGTCGAG
The DNA here is from genome assembly GCA_000688715.1 of Glossina pallidipes. Lineage (NCBI taxonomy): Eukaryota > Metazoa > Arthropoda > Insecta > Diptera > Glossinidae > Glossina > Glossina pallidipes. The sequence goes on along the minus strand of KK499869.1, from coordinate 176,031 downwards.
AAATAAGAAAGATGCCGTTCCTTTAACCCTGCATCGTTCCATTTAGATTAGGTTCGCGTAAAGAGGATTTAAGAAAGTCGCATATGGTAGGTTCGCCATATAACATAGCTAACTCGTTCCACTTTGTATCGAAACCGTTTCATACAAAACTTTTTTATTTGCCTACAACACCCGTCACTTTGACGAGAAGTTTTGACTTTAAAAATTCGACATAGGGAGGTCAATATCTTTAGATTTTATACATTGGTTTTCAATAATGTTATCCAGCCAATGTGTATGTGTACACGTTTTTTCTGGAGCACGTCCGTTTTTGTTATATTGATGCAAATCTAATGCTGTTCATCTATTTCTATGAAAACCCATTAATTTCACGGGTGATTTTTCTGGATCATCACAGTAACGAAAGTGAAGATAGAAAGCTGAAATTTCGCAAAAGCATTTCTTATTAAATTAAGAATACGCAGCTAAAAAATGAGCGTGATCTGTTCACAGGGACGAGACAGTAGAGAAGAAACTAAAATCACCTGGAAAAACATCGATAAGTTTTCCATATTTTCGTCTATAACTTACAATCCGATCCGATTATAGCTGATCTGTTTTTTTTCCTCTCAAAGTTTGTTGAAAATAAAAACAAAAATCAATTGAAAGTCCAGCGCAAAACATATTCGCCATTTTGAAATCGTCCTATATCAAATGGATAATATACGGAAATTTTGTACTATGTCGTATCGATGCAGTGTTCGCAAGTATCGCCTTGTACGAGGAACATCTGTGTACCCATTGAATGAGAAACATTTTCTGAATCAATTTAAGCTTGTGTGTCGGTCTACTTGTCTGATCTCTGCCCACACACTTTTGAGTTCAACATATAAATCGCAATTTTTGAGATATTTTGACGAAATATGACACATTAATGTTCACGACCTCTTCTCGTATAAGGCTTCAATTTGAAAAAATTGTTATATGAAAAAGTGCACAAAAAAGGACTGAGCTATAGGGTTTTATTCCTACTAAAGTGATGTGGAAAACTTAAATCAAATCGTCCAATTTTTCGAACCCCATAGATCGATTTTCTGGAACCCACTTCATCTTAAAATTCCTAAGAAAACGAACAACAATAATAATGAAGAAAATTTCTTTTTGCTAAAGTTGGACCGCGTTAGTTCACGTTGTGGACTCCCATGCGTATAAAAGGTATCACTAAAACTATGCCTTTACATAGAAAGAAAGCACAAATTGTGATATTTTGTCAGGAAGAATTGTCTTAAACGGAGCTGCTTAGTGAGTGTTTTGAACATTGGAAATTTCTTATAAGAATTTTCGATCCAATTATTTTTAATAGTATTTGTCATTGGGCCAAAATATGTCAGTGCAGGCCGCAGGCTAAATATAAAATTGAATGAACTGACATTATAGGCGAACCAATGAGTGGATATTTTCAAATCGATCCACAAAATGGATTTGAAGTTTATAAATTGTGTATATATAAAAGTCATCTACCGCCTCGTTCATTTGTGGGCGTATTGGGAAAGCAGGCAGTGAAATTTTTGTAGAAGAATGTGTGTAATTTTTTAAGAATATCTTCAAGGCGTGGTAGGTTGTTAGTAAAGATAAGTCGATTCTTCAAAGTTTTTCGAATTGGATTCACCTTTTTGCTGGTTCCAGACCTGTTTGGCTTTAATGAAATAAACGCGAAAAATCTCAACTTCTCAACTGAGCTTTAGTGATCGTGACAATTGCACAAAAATGTGTCCTGAAGTGGAACATTCCTGTGGAAGTGATATACATTCACTTGTGAGAGAATGCAAACTTATAAGAGAATATTTACTGCCGATTTTACTGTGGCTGTTTGAGAAAATGGCGAAATTGTGGAAAGTTGCCCGTTCATCGTTCCATCCAAAGGGTAAGAATTTTAATGAAACGAAATAGACATCAATGTAACTGTCGTCAAGAGATCATCTCTGACCTCCGGCCACTCAAAATGACCAAATAGTTGTTTGACAAATAGTGAAATAACATTTTCAACATTTTTTAATACCAAAACTCAATGCCTGCATACCCTTCTGTATGGTTATCTCTTTGTAGAAAATCTTTTAATTGAAATCAATCGTAAGGAATTAATAAGGATTTACCGGTTACACGTAAATCTCCCTACAAGTGTTGCAGAAAGAGCATTTTTAACATTTTCTGCCGTACAACTAGATTATTTAGTAAATTTTTTCGCTTCATATATATATATATATATAGAAAATTGTTTCGCTTTAAATTAACGCCCTTCAAAATTTTTAATCAATTTTATCTGCAACAAGCCGCACTTTGTTTTAATGCACTCAGGTATACGTTTCTGTTCTGTTCTGTTCTGTTGTCTGCCACATTAATATGTCTGACATAACCGCCTTTGTTGCCACCAGCATTACCAATCAATGTACCGTATGTGATGAATTTGATATGAATATGTTCGTACGTATGTACGTACGTACGTCAGGCGATTTTCACTTAGTACACACGACTATATATGCAGCATCAACTTATGCAATTAGCCGTCGGCAAACAGTGCATATGCATGTGTGTATCATCATCGTTGGAAACGTGCCGAACGTTTTTAATTAAGCGACATCTATATGAATGAAGGCTGACTGAATTAAATGGTGGGCGGTTCAACTTGAGTAATATGAAATCTAAAAAGTTACATGAAGTTTCATTTTCGTTTATTACTTTTGACAGTTATCTTCAAAGCTCCGTTCGTACTTTCGATTTAAATGCCAATCAAAATATTAAATTATAAATAAAAATGTGAAACGGAACCCAGCAAACTAGTCTACGTGAGATTCATATGGTAAACGCAACTCGTTTCACTTAACGCATACAGATAAGTTTGTTCAAGATGTTCAAGCTTGTTTATACTGAAAATTTTTCAAGCCCATGTTTAGCAGTCTTGATCCCCATACTCTAAGGTTGGGTTGAAGCAGAACTTTAGACATTAGAACATACAAGAATCTTAAGAATTTCCTTTGAAGGTTTTTAGATTTGCCTTTCTATATAGTTTTTAAAAAAACTTCTCGGTTTCCCTTCTATCTTCCATAGCGCAGGTATTCAAACATTTTCTGGTAATTACCTCTCACTGACTCCCATAGCATAACATCCTACGCTAAACGATTGAGAAATACGAATAACTTTACAATAACTGGGTGTTTAAAGTAAAAAATCTCTGATTCAGAGAAGTGCCGTGAAGCAAAAGAGTATTGCAAAATTGCTTGTGCCCTAGGTAAAGATTGAACACTAAATAGGGAATCAACTTGTCCTATTCTCTCTAGCAGTAGATGAGAAAAGCTAAGTAGGTTATGCTCTCTAGCAGTAGATAAGAAAAGCTAAGTAGATTAATGTACCCCGGGTGGCCGAGTAGGCAATGGATCTTGACTGACAACTCAATGATCGTGGGCTTAAATCTCAAGCGGGGTAGAAGCCAAAAGCACTTTAAGACTTTGGCCCTACAATATATTTCTCTAACTAAGTTAATAATTGTAATAGCACTAATAATAATTAGGTCTATTTAAGGTGACTGACTGGGTGCGCTCCTTAAAAAACTGATCATATTTTCACCTTTTCCAAATACTATTATTACTGTATTTTTTCAAATAACTGCGGCTTTCTAGCTAGCACAGGGTGCTGGTAGGGAAGGAGCCGGCTATTTCCCTGAAAGGCTTTGTAACGTGCAACTAGCTTTTTGTTGCGGAGAAATGAGCTAAGGCTTCTTCATAAGCAGTCCTTAGTTAAATGGCAACTCATTTGATAATGTTATGTCAAGAGATTTAAGAAGTGGCGAAGAAGTCTTCCCAATCCATTTGAATTTCGAGCTATTATATCCGAAGCGATTGAAATGTGTTCCGAAGGATTTATGAAGAAAATGGAACAACGCGTCTCTTTAAACATTTAAAGTTTTAAGAAAAATAATTAAATGAATAAATTTAAGAGAGCACGATTGATCTTTACTATCAGCCATATAATCGTAGTAAACGTTATCTCGTTGATTGGTTTTGTGAACACCTAAGAAGAAAAAAAGCAAATGTAAAATTTATTTTGTTTTCTGTCTCTGCTTTATTCAAGTCGTGCTATTAGAAAGTGCATCAAACATGTTTTCTCATTTCAAGTTAAACCCAAATCAAAAAATATTCAACATAAGGCGAATGTTGGACACCGCATCGGCAGGATGAATCACTTGTTGTTGATTGGCCGAATTCTAGGGAAAGAAGAAGAAATTTCATATTTCAAATTTTTACAAACTATTGATCCAAAAACTTTAAGTACCACGCCCCTATTATTGGTTTATATTTCAATAAGGAAGTCGCTTAACAACTTTGTCTTTTCCTTGAGTCGATTTGTTTCCCAATTATGACCGTTTTGTTTGCAATCGGGTTCGGTCCACTATGCAGTTTGTTACCATAATTTGGAGTCACTGTCGTATTGGCACAGTGCAAGTTATTTACAAATTGATAAACAGGTGCATCTATCCTATAACTAAATTCCCTTCACCTCGCTATGTAGTTATTGATTCAATACTGGTGCGTGGTGTGGCTTCTAACCACACTTCAACAAAGATTTATACTTTCATTGCTAACAATGCTATCTACATATATGTGGGGAAGTAATGCTATTGAGTGGCCGGATATTTGAAATCGGAGTATAATCTCAATTATAAGTATATAATTTATAATTTTAATTCCAAGTGTAAAATTATAAGTACATAAAAAGTATGGCTAATGGATATCGCGATACCAAACAACCAGAGTTTGCAAAAGAAACATGTGGTTAAGATTGTCAACTAATCCAAAAGGCGGTTGAAGAGATTAAAATAATCCCAATAATAATTTCCAGCACTGGATTAGTACTAAAAAGTCTGCATCGCGCATTGAAACAACTCAACATGAGCAAAGATCTGTGGGAAAAATGCAGTGGGTAGTGGTGCTACAAACAGCAACAATTGTCGGAAGTTTTCTGGGAGACCGGCAGTAAATCTCTTCTAATCACAATTGTGAATAGTAATTATTTTATGTATAGTGTGAGTTGTGTAATTCTGTACGCATAGATAGATATGAGATGATATAGATTGTCAAGAGTTGCGTTCAGTTTACGCTCAACTGCGGACTTCTGCTCCGATCAATTTGGCCCATCTTCTATACCAACCTGTATGCCTCTTCCACACCTTCCAATGCTTCTACTAAATTTGAAAACAGTATCTCCATTTTCGCGACCACGGGAATGCTAATGAGATACAGACACAAGGACGGACAGACGGACAGACATGGCTTAATCAATTCAGGGTCTTTGAAGTTTCCTTTTCGGTGCTACACACATTATCAATCAAAAAAAAAAACAAAGCGGACATATCCCCATATTTCAGTGGCGGGTATAAATAATGCAATGAAATGGTGGATATAAATAATGAAATAAATTCTTAGACTAAAAAAAAGACATTGAGCACTAGCAACACAGGCTATCGGCTCTAATTTATAAAAATGTACATTAGATATTGAGCCTAGTAGTTTTAATAAAATAATATATTGAATTGATATTCTGTTCTGAAGCTGATTTTAGAATGCTCAACCGGTTAATCGCTCCAAATTTTCATCCGATATTTGTTCCAGTAATCAAAATTCCTTTTCAAAATATTTAATTTTTTGAAATTATGAAGGTCGTGGGTTCAAATCTCAAGTGCGATAAAGTTTTCAATAAAGCTGATTGTCGTCGAAGCTCGTGCTTTAAGACTTTAGTTTTAGGATTTTTTTTCTCTGGCTAAATTATTAATAATAATAATAATAATAATAATAATAATATAAATTATTATAGGAATTTTCTGGGACCGTATTCTGCACCAATTTTTTACCCTTAAGGAGAAAATGTACTTACAAAGACTTCACAATGTCTATGGAGCACATAACACTAGGTTTGGAAAAATCGAAGAATTCCGAAAACGAGTCATATTAGCAAATTTACTATCAATTTTTCTATTCGCAATATAGGATTTCTTGAGCGTAGCACAAATGTTATAATAAAGTTGAAAAATTATAACAACAAAGAAGTATAAATGGATTCAAGGATTTCTCAATCATATTACAAATTATGCAAGAAAGTCGAAAAGTTCATGAAACAGACGAAAAATATAAGAGGACGAGTGTATAGATTCGTTAACAATGCTCCCATTAGCACTTTAGAAGGTCTCTGGAGCGTATTACAAATAGAATAATAAAGTTAGCATGTCTTTACTCTCCGCTGACGGCTATAAAGATGCCAGCTGCAAATGAGATTTCGTAAGAAACACAAGAGAAACGATGTATATGAACATATATATATACTTGCTATTGTATACATTCAATATGCACAACATGAAGACAAATGCCAACAGCAGCAGCAGCAGCAGCAATCGCAAATAAAAATTATTTCATATATATATTGTTTTTTTTGTGTCATCAAAATTCTCTGGAGAGGTTCCAGTTTTTCTCTCTTGCACTATGGTTAAGGTGTGCGTGCTTGATTATTGCATTGCATAATATTGCCTCTTGCACTTTACGTCATTGCAAGTGACTGATGGGAATAATTAATTATTTACGCCATCTCCTTAGAAAGAGAGCAATGGCTGATGGGGAAAGAAATTTTTGAATTAACTCTGACCTTTAATTTCCTTTGATGAGGAAGCAATTAATATCCGACAGAATTTAATCTATATTTCGTTAAAACTTAACGCTTCTTCAGTGCGTTTATTGAAAATTTTCCTCTTCTTTTCTTTTCTTTTCTTTTCTTTTCCTTTCTTAATATCTTGTTTACTTTCGGTTCGTGTGTCACTTTAAAAACTTTTTAATGTCGTTTAAATAAATAGCATTTGTGTGGACTTACATTATAGCAAATCTCTGCTATTCTTCGTAAGCATTTTGTGTGTGGCATTTTCTTCAAGTATCGAAATGTTTGCTCGTGATGTGGTGGTGTGTTAGTTTGTTTTGCTCTTTCTTTTCTTTCCCATATTTATTTAACTTAATGGTGTCATCGACACCATCGACACCATCGATTTGATGACGCAATCAGGATGAGCTTTATGTAGCATGAACACACATGTCCACACCTCATCGGCATCGGCATGAAATGTCTTTCTACTACTAGTCAACAATTGGCAACAAGTTTGCGGCACAGACACATACTCTGTTAACCGTTTAAACAGTAGGTGAGTGCCATCAGCTGTAATAAGATGAAAAAAAGAAGAAGAAAAACACATTTTAAAGACTGGTTAAAGTTAAACTATTCGTTGCACTCGTCGTGCTTGCGTAAATGCCACGCTTAGCAGTTACCATAAGCAGTTACTCAGACACTTAACCATAAAACAAAAGGTACTTTTTGCTAAATACAAACAAAAACTTAAAAGCAAATGGTTTTTTTTTTTTTTGACTCATTTATGATACCTTGACTTCCTGCATTTTATGGCCTTAAAGTTTGGTATTTATTCGATAATTTCAATAAACGTGGTTTGGTAACAAATATTAACTCGCACATTTTCTCGAATGAGTTTGCGAATCGCTTAAAGGCCTTTTGCTAAGGCCAGTGTAGTAACAGAAATTCTTAATCAGCTTTGGTGATATCTGTCTGATGTCATCAAAATTAAGTACAAGGTAAAGAAAACATAGTAAACTGGTTATAGTGTTCACGAAAAGTTTAATTTAAAAAATGATTACTTCATCTTGGATCGCTCTTTAAATAAACACTGCACCTAGGGCGCATAATACGTAATAGGTCGTGATCGAAAGCATTTCGATTGACTAGGGCGCCTTCTGTATACCAATAACTTTTTTAACATCATTCAAAAATCTTTTAAGGCCATTTTCCCAAGGTCTACAATTGGCGCGGAGAGAGACAGAGAGAATGACCGTTCAGTTTATAAAATAAATTTAAGGAAATGAAAAGAAGAATTCAAACTAGAAAGTACATGAGAAAGTTAACTTTCAGATTTTAAAAGATAAAATGGGCGTGGCATCCCTAACTCCCTCATTCCTTTGTTTTCTTGTTTGTCAGAATTTTGGTCTTTGACGGTCAGGCCCTTCTGGCCATAATATGATTTTAAAAACATGGCGGGCTATTACCGCTTAAGTTGATACGTGTTGAAGTTGTTGACCTCTTTTTCTGGGAATACAGATATAGGCAATCAAAGCGTGCGTGAAATAATCTCAATTCGGAAAGAAATGCTGATGCTTATGGGTGCCTTGTGACGGATGGAATTTATCTACAACAAAAGCTGAGCATCTGCCCGACAACTTTCAGCAAAATTATTTAGCTTAGCTTAGCTTAGTTTAGCTTAGTTTTTTAATGCCAATATAGTTATGCAATAATAACATGAGTGGGATTGTTTTTCGACCAGCCATGCCATAAAAGCGTTATTTCAGAAAAAAAAAAAAACTTTTATATGCCAACAAGCATAGTTTATGATACTGGCCAAATATATATATGACAAACAAAAATTGATTGAAAAAGTTAGACTTCTTCTTATTATATCAACCGATTTGAAATCCTCTTAAGTTTATCTCTTCATCTGTCTGATCGATGCACTTTGGAAATTTTTTAAAAAATTTTACGAAAGTTGTTAGAATAATGTGGTTTGGGTATTGCATTGGACAACTTTTTGCGACCATTCTCCGTATTACACATGAATTACAATTTGAAAAATTTCTTGACAACAATCGCTGATTATCCGTCTTTCGGGAGAGTAAATTAAACAAATCGAATTTGGCCATTTTTTCAACCATCAACGGTTCCTACGCAAACTAAGGGTTAATATGAAAAAGAGATTTAATTTTTAATTGGGTGGAAAACGACCTCTTTACTAAGTTAGGAGCGCACAGATCCATTTTTTGTGGACTCACCTCATCTCAAGGTTCTTAGGTAAGGATTTTCTATTCTCTATATCCAGCTGATGGCTTTCTTTGCCTGCATATTTCAGTTGTACTTGTTTATTTTCTAGAAATTTATTTTCTTCAAGTCTTATACTCGATAAAGAAAAACTTTTTCTCTTTTTTTTTTTTTTTTTGTATTTTGCTTTTACTCTTTCAATCAAGTTCTGCAACAGAATTCAAATTTGCTGATTTTCTTATTTTATAGTCAATAATTATGGTAATGTGTAGCAGTATGCGTGCATATATATATATATATCTGGGTCATAGATTCTCTTGTTTTTTATATCAAAGAGGATGCTTAAAAAACGTATGCTTTTGTTTTTATTAAATTGAATGCAAAATGATTTCACTCTAGTATTATATGTAAGTAAAGTTTGTTGTGCAATTAGCCTCAATTTACACAATATGTGATTAGTTTTGTGGAGTGAAACTATTTTCCTTTCTATACTCTCTTTTTTTTATTATGTTTTTTTTTTTTTGCTTGTAAAAACATTCTTTTGTAATGATATTTTTTTTGCAAAAAAGTCATACAAGAATAAAAAAAAAACTTCGCTCATTTTCAACGCGTACTTCTCTTGGCGATTTTTAGTTCAGATATTTGACCACACTATTAACATGGTAATTGAGATGCAGGCGTCCAAGACAAGCACCTAATGATTTAGGAAAATAAAGTGATGCAGTACCCGAATTTTTATACCCGCCACTGAATCGTAAAGGTATATTCGCTTCGCCGAAACGTTTGCACGACCCAGACACCCTTCGAAGTACACCCAATTCTCTTTTTACACGAATTTGATTTAACACGAGTTCAAAAGAAAAAAATTTATTTTTTTACGCGAATTAATTTGTTTTAACACGATTTTTGATTTATGAATTTCAGATATAATTCCCTTTTTCCAAAGTAGAAGTTATTTTTTATAAAATATTTAATGAATTAAAGTGTGTAAGCTCGAAATAAATTGTGTGAACTTTAACAAGAACTTTTTAATATTGTTTACACCTAATTCTCTTTTTACACGAATTTTTATACACGTATTTTTTGGGGACGTATCTATCGTGTAAAAAGAGAATTAGGTGTATACCTGATAAGCATTCTATTTTGAATCGATTTAATTGTGCTCCTCTACCTTTTTGCGTAACTTCAGCAGAAATAATGGGAGGCAATACTAAATACATCTGATCTGACCCAGCAATCGAATACGGAAACATAAGCAAATAGCATACTGCGCTAGCTTATTTCTCGATCTTAAACGAGTAGGCTATAAAGAGGGTGTGATTTCTTAAAAGTCAAAGAAGGATTCCATGGCGTTTCGAGATTTATCTTATTGTCACATTAGAAACTATACCTTGTTCACTATAGGTTCTGTCTTCTATACAGCATTTGCGTAATGTTCAACCGCAGATTTACCGCAGACTTTTAGTTTTTAAAATCGTTATACAATTTTTGGGTTGTTGGGACTTGAGAGTTATCAAGACCATTAGCTAAGTAGGCGTCTGCTTTTGTAATTAATTGCACAATTTTTCTCATCACTACATCGGTTTCGCTTTCACTATCTCGTATTAAAATGTTAGTGTGCAATAGAAAAAGAAAAACAAATATATCTCCTTATGAAAGAGTTGACCACTTGAAAGCAATGTGCAGGACGATAATTTTCTACAGAATGTATCCCCAGTTGGTCTGCTGGATTGTATAAAAGCGAAAGCAACTACAGCCTATAAAATTCGAAAAGCTGCATATCATAAATCTACTGAAGTATGCCTTGGAAAGCGTATCGAAAACAGTTTATCAAATTGATGTTTGTTTTTACAAATTTAATGACGTTATTCTAGTAATAGTTCCCGTTGCTAATGATGACGGCCTCACTGCAGATGCAATAATTTTTATTTTGCAACGACATTGTGGCGATTACCATCTTCCGTCTTATTAGTCCATATAATGTGAGTAACGCCAGAAAGCTATAAAAAAAACGAGTAAAACGAGTTTTAGTCTGGCAAGGCCGACTACTAAATACCGTGCATTCATATCTTCGCGATAAAGTACTAAAAACTTTTTGCCACGTAAATCCAAACTTTTCATGGCAGTTTTTATGCGTCAGTCGACGGGGTGACAATTGAGAAAAATGAATTTTCTTGTCAAAGATTGTAATGCTTCTCACTTGCTTTCTGCATAAAATGCTAAAAATTCGATATTGTTGCCAAATTGAATGTTAAAGACCACACCTACGTTGTTCAAATTTTGTTGTGTGTGTCAACCTATCGTTATGTACAATTTTTCGTCAAGAAGTATTAATAATTAGATGGTTTTGCCACATGAAGGCTTACTTTCCGGGGATTCCGCAAATTGCCCCATACGAGCCAAGATCATTCCCATTAATTTAGTTTACCGATATACTTGGCGATTTTTCTCGACAAATTTTGAAAAGATGCAAGTTCTTTCATGTAACGACTTTTACAATGTAAGTCGAGTTTACACTGGGTGTTTGTATAAATTCTATGGACTCAAACTTACATGGACAGATGGACAAGCTTAAATCAATTTAGATAACGACTTTTACAATATAAGTCGAGCTTTATAAAGGGATTATCAAATTTCTATAAATTCTATGGACACAAACTTACGTGGACAGATGGACAAGCTTAAATCAATTTAGATGATGACTCCAACTCGATCGGTGCAATATATGTTGCATCTATTTTAAGGTGTTCTGAGAGTTATATACAATCCACAAACTTAATATATCCTGTGTCACAAACAGTGTAGGGTATAATTACTTTTGATATCACATTTGTTGTAAAACACATATCCATTTTGTCTGTCGGAATATGTTGATAAGGCAAATGAATATTTACTAATCATTCATGCTTATTTGTACGCAATCGGATAAATAAAATGTTATTACAACAATAGAGATTTTTCATGATAAATGCAATCATACCGTTAGGCATTTGCTAAAGCAAAATTTGTGTTTTAAATGTGAGATATCATATATAAAACCAACAATACACATATATGTTACATGCGCTAATTATCCCTACTGGGTATAAAATAATTTGTGTTTGCATAAAAGGCATTTGACTTGACATGAAGATAACAACACATGCTGACAGTAAATCGAACAGTGCGCGTTTGCTTCGTCACATTGTTTTGCTAATATGGGAGAAAATTAATTTTCATATGTTAATAGCTCTCACCTTATATTTGTAGGCGATATTTGTTGGCGATCATCCTTTCATTTCATGTAACACGATTGCATCTCGGACATCTTCGTTACAAGAAGGAAAGAAAAAAACAACAAGTCATCTGTTTGTTGATTTCATTTTAATTATATCTGTTGCCAGAGTATTTCGGAATAACTTGAGCGATGTCGGATATGTCAGCAGTGCCTACTATTGTGTGTTCGATATGTAAAGAAAGATTGATTATAACAGACACTATTGACAGCATAACCTGCGGCCACATATTTCATCATAATTGCATTCAATGTTGGCGTAAAAGGTAAATAGTAATCAGATGAGTAAATCATAACCGATCCAATCAGTAGTTAACCTATCAATTGTGTGATTCTAAATTATAGCTCTGCCGAATGTCCCGTATGCCGACTTCAGTGCGGGAGTTCGCAACGAGTATTTCTCGATTTTGACGAAAATGCAATAGGGGATGCAACGGAGTACGCAACAGACAATGCTATCATAAAAGAGTTGCAAGAGAAACTGGAAACTTGCGAAAGAAATTTGAAAAGGACAAAAGATCGTTTAGACGAATCTGAAGCTAAGAATCTGATTTTAGAAGAAAAAAATGCTGAAGCGAAGGCAAATTTTAAAAAATTGATGCAACAAAATGACCGGTTATTCTTGCAACTCAAAGAAAAACAACGTGAAGGAAAGGAATAGTGAATATATTGAAAATCTCTCCATTTAAAGATAATAATAAATAAACAACTTTCGTATACAATGACAAACGTACATATGTGAAAAATACATTGATCAAATATAAAGATTTATGCTGTATTGCTCTTGTTTTCTTTTTCGTAACACTGGGTGTTTAATGACAGCCACAAAGACAACTTTGGATAGCACAAGTTTATGCCGTGTTTTTAATATTTTTTGGAAAATTTCAGAATGTATTTCTGTAAGGTGGGGAGTATACTCATTTCTCGATCAGCATCAAAGTCATTTGCGAGTATAGCTATATAATTTAAGCTATCTGTCCGTCGGTCTATCTGTAATCTGGAATTATTTATGCAGCCGAAAAATAAAGTTTTTATTAAAGACACTCTTAGCTTCTGGCCGCCAAATTAGAAATGGGCGTAACTTGCCCGCACTCACAGTTATCAAGAAATTGCTCCCGAGCAGTATGTAACACTCAAAAGGAAGCTTCAGAGACCTTATAAAGTATATATATTCTTGATCAGCGTGAAATTCTGAGTTGATTTAGCTTCGCCTGTCCGTCTGTGTGGTGTGTGTTGTTATCATTCTCGCACCCGCCAAAATGAAGATATCGACTTCAAATTTAATAGAAACATTGGAAGTTTCCGCACTCAGATTGGTATTGAAAATGGGCCAAGTCGGTGGAAGCGGAAGCGCGCAATGGAGCGTAAACTGAAAGGAACTCAGTCTTTTTTAAGAAAAACTTGTGGGTTTTGCTCGTTACTCGGAAACTATAAAAGTTAGAAGGCGGAAACTTTCCACGTTTGCTTTGTGAGACACTTTACTCTCTCTCTAGGTCCAAAAATGGAACCAATCTGTCATGCCCACACAAAGTTACATTTATTTTTTTTCATTTTTTTGAGGTTTAATGCTTATTTATGATAAGGCAAACAAGACAAAACCTATAAAACTATTTTGTACGACCCTCAAACGAAGATATATTATCTGCCCAAAAATGATGATAAACACCGCGATTAGTTTGTTCTCAATAATACCTGCGATATGGGTATTGAATAAAAGAACTTGAAGAGTAGAATGTGAAAAGTGTAGCGGTGGGTATGCGACATTCGGCCCCCGCCGAATATATTTCTCTTACTTGTTTAAAATTTGGCTTACAATTTTCCAAGGCACTGTTCAATGGAACTCTGTTAAAGGTGAAATAGGCATCTGTTAAAATTTTTTGTTTGTGTTGCCAGTTTGCAGTAAAGTTAAGTATTTATGTCTTAGTCTTCATTCGATTTTTCGATCCCCCTCGTATACAACTCCAAAATTCGCAATGCGCAATATGACTCAACGTATGTCCTTACGTCCTCTGTAGAAGTGATTATTTTGCTTCTTAAATAATGGTCCAGAGATCTGAAAAGAAGAATAGCAGAGAGAGAGAGAAATGTTCGAGGTGAGTACGGATGTTGCGGTAAAACACCGCATTGCAATTCAATGATTTTTTGCTGCGTGTGTCCGGGCGTGGCCATAAACATGGCCTTTTTCTCAATAGATCTAAATGCAGCCACAACGCAACTCAGTAGTAACTGTTTCTTCAGGTCTCAACCATTCCAAGAGAACTATGCCAGTACAGTCACAATGCCAAAGGCACAAACACCGCTTGTTAAAAGCCGTAAACGAATATCTTTTCCCTCTTCAGTTCGACGGTAAGTGGAAGTAAAGGCATTCCAAATTTTTTGCGAATAATTGATTACCGCTTAAGTATTTCTTATTTTGATGTTTCGATTGAAACTCTTGCACCAATATTCTTGATTTGCGGCCGTCACAAGTCAGTCAGCAGAAAAAAGGTGTTTTCTTGTCATTACTTTTGGGATTTGCCCTCCCGAAGCAGCAGTCATTATAAAGCTTTTTAGTATACATTTTTTTGTTAAGTCACGAAAACTGTAAAAGAGTAAAGAAATGCTTGCCTTTTTACTTGGCTTGATGTCTCTGTGATGTTGCTCAGAATATGGCTAAACAGCTAAGACCACTTCGATCCAAGCACACGCACTCTGTATAAACAAAGCATATACAGGAAATATCGAGCATATGTTATTTGCCCAGTTTTTAATGTTTGCACTAACTTTTGGAATTTTGCTTACTTTCTACAAAGTTGTCATGTCTTTCATAAAAGAAAAAAAAAAAAAATGTGAAATTTCTTTTCGGAATTTCCTTACAATTCGAAAGAGGCAAAGATGATTTTATTGTTGTGCAATTTTAAGAATAAAACTATTTCCAAGAGAAGACAAACACAACCTAAAACATGCCTGTATATACAAACTAAAGACAAACATTTGCTGCAATCACATTCATTCACTGGATGTAACATTAAATTAAGAATAAAATACAACAACAGTAAAAGCAATCGATGAAGATGTTCACGAGGGGATATAAAGGAATGTTTTACACGTTTTTATCGAACCAAATAAATTACGTAAATTGTTATTTTTCAAGCTTTTTTATAATCACCATTCGCACTCTGGTATCTGTCTGGTGTATACTATGCTTGTCTCTTCTTTTGCAGAGCTTCATAACGTATTCTCGATCAGACTATGAATTTCTATATCGTCAACATATACGTTCTCCGTATCGCTACTCGTAAATACTTTGCAAAACACTTTTTAAAGTTAGCAAAGCACAGACGAGCTAAGATTGTCTAGACATCAAAAATGCTATTCGAAATATCTTTCGATATTGTAAACGATGTTCCGACATTATATACATAACTTAGTTCCCATCACAAAGTTTAACTTCGGCCATAGATAGCAATTTGGATTGTAGGATAAGTAAGAGGAAAAAGTTGTTTGAAGAAATGTCTGTCCAAGTTATTTATAAAGAATCAGTTCATTTCTTTTATCCTAGTACCGCAGGGATACTTAACGTCCTTTTGATCAAACATAAATCAACTGCATTTTAAAAGCTTTTGCGGAATTCGTTATTAAGAGATCCTAGATTGCTGTCGCCCGACTTGAAAGATGATCGTCGCATAAAAATGTATTTGGAAAAGCTTAGGATACAAATGAAACTCTTGTTGAGTAAGTTCGTTTTCTTTTACAACCTAATAGCTTTCATAGAAATAGTTGCGGCTATAGAGTCCAGACTACTGATGCTCGACTTGTAAAGCCACCCTCGGCGCGTGGCAAATGTATTTTGCAAAGGGATGTAAAAGGGATTAGATGTTTATTGATCAACAGTCTTTTCGACCTACCAGCCTGTAATCCCTTCCGAATACTTTTAACGAGCTCGCAAAGCAAACAGACCGACAAGACAAAAATCGAAAGATCAATGGCATAAAACAAAAGAATTAAGAAAACCAAGATGACTACGCTTTTGGACGAGGGCTAAAAGAATATACGAATCTGTAAAACAACTTTTGCCACTCAAATGTTAATTGCAATTGAAGCAACAATCTTGGCATACAAATAATACATATTATGCATCATTTTCGTAGCAAGCGCAAAAAGAAGGAAACCCTAGTGCTGTACAAATCTTACACCCATGGTTAGCATTCAAAAGGGAGATTTAGAAAGAAATGTTAACAGCTAAAAACCAAAAATTAATTTGTACATACTTATAAGAGCCCATACAATATGTTCACGGGGAAGCATACTATCATGACCGCGAAAGAATGTTGAGGGGTTTAAACCAAAGGGAGGCACAGTAACACAGACAGTGATGATAACGAACGGCCTTTTTGGTTTGGCTGAAGCAAACAAAAAGATAATAACGATCACCGGAATTCAAGGTTTATAGTTTTAGTGGGCGTAGAGCATATAGAACTTAACGATATTAACATCGAATATCGATTTATCGCATACTTCCCTTGCATTTTATAAGAATCGCTCTAGTAATACTTTAGCCATTTGCAACGTGACTTTTTTTTGCTTTCGTGGAGTTCATACACGCATTCAATGAAGAGAAGGAACTAACAAATAAATCTTAGATTTACACGTCAATAAATAACGTAAAAGAGTAATTTGTTATTATTGCTGATGTTTTACTCGAAATATTGCAATGCATTAAACGTCTCTGATTTTTCTTTTCTCTTCCCTTTTCCACACATCTAAACGTCGACAATTTTCTGAGCACTTTAAACAAAAAAAAAAAAACAAAAAAAGAAAAGGGGACAAGCAAAAAAAAAAATATAAGAATAATGCAAAGGTCTGTTGGATATATGCACAGTCAGATATACTTATAAAAACTATATGTGTAATTAAGTGAAAAAATTTTGAAAAACGTGCAAAAAGTTCTCAACTATATTATAGTTCGGTACGCATGCACAGGTCTTCTTTTTCGCATGTAGTTATTATCGTCATTACTAATAAATGCTGTTGTTGCTGCGGGTACTTTTTTTTTTTTTCATGTAACATTTATTGTAATGATTATTGGTTTGAAAGCCAGGGAAAAACAACAAAAAGCGAATTCGTACCACAAAAAAAAAAGAAAAAAAAAACAGGAAGAAGCAGCTCAATCAGAAGCCAAATGTAGTAAATAGCATTCAGTAGCTTGATGGACTTCATAAAGCAGCGTACATGATAATTTGTTTTGCCATTTATTTATTTTTTTCTTTTTTGTCCTTTTTTTATTTGTTTTCTTCTTAAACAAAAGAAATCCCCTTTCGATAGCTAACAATAGTATGAATATAAGCAACTCTTAGCCGTTGCAAGAGGGGTCATACGTCTGTAATTTATAAGCAATGTCGATCACAAATAACTGACATGTTGACATGGCCCAAATCAATAATTTATGGATTTTTTGTATGTGCAACACTTCATGATTTATGCGGGCAAAGTAAGTAGGAAAACGTAAAAAGGAATTTTTTTTTTTTTTTTTTTTTGCCTTAACATATATCTTCCTTTGCCCTTATTCTGACAACAGCATGATCATATTTATACCCTTTACCGATTGCATGGTACAATGCGTATTAAGTTTATCCTTATGTATGTAACAACTGAATTTACCCTTCCCTCATATCAATCGATTTAATATTATTTTTTGCTTCGATATATCCGTCTGTCTGCATGATGTCTAACAAAATATGTTCGAGTGGCAATTATTGACATATATTGCGACCAAATTTAATACACTGATGTGTTTCGGCCTAAGGATAAACAAATTGGATTAGATTGGATTGAATTGGGTCTTTTCTTGCACTTCTCCCTATTATTATTATTATTATTATTATTATTATTATTATTATTAAAATTTTAGACTAATGAAATAAATTCTTAGACTAAAAAAAGATATTAGGTACTAGCAATACAGACTTCTTTAAGATCCATTGGTGAGTTGCAATTGCATGGCCAAGGCGAATTCTCGAAAATGTTTGAATCTTGATTTTCTCAACATTTGTAGGATATAAAGGTGGAATTAATTGAGGATTAATAGAAGAGTAGTTTTGATGGTGGTATCGTAGATTTCCTTCAGTAATTTTCTCTTTAACTTCTCCTCCAATGTATATTTGAAGATCCAACTTTTCCATGACATCACCTCTCCCTACTTGTTTTGTAAAAATAATTTGTTTTTTTTTAAAAATTATCTGACAAAGATCGTTTGAAGAATAGTATGTAAGTGCACTAAATTATACGGCAAACACTTGCATCGGATTAACGGGGGGATTTTTCATAGTTGTCTCATAAAACCGTTCCTACGAAAGGTAAGTCGTAATATTGCGAAAATTCGAATTTTCAATATTTTATGATGCCAGCTGGTCCATAACTTGGCATATAAGTTGAGTGGAACATGCAAGTCCATGTTTGGTCTCGTTCCATGCAAGGATTCAGATAAGTGATATGCTTTTATATGACAATAACTTTTAATATTTGATAAAAAAAAAAAAAAATTATGTGAAAAATCATAAGAACCTTGAAAAGAACATTAATTTTCCCAAATTTGGAAGGTGTCAGTTCAAAATTTTGACCCTCCGCTCATATAAGAGCTCGCATGAAAAGTGTTCTTCGCATCATTTTCGATATATTTTAGCATAAAATAAAATCCAGAATTTTATTAGGAGGTATAGTGTAGAATATTTCATGGTGAACCTCGCCCGAGTTTACCGTTCGTGCTTGCTTAATGCTAAAATAGTTACTTCATGGCATACACAAAATTATTACAAAATTATACTTTACCCTCGTTCTTTCGGTTACTTATTTTGAAAATATGGTAGTTTGCTCATTTTAAGGTTGTGTCAGGCACATTAGTTATGTGAAAAGTATATTAAATTTTGTTTAATCTTGATGGCTTCTTGAAAGTTTGCATAAATATTCAAATTTTATTTTACAATTTTTTACCCAAAACTTGATTACATTAAATAGATTGGTCTCAAATTTGTGGGCGATGTAATCGTTCCAATAACCAAAAGAAATAAAATTTCCTCATAATGTTGCTGTGCGTATACGAAGACGCAGTACTTCAAAGAGCAAAGTGAATATGCCTTGGGCTTGATTCGTAAATGTCGCACATATCTGCGATCATTTTGTGGCTTGTTTTTTAGACCGATTCGAAAAAATAAATGGCTTCGATAGGTAAGTACCAGCATACCACAAAGGCTCAGAGAAAACCGAAATCCGATGAGCAAACTCTATACGTTCCTGTTTTAAGAAGCAAAGTTTTTATACTATATCCAGATTACTATGCATGCCCTCATAATGGTCAAATGCTTTAATTTATTGTATTGTTTCCATGCAGCGACAAAAAATATAAGCGAATTGAAATGTTTGACAGAGAAGAGGAGCAGACGTAAAAACTTGAATATTTTGTTTATTAGGGATAACAAATTTGTCCGTGAACCAACTCCAGTAGGATCAACTTTTTGTGTCCATGTACTCCTCTTTCCATCTCTAACGGTTACAAAATAGTACCATAAAGCAATATAAAGATAAAAAGGTTGCTTTAAAAAAACACAGCTTGAAGAACGCATACGCTTAGCGAAAGATGCAAAATGCTACCTAAAAATACGGTTTCTCGAGTTAGCTAATAGAAAGTCGACATGTACCTATGTACTCCCTGCCGTATGATACTTTTTCAAATTTCAGGGTCTTACGTTGGCAATAAATTTATAAGACCCCAGGTAATTTAAAAGATTTACATGCTCCCACACTTACTAAATAAGCAGAGGACTAATCCTTTTCGCTAAAACTTCATTACAGACTTTGATGATAACATCATTGGTTTGAATTGAGTCATAGCCAAAGTATTGCAAGAAATCGATAGGAATGGAAAATATTCACAGACAATTTTTCACTTACGAATTAATTGCCTAAGTAGACTTTCAGTTAGACCTTCAGGGATGCTTTTAAGCTCTCTGCCTACACTTTTTTCTATAAAAACTGGCCCGATTCTGTAATTAGTTTGTATAGGGCTTCAGTGCATATGACATCTTAATCTATCCCCAATATTGCATAGCATTAGTAATAATAGTAATACCGAAGCTTTTCAGAGAACTATCGTGATTATCGATTGCTGGCAACAGCAATCTTTCAAGCATTGGAGATCTTCATAGGTCAATAGATTACATTTAATACAAGATTTCATAAAAAGACTTAATTGGAAGGTTGTTCTCCAATTGCATTATGCCGATACGAATCGTCGATGCTTGAAAGGGTCCTAAATGTATATATAAAATTTAAATTCGAGATATTTACTTTATGAAAAGTGCATTCAAATAATCAATCGACTTGTGTGTCGGTCCGGTTATAATTAATTTTTACTAGAAACCTGACACATATGTGCTTCTTTCTTTAGCTTTCCGGCTGCCTTATCCTATACACGAGTGCGTCTTTTATTCGCAAATGCTTGAACAGCTTGTAGAATATGAATAAGAATGAGTGAGTGAATGAATATGAATAAAAATATGTGCAGAAAACGAAAAGTGAAAAGCGTATACAATGCCTATCGCTCTGTTTTTTCAATCAATTATTATACCGCATATAGTGACACCAGCAAACATATAGTGGTATCAGAACAATCCCTATACAACTTCTTTAACCTTTTTTCTTACTTTATTTCTTCATTTTCGATAATACGGTATGTTTGTAATTGTGTTGGCTCAAGAGTTTAAAAGTGTCAAGTGTCGTGTAAGCGTACAAACGTTATTTTATTTCCTTTTATAAGAATGAGCCAAACATCTGCAGATATTCACAAATGATGCATTCAAATGAACACACTTCAGTGCAAACAACTTTTTATATACTTTTTATATATATGGCACTTGACTACATACTTGTCTATGTATGTGTGTGTAGGTAAAGTTAAGTGAAGAAGGAAGTTTACAGATAATTTTTGAAAATAACAAAAGTCTCCCAAGTGCTTCAAATGGAATAATTGCTTAAAGGAATTTTTCTTCTCTAACATGTCCTCACAAAGCTTTCTCCAGAGATCTTTAGAAAAGGAAAAAAAATTCGGTACTACTGGTCTTTGCTACAGTTTGGTACACAGATATCGCAGTTGCTGTACCGCGCATAGAAGGAGGCACTAAATTTTATCTGATATGTTTTTTATACCCATCATCGCTTCGAGCCCCCATAATAATAAAATATTCAAATTTATTTATTTATTTTTTTTTTTTTTGGTAGAGACGGCGAGCATAAAAGAATCGGCCAGAGTTGTATACAATTCTCTTACTTGTTTAATCATCAAATTGTTTGTAGAAACCAAAAAACAAACAACAGTTTGTCGCATAATAAACGCAAACTTAAATTTCTTAAAAACGAATTTATTTTCTATTTAAGACGTGCGATGTGAAGGCATAGAAGTTATGTGTGTAGTGGTGGAACAAACTTTATATTTAAATATTTAAATTGATTAGAAAAATATTCACCTGATTACAACAAACACTGAATGGCAATATAAAAAATTTCTATTTCTAACTTATAATCAATTTTATGCAATTAAGTGTTTAATCTTAAATACAAAATCTTAAAGTTTAAATTAAATTAAAGAAAAATAAATAAAAATGCTAATAACTAAGAAGTGAAGAAACGAGCAAATACAACAACAGAAAAAACAATAACTCAACGCAATTCGAATAAAGAGCAGACGGACTGTTCTCGGTCTATGCTTCTTTGTGTTTGACTTGATATATATATGTAATATATATGTGTACACCCAATTCTTTTTTTACACGAATTTGATTCAACACGACTTCAAAAGACAAAAAATTTTCTTTTTTTACACGAATTATATTGTTTTAACACGATTTTTAATATTCCAGGAATTTTTCTTAAATCTCACAGAGCAAAGAGCGAGATTTTTCGACGAGTGTACGAAGCGTTAAAATGTGTAAGCACGAAACAAATTAAGTGAAGAACTTTTTAATATTGTTTACACCTAATTCTCTTTTTACACGAATTTTTTTACACGTATTTTTTGTGAACGTATCTATCGCGTAAAAAGAGAATTACGTGTATATATATATGTATCTTAAATTTTAAAACTATGTAGAACTGTTCCACATTAAGCGAAGCATATCAATCTCTTAGACCTCACGTAGCTTTCAAAGATATTGTAAATTTTTGGTTCCATGTTCTTAACAGTAGGATTTAGTTAATATTTCTTCATTGCTATGCTATATATACTTAAGAACTGAATATATTTTCTGGGATTTTTAACAAGTTGGCTAATATCATATTGTACTTAGCCCACATTATATATTATCTTATATTATATTGCAAGCGTCCTCCGCTTAAGACGGTCTCTGTCATGGCCTCGACCTTAATAACACCGTCTTGGTATGACATGATATCGAGAAGACGTATTTGTGCTTCGCTGGATATTTTTTTCCCTTGCTTTTTGTTTTCGTTCTACCCATCCCCGAAGGATTATTCTTGCGCTTATCAATTTCATTGCTTTCAAAGTACAGTACAGTAAAGAAATTCGTAATGCACATAACGCGGCGATAATCGAAGAAAACTATCAACATGACATGCACAATTGGTCGGTTGTTTCCGTGGCGTATACATGCATCCAACTCTCATCTCTGGTAATGATGTGTTTCATGACGTCGTCATGGTCAAAATCATTGTTTAGAGTCAATTGAGATTTAACGCATTTAAGGTGCAAATCATCTTTTAAAATGGTTTGGGTTGATCCGCATGAAACGTAACCAGCATTGTTTACCGATGGCTTCAATTTGCGCTGGCGTGGCTTTCATGGGTAGAGGTTGATGATCAACGGGGGTGGTAATCGTCTTGATCTCACTTTTAGGCTGCTTTAAAGTCTTTGTATCATGTGCACTTTTTTTTTTTTTTTTTTTTTGTAACAAAGCTTCGTCGCCATAGTCGTTCTATAACATTCTCAACATTTCATAGTAAAAATCTAAGCACTCACTCTTGCATGTTTAGAAGGAACACGAATAAGTATCAAATACAATACAAAGTATATATATTCTCGATCAGTATCAAAATCATTTCATCGTCTGTCTGTCTGTCTGTAATCCGGAATTATTTATGCGGCCGAAAAAATGAAGGATTTATTGAAGCTACTCTTAGCTTCTGGCCGCCAAATTAAAAATGGGCGTAATTCGCCCACACCCACAGCTATCAAAAAATTGCTGTCGAGCAGTATGCAACACTCAAAAGGAAGCTTCAGAGATCTTATAAAGTATATATATTCTTGATCAGCGTGAAATTCTGAGTTGATTTAGCCATCTCTGTCTACTAAACTAGTTCCCGAATAGCTGATTGACATGCCCAGAAATACTAAACGTCTGTCGTTTTTTGTTATTCGATTTTTTTTTTGGCTTTACACTTAAAGCTGTTTAGCATTTTTGCTCTTTCTGATAATTTCTTTTATTCTATGAGAAATGAAAAATTGTTGCACATTTTAACATAGCAACATGAAAGGCAAAAATTCTTTTTTTTTGTTAATTTCGAAAAAATAAAAATTTGTCCGTTAAGATGAACGAATGGATTTTTGATTTTCGTTCTATTGCGTTATGTCAAATATCAATAAATTATATAAACAAAATAAAATAATATTAAAAAATATATACATTTAATAAAACAGATAAGAAGGAAAAGAGAGTCGTTCTATGAATGTGTTTGAGTACGCAATTAAAACTGCACAGAACAGCATCCTTCATAATGCACAAATTCACTCAGGCCAAAAAGAATGTTATACCCACCGTCAGTACCTGCACATAAAGCATTCATACACAGCGAAGCTTCCAGGTTATATTTAATGCCATCTTATGCAAGCATAAATAGTGAATTCGTATATATATGTGTGCACACACGCGCTCATGCACAAACATATGGTGCACTATGCATTTCACAGTAAAAACACAAATGTTGCTCTTCAATATCAAACATTCGGTCTTGCATTCATCCATTCACCGACCATTTTCCAAACTGAAATTTAGGCTATCATGCACTTACTTTTTTTGTGCAGTTAAAGACCATTTACCCATTGTTCAATGAGTATACAAAGCTAATTAATCTCTACTGATACGGTTAGCAGCACGAAACTTTTACTTAATTGGAAAACAAATCTCCCACTGCATAGTAGAAAGCGGTAAATTTGAATACAATATCTCTCTCTTTCCAGTTTATGGGTCAAGTATTTACAGTTAAGAAAAAAATACTTTTATAGAAAATTGTTATAAAATAATCTACGGAAATATTTATATAAATTGACAAGAAAATGTTGCAAATATAAAAAGAAACATTTTTTTTTTTGGAAGAGAATCGGTTTTATGAATCGGTTTTCCATTTTTTAAATATTCCATTTTAAAATTCAATCGGTCTATCGATAAGCGGCCTAAAATAGCGTTCATGAATAAAAGTCATGCGAATTGAAAAAAATAGGAAAACGAAATTTTTATTTTATTTTGAAGTTGAAGTTCTTGTGTCCACTCAAGTTTGCAACGCCGCTCATTGTTGCACTTAAAACCGAAAGTCATAAATTTTAATCTGACCGTATATGACCGCCGAAGCCGCTAGTCCACATCTAGTCCATATCCAAATAGTATATACAGACATGTTTAATTAATGCGATTAAATGCAACTCGACAACACGGTTCCTCATAAGGAATCGAGTCCCATAAATAGACTCTTCTGGTATTTTTTTCATCAAGGAAAAGGGGATGAAACGGGGTGTTAATGACGCGTCTTAAAATGTTGATGTTAAAAAATTCATTCGTCCTGCTCTCCTTTTAAAGCTTGATTTACGGGACCGCTCGTTGAGAACGGATATGGGATGAAAATTGAATTTTCTTACATTTCAGAGACCGTCACTTTGACATCCATGTTGATCATGATTAGCATATTAGCATCAAAATATAGTGAAATTTTTCCGACTGAGGGCGACATTTTGTTTGTTTTGTTGCAAATAGCTTTTAGGTTAGATTTGATCATTACTCAGTATGTTTTGATAGCGAAGTGGAATGCGAGGCACACTTGGGAAAGCTTGCTTTCTCGGCTTTAAAATTTTTCCTCGTCATTCTTTCGGGTCCAACCCAAAAGTAGCATAAAATTTGTAAAAGGATTATAATCACCTTTTGGCAAGATATTACAATTGCAAGGTAATTATTAAAAGACGAACATATCTTCGGTTGGTCAATCGAGACCGTTCAGCGTTTTCCCTATAAAATAAGCTGTAATTTCGTATCCATTGTAGGCCTATTACAAGTAAAGTATTGGACTAAATATCCGTTCAATTGTACGCTGCATACGTTACGGATGATAAATTATAACTTTTTAACGTGTTTGTCATTGTTGCGATTGTGAGTTGATCATGTTCGTGTTCAAATACGAGGCACGGTCATCAGCTGACTGCATCAGCCGTCTACGCCAGCTTTTAGCATTGGGAGTAGAAAGAGGGGCAATTAGAGAATGAGAGAAACATGAACAAATTTTGGTGTCATTTTAAACGGATCAAGAATAACTACACTTTAGGGATCCTGGCGTCTCATGCCTGTACCATAGTGGAGCCAAAATTTCGAGTTTCGTGCAAAAAGTTTTTCAAAAAGAAATTTCCTAGGAAATGGCATCTAGCGTCTGCGTTTACGAAGCAAATCCAAAAAGCTCGGCATTAATATCGCTGATGGTATGGTTCTCGCTCTGACGACATTGCTTTTAGTTAGTTTTGTAAATTTTTGCCAAATGTAATTAATTGCTTACAAGCAGCGTTTGGAGTTCTTGAGGTGCAAATAGTTTTGAAAAAGAAACCGAATTTGTAGAAGGACAGCACAAGCAACGATCATCGCTTTGTTTAATATTTTCCAGATCTTAAATTTTTACAAATTGATAGCGTTGTGATTACGTGCAATATTAATATATATCGGGCCAGATGCTCAGGCTTTGGTCTATGAGCACTGCTTTTGGCATAAGTATTTTAGATTTCGCTTTAAATAGCCGCGACAGTCTCTAGTTTAATTTAAATGCTACGTAATGTAATGTAATGTAATGGAACATTAATGTACTACTCGGACTTTGTAAGGCAATTGTGAAATTCCGTTCGCCTTCTTATTAGCAAAAATCTATTTAATACAATTTCACAATGCATGCACACAAAAGGAGAAGAAAAAATGGAAAAAGTAAAGATTTTCATGTACGGCCTCATCACAAAAACCTATTGAATGGTAATAAACACATACGATACGAATGCTGCTCTATGCTGCAGTTCATGCAGTTCATGTAATGCTTACACATGGACTGAATTGCGAATGCAAACAATGCTTACGTGTTTGTTGTTGTTGTTGTTGTTGTCGTTGTTGTTTTGTGCTTCTATTTTAAGTCATAGCATTGTTGGTTTTCATTTTTTTCTTTCTATCTTTTTCTTTGCCTGTTCTTCCTCATCGTTGTTCGGTGTAAATCAACAACACAACAACATCACGATGGCAGAAACAATTAATTAAATGTAAAGACGCACAAAATACATTACTGGGACGACAAGCCATCACGATCTAAGAATATTGTAATTATTTAGAAAAAGAAAAAAAAAGGAATTTTTGCCTTAACATGTAAAAAAGGGGAAAAATTGGATTATGTTTCAGGTTCGCGTTTCTATCGAAATCAAGTATTTTTATTTTATATTTAAACGTATTCATGTACTACTGTCTTGTACTTTTTCCTAGATGCATGCATGTATCCAAAAAAAAAAAAAGTACGTTATTTATAGATAATAAACAAATTTCCAAAATGAACAAAAGTTTCTTTTACCCTCTTTTTCATATAACATGAGCAACTACGAGGAAGTAACCGCCTTCTCCTTCTCGAAGTAATCATTGTAGTTGCCAAAAGAAAACTTGCATTTTACAGTACGTCTTGTTCCTCTTACGTTAGCGAAAGTATTTTATTAGTCGTTTCAAAGGTTTTTTTTTTTGGATGTTGTTCGAATGGAAAGGTGAGATAATCTCTTAGTTGTTCATTGCCATGAGCCAGCCGTATGCTTTACTTCAAGTAGATACCGGTAGAAGGGCCCTTCCCCCCTGTCTCCATTCTTAGCAGAGCTTATTTCTCCTCCTACATCTATTTATGCTTCTCTAAATTTTCTCTTCATCAACCCTCTCTCGTGTAGTCCCCTCACGATCATATTCTGCCGCGTTTTCTTTCTTTCTCATATTTCCACTGTCATTCTCTCCTTCTCTATTTCTCACTCCCTCTCCCTATCTCTCTTCCTCTCTCTCTCTCTCTCTCTCTCTCTCTCTCTCTCGCACACACACTTGATTCCTTCCATATTTGAAAGCAGTCGTACAATTTCTTTAACAACAACATAAGGTGCCGTCCATTGCTACCAACTATTGCAAAACAAGTGTCCTCTGTTGATCAAAATCTTTGAATGAACGAGAGAATACGAATAGGAAAGAGCTCTTGCTTTCTACGTTCTTACCAGCGTCTCTCCATTCATTAATAGTAATTTCTCAACGCATGCATAGGAGGCTGACAGGGTGTTAAGGTGCTATCATCTCTTTGCCCTTCACTGTAATTCAAATATACGATAAGGAGGAGTACCGGGTCGCGCTTGACTAATTTGAAAAGGAGAGCCATAAAATCGACTATTCTTACTCGTCCTTCATAACAATCAATTATTTTGCAAAAGCAAAGCAAGGAAAGAGCAATGAAATAATCTACGTTTGATCAGTAAAGTGCCTCTCATAGAGCGCTATATCCATATATGAACACTACTTTATAGTATAGGTTCACTTGCTATTTTTAAATCAATTTTTATTCATATTCTTTCAGGCAGATTTTGTACACCCACCTCATAAGAAAGCCAACATAGATGTATAATAGGCATCGTTCGATATACTTCGCACCCATTGTAAATGCAGCCAAAGCAACAAATAACTTAGTCACTTTGACAGGAATTGATAAAAATATCGGAATATCGTGTTCGTTAACATGCTTGTTTAACTTTGGTTGCCGGCGGAGGGGAAACGCGCTCCATAAAGGAAGTATCGAGTAGTGGAAGAAAGAGTAGTATGGCTGAGAGCATAATCTAAGTCCATACTTCTTCTTGGATGCGGAAACCTTAAGGAGAGAAGATCAGATGGCATTACAGGAAGTATGGACAATCCAAATGCAATAGCGGCTTTAAACAGCGTACACAATAGTTTAGAGCTATACAGTCCAAAGTCTTCGGAAGCGAGGATGGGTACCCTACCACGTAGAATAGTTGCTCAGAGTTTTTTCGAACTAACTGAGAACAGCGCTTCGAGAAATCTTGCGGTGGCTGTAATTCTCAACAAACCGTCCCATGTAGGCCATGTAGGGCCACATCTGATCCAGAGTAAAGGAAATAGATAATTTTCTCGTTCGTGGAGCCCCCTAATTGAAAGTGATTTGACTATACGATATGAAGCAGCTTCATTGCTCTGCACTTAACCCATGTGTCATTGGTACTCGTGCAAGTGTCGACTTAGTCTGCACGTGTGTGTCCACATAACTTGTGTTAGTCATTCTGGAGCAACTGTTAAAAGTTTATTTGACTACACCTTATATAGTGTGTACAAACTATCCTTAAAGACTTTTGTTGAGCATGAGATTTATTCGGATTAGTTAGAACCATTCGTTCGGTTAAATTGGACTACCCAGAGTCCATCTAATGGAAAGTTGAAGCAAATCTCGACAATTTCGTAGATAATTCACCAATAATTTAAAAGGTATTCATACCTTGAACTTGATTTACATATAATGGATCAGAAGCATGTAAGAAAATGCTCTCAAACAAACCAATCCAAGCAATTAGAGTAAAAGTCACGAATTTTATATCATCAATTTAAGATGGTGGAGTTTTGTTTTAATGGCGTCTACCATATTGCTGCTATTCTCCTTATTATTTATTTATATACTTTATTCCACCTAACGTAACAATGACTGCATTGTAGTATTATCTTACATTGTATCCAAGAAAAAAAAAAAAAAAAATAAAAAAATTGCATTTTATTATTTTTTATATATGTTTTTTATGTTCTTTACCTGAATACTTAAGCATATGTGTACGTGAAATTACAATATTCAAAAGTAAAGATAGACAAGAATATAAATTCATATGTTCGCATGTTTAGAAATCCCTCTTTTTCTTTTTTGTTGTTGTTGTTGGTGTTGTTGTAGCAAACCCTGCAGCAATGTTTCCATATGCTAAACATCTATAGCAAAAGTAAAGAGAAAAAAAAAAGAAAGAAAACCAAAAAAAGAAAACACAGAAAGAAAAAAATGCTGCTTTCATTAAAATAAATGCTGCGTAGACACCGCTATTAACATACTTTCTGGGATTCTATCCCTAAAACGACTTTAAAATCAGTTCACATGTCAGTTGCAGTAAATTCATAGACACAGACAAATCTCTAGGTACGAAGCAGAAGGTATTGTATTGTACCCCCAGTCCAAAAACAAATGCATTATTAGACAAGACCGGAACATGAAACAAATCGGACATAGTTTCTATAATTATGCGCAAAAATTTATCTCTTATCTGCTGGTAGAGCTTTTATCTTCGAATTACGGGTACTTGTATATACACCCAATTCTCTTTTTACACGATTTTTTTTACACGAGTTTGATTTAACAGTTGAATTCAAAAGAAAAACATTTTTTTTTTACACGAATTATTTTGTTTTAACACGATTTTATATTTATGAATTTCAGATATAATTCCCTTTTTCCAAAGTAGAAGTTATTTTTTATAAAATATTTAGTGAATTAAAGTGTGTAAGCACGAAATAAATTAAGTGAACTCTAATAAGAACTTTTTCATATTGTTTACATCTAATTCTCTTTTTACGTACCTATCGTATCTATCGTGCAAAAAGAGAATTAGGTGTATACGTATATTCATTATAGCAGCTATAACACATTAATCGAAAGTATGGTAGGATATGTCCTTGATGAGAGTAAAAAAGTGATTAATTATCGGTGTACGTGCGACTTCAAAATATGTCTATAAGAAACTTAGTTTCAGGTTCTCATCGCGACAACCGGCAAACATGCTCCATGGCATAAAAATTGACGATTTTTGTTTGTTTACTAAACTAGGATTTCCACCTTTAAAAGCTTTTAAAGGTAAGGGGTAATATAACCTCGCGATTTTTTCCGCACTTTTTATTTGCTGGCTTAAGTGATAAAAAACATGATCATGAGCAGGAAGAAATTTGAAATGATCCAAAATTTCTTTTTATTGAAAGTAATTGCACGACCCTATGGCAGATACTTGAAACCTTGAACTTACTACGTTGCGCACTGGCGTCTTCAATTTTCATCCGATTTGTTTTCAAATTTTAAGCTCAGCTTAAGATTAACAATTTTGTACTGATCATCATAGGAATTTTTCGATTAAAGAAACTTGTGATTTGTAGTGATGTTCTTTGTTCTTTTTTCTTTTCTTTATATGACTAATCGCTCAGAAAATAAAAGAAGTGGGTGAAGAGAAATTTGAAGAGGCCGCAGCGTCCAGTAAAGATGTTAGCGATCGCGCAGGCATCACAGTTACCACCATGCACAAGACCGGGTCCTTTTATATGTAAAAGGGTGCGCATTAATAATTGTTTTTTTACAATTTTATATCCATCGCCGAAGCTCTGCCTGAGCTGTATATCCACTTTGTCAAAACGTTTGCAGCACCCAGAACGAAGCTTTAGAGCTCCTTTCTTACAATATTATTGATAAGCATGAAATTCTAATCCGATTTGAGGATGTCTGTCTGACTATCGGTTGGCAAAATGTCTGTGGTAAACATCTTGTTGGTCACAAAGGGAAGCTATTTGCTTCAAATTTTCCAGAAACATTGACAAATCTTACTAGGAAAGTAGGTTAATACTAATATTGGACCATATTTTTTAAAGCACATGTCCATAGTATAACGTAGTCTGGGATCACCTCCGTTTTCAAAAATAAAAAAAAAATTTGGTTGTCTGCTTATCGCTTATAAACCGCATTAAAAGCAACAACAAAAAATTGTATTTTTAGAGCCCCTATGGAATTCTGCAGCGTCTATGCAAAAATAGAAAACTGCGGGCACTCCTACTCAATATTCAAATTTCGTTCCTTTGTCGAAAGGTTTGCTGCAATCAGAAAGAAGAGAGACTCTATTAATTAGTATCAAGTGTGAACTGTTGTAGACACGTTGGTCAGCCCATATGTCCATCCATCTGCTAATGACTGTCCTCAACGTACTCATGGTCGCAAAAGTGGACATGTCTGCTATCCACTTTTATTCTGCAACATTAGAAAAGGTCATCTAAGCACACCCTACATGAAAATTTAATTTTTTCTCCTTTTGAATCTTTTTTTTTTTCAGAGTAACGATTCGATTGAAGTCGCCTATAACTTTCTTACTAGTTTTCACAAAATTTTAGAAAAATAAGATTATTTTTCGTGATCTTAAAATTTTTCTTAATAAATTTGAAAAAATTACCATAAATACAAGTAAACAAGTCAGAGTAAATACTATCTACTGTGTGTACAGTTAATTATTTTATATCAAATGCGATTAATGATTGCGTTTGTCAACGAAGAATTTCGTACGATGTATGATGCATATCTTCACACAATCTTGCAATCAAGTGTGGCACACTGGACTAGTGGCTTAAGTCAAGACTACTATAACTCCTTTCTTTTTTTTTTCTTTCTCTTTCTTGTTTAGTTGGAAAGTTTACTATGTTTGTATTAAGAAAATTCCCATGCAAATGAAGATACAAAGAATTGTTGCGAACAGTTACTGGAGAGTAAGATAATACATTGTTCTCGATATTGTGTGCTCTACTTCGACTTCTTTGTTGTAAATTTTTCAATATTGTTTTTTTTTTGTGCCCGACACTACATGTGGTAGAGGGTGTATTAAGGCCTTACGATATATTTATGGGTTCAGAGGTCACACTTTTCGTGATGTTTTAATGAAATTTAATAAAATTTAATACACTGACGTATTGTCAACGTCGAACGAACTGTGTTATATATGAAACGAGTTTAAATTAATTCTTACGATCACTGCTCACATAAGGTTTTCTAGTTAGAAAAGTTTAGTTAAAAAAATTTTTCTTTTCTGATATTTTGTATAAAAGGCTCTCAGAAAGTATTTTCATATAAGAAGAGGATTGAAATTTTTGAAGTTTTTCAAAATGAAAGTTGAGGTAGACTGCAAAGCTTTATTTTTTTAATCTCTCCCCATACAAGGTTTCAAATGAAAGCTAAATTTGTCTTAGATGGCAATAAAGCCGAAATTTTAGGACTTTGAAATGCACTTTGCTCCAGAGAATATAGTAATTGGACGTACAGCATCAGTGCGCTGAATGTGGACCAATATAATTTATATATCCGCTTACAAAAGGATTCTCTTGGAAGTAAGCCTTTAAGTCGCATTTAAGATTTATTGAGTGAGATATTTGTTTCAATCTCGTTTTACTTTCTTAAGTAAATGGGAAACAATTGATTTATAGTTAATTGGCGGATTATATCCCACAAAGAGCGCTTTAGGTATTTTGCATGTGGAGAGACTCGACAAAGGCACTTTACTAAATGTTACTAATAATTGTACGATCTTTTAAATGTAATTTCGTAACTTATGCTTATGAAAGACAACCAAAAGCAAAGTTTGTCCAAAATTAATGCAAATGGATATGATAATCATATACATATACAATATGCAAATGTGCTTTTCAAGGGATTAATTTTATATGTGTGGCCAAGGTAATCATCAGAGAAGATAATACGCAGGGAAGAAGGACGGGAAGGGAATGGAATTAGTATTTGTGTATGTTCGATTTGCAAAGTATTGAATTTCTCAAATAAAAATGAAAGTCACTGACAATAAGAGAAGCTTGTAAACTTCGGCGTCGCACTGCAGTCATAAACTCTCCTGTTGTTGTTAACAATCTACGGTAGTCTCCGCGCTTGAAAAGATTTTGAAAATAAAATCTTAAGTAATGTATCGTAGTTAACTGATACGTTGTTGAATAAAGGATTACCAGGTTTTTTTTTCTGGCTTGCGTCCTCTTATTGTTCACGGGCACCCCGGTGCTTATGATCTTTATGTTACAGAGTGGCATACAAACATACTTTTGGTTTTCTCCCATTTTTGAGTCACTTCATGAGTCATTTCATAATAATATATTTTCCCCTTGCATTAAATAAGTTAATGTTGACAATGTGTGAGATTAGCTTTCTATATAAATGAAATATTATACGCTTTTTACTAGATGCTTAATTTAGATGAAATTTAAAAATTGCGGCTGAATTGAAATGCGATAAATGTAATGCAAACAGTTAGGAAAACCATGCAGGTATTTCCGGACAAAGGTAGAGAATTTTTCAGATACAAGCCCATAAACGGAAAAGACGTTCATTTTAAGGCAATTGATAATTAATTAATAGGAGATGAGTTTAAATTTCACAGATCAAAAAAGAGAAGAATATATCATGTACAGCGAACTAACTGAACCTGATTGCGCAACATTCTATGGCATTACGATAAAAGTCTACGTCGAGTATATTCGATCCTTTCCTCACATATTAATAGCATATATGCTCAGCTTTCGGAACCAAAGTAGCATTTTGTTCATTTCTTGCACGGAAAACCCAAAAATTACAAACTGCGGTCAAATCGTTTCGAAAGTTGTTTCGTGTAAAGAAATCACAAAGAATCTTATCAAATATTATAAGGAATTCGTTATAAGGAGCTTTTCTCTATATTCATCAAAAATGACAGAAGTGGAATGAATGTGATCTTAAGTTAATTCCGCTTTATCTAGAAAGCCTTGCCAAGCCCTATCGAATATACACCTAAGTCTCTTTTTGCACGATAGATGCGTTCCCAAAAAATACGTGTAAAAAAATTCGTGTAAAACGAGAATTAGGTGTAAACAATATTAAAAAGTTCTTGTTAAAGTTCACTTAATTTATTTCGTGCTTACACATTTTAATTCATTAAATATTTTCTAAAAAATAACTTCTACTTTGGAAAAAGGAAATTATATCTGAAATTCATAAATATAAAATTGTGTTAAAACAAAATAATTCGTGTAAAAAAACAAATTTTTTTCTTTTGAAGGCGTGTTAAATCAAATTCGTGTAAAAAGAGAATTGGGTGTATATGCAGATAAAGCCGCAAGCACGATAAGCATAGGCATTTCGCATTGTGGAAAGCAAACCTTCTCTCTAGATTACTTTAATTTTTACTTATCTTGCAAAAGCTAACGGGTCTCGATAAAAATTGTGTTATCCTCTTTCAGAGCGATAACTCTCAACGAAACAAGCTGATTCTCTATGAGTACGGTTTTCAAATGTTTTTACAATTCATAGCAAAGCTAATAATTGTCCCAGGGTCAATAGGACACAAGAAGGCCATGAACACATGCTGCAATTTTGTACTTAAGGCCATCGATTAATAGCGATTTTAACACACTAAGCATAACGCATCAAATCGAGCGATGGGTTTTGTAGCATTCTGGAAAAAAGAGGGAGAAAAGATCAATATACCACTGAAACGGATTTCCATATGTTACGCAACCTATAAAACGTTGATGACTGGGTTCACTAAGCGGCTCTGTCATGTGTGAAGATTTTGCTCGGTAAGGGAAGTTCTTCTCCTTAGAAAAGGTTTATTTTATATATTAAATTGTAATCAATCGGAATCATTCTTAAAAGGAACTTTTTATATGTATGTTTGTAAACATTTTTTATCTTTTTAGTGGAATTTCATTTAAGTTCAATTGCATCGCATTAATCGAACAATCGAATAAACTGCGCGCTATCCCATATATTTCTTTTCAGGAAATTTTATACAATCAGACAGACAATAATAAAATTCGAAAATTATTCAACAATAATTGGAAATTTGTATTAAATTTGTATTAAATTGCATTCCTTTCGGTCTTCTTATGTTTTCTATAAGATATATATTTATATATATATGTATATATATATATTTATTGTGTGCATAGCAGCAGCTATACCTTAAAAAATTAACCCTAAACATAGGATGATAATAAAGAAGACGATAATGATCATGATAATGATAATGATAATGATAATTATAATAATGATCATAATAATGACAATGATGATGACGATCAGTGTCTTATAGTGTAGTTTTATTCATTGTGCACCGCACCACACAACCATACTTAAATAGTATTAAAAGTTGCAACTGCCAGCCCCTGAAGGTTTCTGTTGTTGTTGTTGTTGTTTGTTGTAATAAGATGAGCTGCAATGTTAAAACAGCAGGCACAACACGTACGCATGCGTGCAAATAAAACGTAAATTGCAAATGCATATTGAAAAAAATGTTTTCTTATACCTTACATTTACTATATTGTTTTGTAGGTTAAACAACTTATCGTTGTCTACAAATCTTTACGGAGGTTTTCTAGTATCTTTGGTCTTTTCTTTTCCTTTTCTTCTTCTTGTTATTTTTTTTTTTTGGCCAGCCGTCTGATTGGCTTCTTTCGTATCTCATGATTTAGGAGTTCTTGCGTTATTCACGCTGCGCGAAATGTTATTTTAATGCAATAGCGCTAATCTTACGTAAAGATTTTCAATCTGTACGCGCGTTTAAGTATATTTCGGTATGTGGGATCTGTTGCGTTGCGCTCTTCTACGTCCGTACTTTTTCAATGCCACACAATCCATACACACACTCTATATATATATATATATATATATATATATATATATGTATCTGGTTTAAATAGCTATTGCAAATGGTTTCATATAATGTTCGCCTTTACATCGTATAAGTTCTAAACTCTTTAAGTGGATACTAAATATAATTTTCTACTAATACTCTTTCCGTTCTCGCATATTTTAATGGAAATAAAATAATTCGATTCATAAATTTATTGTTTTTCGTTTAAGTTATAAATCATATAAACAGCGATTTATTATTATTTTACAAGCCGTGTCTATCTATATACATAGACGTAGTAGATGTTCTTAAAATTTGTGTTATGAAAAAAGTGATTTCGATCAAATTGACACCTACGTGTTTACATTAACCACAACATTTTTATCAAATGATTTTATTAATTGACTATAGTTTCCTATAAAATTGTACCATAACTGACAATGAACTCACTCCAAGCTCTAATCAATGTCACATTTATCATTTTTCTTCTTCGTATCAAGAGACAAAGAGTAAAAGTTGCGATCTGGCATACACTATGTCTACAACACCGCATTCTTAAGCTTAGTTTTATTTTAGTTAATAGCCTTTTCGTTCTTTTTTTTTTTTCTCTTTGTGCGAAAATGGTCCCGGTGCTCACAATTAATGCTAGAATTGAGTGAAGAAAGTGCTACAAATGAAAATGTGACAAAAAAGCAGTGTTTTCCCAAGACTCCTTCAGTTTCTTCTGCGTCATTGTGGGCGTGCATATAGGCAGATAATGGCCACTTTTTCACTTCGCCTTCTTAATTAATTAAGGAATGTTTTTGTTAAACTTTAGCTTCCTATCTGCATTTCTAAGATTCTGGAAATTCGATGAAAAAAGGGCATCAAAGGGGTTAGTTTTGGTACAAAACAACATCAACCGTTCTAAGCTTAATTTAAATACCAAAGAAAAAAAAAAAAAGCATATGTTCGAAAGGACATTTAACGAAAACAAATACAACAAAGTATTATATAAAATCCATTATCTTCATAGAGAAAAAATTGGCCTGTCGGGGCCGGAAAATTTCATTTTTGTATGCTACGTTGTCACCCTTAGGGCATACTGCATTTTATGGGTACAGAGTATAAAACCAAATTTTTTTTTTGCTTTTCAACGAAACGATCCTCTCCCAGTTTATAGTCTATTGCGAATATGTGCTTCGCCCAATCTGCGAAAACTTCAATTTGTTTTTGCAATTATGCAGCAATTAGCTTAGTTTTACCATCCGGGACAATATTAGGTGCATAAATAAGGTCTCTATGTTTTCAAACATACTTGTTGCAAAGCTCAATAATCGAAATGTCGACCATCGCTGTCTGCACCTTTTTGTCTTGTACAGGGTAGCTTACGGATACCCTCCTGACAGGCTCCAATGATTTTGAGGCGAAATAGCCATGGAGTGAGTTTCGCACATTTTAAGTATTTATGAATCTGCTAAATATGATTTCATCGATCTGGGAAGAAGTAATCAGATGGAGTGACGTCCGGGCAATAGGCCACATTCGCAAAGGATTCCCAACCCAAGTTGAAGACCATTTCCTTATTTGCTGCATGGGTATTACCGTGAAGCTTTTGCAAGAGCTGTGGATGGTTGTCCTGGATCAGCCCATGCTTTCCATAGTTTAGAATTGTCGTCCAGAATTCTTTTTACGTAGGTCGTAAAAATTTGATGAAAACTAAATCGTTTTTTTACAACGACTTAATAAATGTAAGGAGATCTTAACTCCACGATATTTCTCCTTTTCGTTTAACTCATAAGTATACCTTCTTTCTAAAGCTTTCTGAAATTTTTGGTTGCACTGTAACTCTTTGCTGGCTTTGCGTCTAATAAATTTTAAATTTCTTCATTCAATATCTTTGGCGTAGCGCCAGAGCATTTATTGTCTTCAAAACTAAAAGCTTTTTATACGAAATCTCTTACTAACTCTCTAACTTACTGCATTTTCATTCTAACTATGACTTAAGCATTGCAGTCAGTAGCTTCGGCTATATTAAAACGGAGGAACATGCAATGTCGTAAATGCTGCTTGTTGACGTCCATGTCTTTGCACTTTGATACATAGTCGACGACAGCTTGTAAACAATCAAAAGTTATAGCGTACAAACGCCAGTGCCAAAGTTATTTGTAACTAAAATGGCGTTAGAAATCAATGTGCACGGCGTGCTTTTTAAGGCAATCAATTTCAACACTGAAAGTTTATTTGTACATCTAATATTTACCATCAGCATGACATACGGACGTGCAGGCACACATGTCTAGACCAACGCGGAATTTGTTAGCGAGTGAAAATAAATACACCTTACTCTCCGAAGGTCCCCGAAGGGTGTTTGCAAACAATTTGGCAAACTGAAAACTTTTAAAAAAGGAACAAACATATTCTGACATTGTGACCGGTTACCAGTTATAAGAGCTTGCGGCTGCATTTTCTTGTCATACCTTCTATGCCTTAGTACCAAAATTTAATATTCCAAAACAATCAATTCCACTATAAGATGTGGTTACATTATGAAAATTTAGATAAACAAAAAATGCATGCGACTGCACTGCTTGTGAGGCTTGACATCTACGGAAAGTGGCTTAGAATACGGCTGTAAGCTACGTAAAAATTGCTTAATATTGGGAAAATACTAAAAGCAAATGAAGCTTTTCGTATAAGGGCGCCTCATGCAGCTGAACATTAACGAAGATATAAACAAAGACTCTCTAGCAAAGGATGAAATTCAGGACATAAGAGGATTAACAGGATTTCACTGGAAAATTCAATAAGTAAAAGAATTAACAAAAACATCGGAAACAATTTTAAAGGTTTGTAAACAAAGGAGAAGCTGAAAGGAAAACCAAGTAATGACTTTATAGTCGGGCAAGGCCGATCATTAGATACCCTACACCACATTGTCTAGCAAAATTTTTATATATTTTTATGAAATTACTATTATGAGTCAATTTTCATCACCACATATAAAACTTAGACTTGTTTGCTCTACAAAATATCAATTTTCGGGGAAATGCTTATTAGGGTAGAATCCAAAAAGTAGGCCGAGATGTTCCAAATTTCGTAATTTTTATGTTAAATTACTGATATGATATAATTTTCATTATGAAGCATTGAAAATGCAATTCTTTTTGTTGCAAGAATTTCACTTTTCGTTATATCAGAGGGGTTTCAAAAATTTCCCCACCGGACCAAAGTTTTCATAGCAAATTGAAATGCCGGAAAAATACTACTTAGTTCCTTTTGCCGAGAAATTTTCAAATTTTGCAATTTTTTTTCCATATAATGTTTTTTCAGAATAGGACGTTATATGGGAGTGATCGAGTGGACGGTGCGAACCATTTTTTATATCGGTCGTGCTTGGGTCAAAAGACGTACCAAAAAATATCTC
This sequence comes from Glossina pallidipes, assembly GCA_000688715.1. NCBI lineage: Eukaryota > Metazoa > Arthropoda > Insecta > Diptera > Glossinidae > Glossina > Glossina pallidipes. The sequence goes on along the minus strand of KK499869.1, from coordinate 136,731 downwards.
AAAAATTACGACCTATAGCTTGAACACAAATTTACATGGCCAGACATTAGACGGACAGACGGACGGACAGGCTTGGATAAATTCAGATTATAATTCTGAATCGTTCGGTATAATAAAAGATAGGGCTTTATTAAGCCCTTCTACGTGTTACGTACGTCCGCATTAATTTAATATGCTCTGTACCACAAGTGGTGTAGGGCGCATGATAATCATTACTACGTACCATCGAAGTTCATTTTTTATGTCTTCTTTATAACTCCAAAACTTGATCAGCTTGTGTTCTCCTTATCATACGACCACGATAGATTTTATGATACTGGAAGGAAATAACATGAGTTATTTCATTAATATGAAAGACCGAAGATGCATACCTTATGTTCCACTTTTTATGCTTTTTAAATTTTCAAAATATTACGAGTAAAATATACCGGTTTCTTCTTCTTATTATTATTTCCTGCACTTTTCTATAAACTCAAAATTTACTTCGCTTAAAATAGTTTACTTATCAAGGGTACCTGGACGATTGCGTTAGTTTTGAATGTATAATCAATTTTACTTTGGACTTTTAATTTAATTAATTTTGGAAAAGAGTAAAAACATAGAGAAATGAAAAATAAATTGAAATAAAAAGAATGGTGTTAGCATTTCGCAACATATCAATACTGTTCCAGCCACATTGAGCAACGTAACGAAGCTACAATCACACTCACTAAAAACTGCAACAATCTAATGGTATAGCAAGAACAATAAAGAAGAGCGAGCGGGAGGAGTTAATCCTTTTCATTCCTAACTTTCTTGTTCGTAATTGCCGACTTCCTCTATTGACGAGTCTAGGCTCTGAAACTCAATTTTAATTAATCAATATTGGTCGCTACATTCATTAGAAGTAAACGGGACGATATCAGATAAGTCACTACCTTTTACTATTTAACACTCGAATATGTTCGGAAAATTTTAGAGAAACGAACAATATCTCTGAAAAGTGGCCTCGGATTTCATCGTAATTGCATTCAAGGTTGACATATGAGATAAATGAGAACAGTAATCAGCTATCTTATGGTTAATGAGCCAATCGTCAGTTAATCTATCCACTTAAGCGTTAGGCATAGGCACATTTTATATGCGAGCTATGATCTGTTGCTTTAAAATTATCGGCGCAAATTGAGCACTAAATAGTAGACGGTGCTGATATATCTGCCATCGTCCAAATTACTCCTAACTTCATATTAGTTAACTAAAAATGAGTTGCAATGCTACCCCGTCATGAGAAATTAATTCGATCTGAAAGCGGTTTTCTGTTACTGCAAGGACAATATTCTCAGTCCCAAGAGCGAAGAAAGGAAACTAAATGATGAGTTTGTTAAACGTAACGATAGCAATGCGGCCTTACCACCACACTATACTGAAGCAATGGAAAGCATTAAAAAGTTAACGATTGATGGAATAAAGAAGCGAAGAAAGAAATTCAGGTAAAGCTATTAAGTATTTCTTTTTCATATTATTGTTTATTTATATTGTTTTTTATTTTGTTTCGTATTTCAAATGTTACGTTTTTCACATTTAGCTTGAACTTATTAATAACAAGCTTGTTTGTTGTGTTCTTTAAGCCGTTCTTCTTATTTTGAATTTAATAAAAACGCAACATCTTTTCTAATGTCATTGATTTAAATGAGGAAAGTAAAATAATGATAACAGAGCAGGTCCTTGCGGTGTAGGTGTGTAGGTGTGGGGACGTTCTCGTTGCTTTCCAATGACACTTCGATATTATTCATGGTTTTCCATCCAAGATTAGTGGGGTAATTTCTGGACGATCGCAATTCTATGCTTGACACTTCTACAGCTTAATGTTTAAGTATCGATATACGACAAGCCAGAGTTTGAAAACTCCATAGCAGATCGAAGAATATGGAAATAACAGGTTTTTTTTTTTCTCATTAAAATCTTGCTTCCACCACTATCCAGCACCATATTTAGTGCCTAATAGTTCATAGGAGTGTTTTAACAATTTTTTTTTGTTTTGTGGACATCTTTGCTCCATTCTCTACGATTCGTTGACCGGAGACTTCATATAGTATATGCTAGTTAGTATCGAGTTTACTCGTTATCGACAGCTGTAAACCGACTAGTGTTCCATCATCACTGCTTTACTGAGGTAACTACGGTTGATTTAAGGGAAATTGAAAAATTAAATAAAAAATTACACGAATTTAGGGAGAGTTTTTCACTATTGTAAGGATACGCACAACAGAAGTATTATGCCTCAAGGGCCGAAAGTAGACGAATCATTTCGTGGTCTTACGAAGGAAATATAGGGAAAATAGAGAAATTGGAATGAGAAAATTTGTCATTGCAAGTGGAGGCAAGAGACCGGAGAAATTTAATGCAAGATATTAAAAATTTCTCAATCTAGGAAAAGTTTAAATTCAAGCTGAAATTTCACTTAACTTATAAAAACTTGTTATTTAATAAGTAAAACTATTATTTTGGCAAACCTATTTCTTATTTTTGTTAAGAATACAGTACAAAAATGAAAGAAAATGATGTCTCGATTTTTTAAATTAAAAAAGTTTCGATTAAATAAATCGAAACAATCACAAAAGAGAACTTGATTTAACAAAAAAAGAAAAAAAGAAAACACTTTTCAATAAGATAACGTTTCAGTTGTTAGAACATATCGTCACTTCTAGTGTTACAAATGGGCCTCTATGCTTCCGGTTCGCACGCAAGTTTGACAGAACGCAAGTGAGCGATAGCTTTCAATAGAAGAAGCATCATTAGATTGAGCCGTTTTTCAAGTAGAATATAATCAAACACTACTCCTGGACACTGGTCCTCCCCTAATCATGAGCCTTCCTGACTTCTACTGTGCTTTCGCATGTGTGCGCATAGGACATCCCCTGCTGAGTTTCTGCTCAAAAAAATTTTGAAAAATATGCAAAACAACCATTGTGTAAATTTTAATTATCCTCCAAATATTCTGCGCTTTAAAGATGCCGATGATATAGGAACTCGCATTAAAACGCAAAAGATAGTAAACGATCTTTATATCTAAAGCACATACATGCCTTATTTCTTTTCTCTATTTCATTAACAAATCACATTTTAACTATTTAGGGAATTTACAGTCTTTTCTACAAAATTATAAAGTTTTCTTCTGTTGAAATTTTTCTTACTTAATTCAGTCTAAAATACCAATATATTGAGTTAGCATCTTAACAGCAGCTTGAAATTGCTATCATGGTTAATAGACAAAGTTTTGTAATGGATCGCTTATAACTGTGCTCAATTTCATATGTACGCACCAGAGCAGATTTGTACTTTCAAGTGCATTTCCGCACATTGCTGCAGACGAAACGTAAATCAACGAAATCACTTGTGAAGATTTATCAACAAATAGTTTAATAGAATGGTTTAATAATCTACCAAATTTCATCGACTAATGCGATAGAGAATGTTTATGAACACAGTAACGTAACTCCCTAAGAGGAAGTGATTTAAAAAATCTCTGTGGGAGAATTTAAAATCAACAGATCATTAATTGCGTTTGCTAATCCTAGATCTTTCTTATACTCCACGCTATACGTGCTACGCTATGTATTATCCAGTCCATATAAGAGTTCTCGTGACAAGAACACTTTTATAGAGCACAACGTCTGATATTTAATACTTTATGACGAAAATGGATGAATAATAATAAGACCTTCGGCAAAAATATTAATTGACAAAATTAGGGTTTCATTGTATGTGAGGAGTTTCATGAAAAGTACCCAGTAAATGAAATATTAAATTGGGTAGGGTATTGAACAGTCGGCTTTGCCTTACTGTCCCTATACTTGTTTAATATGTTACAATATAAGTAAAGGATAACTGCATCCTATAAATTATTACCAAAAAAATAACTTAACTTAGTGCTTTATTTTCATCGTACAACAGCGCGATAGGTAATAATAGTTTGCTTTAGAAAAAGAAAGGAGTTCTACAGAACTCTATCGAAATAATTTTATATGCGAACTTATTTAAATAAATAGTGGATGTTTTTTGCAACATCATAAAACTGCCACAGATGTGAGATTTTTTCAACAATGACTGAACTGTTTCCAAACGGCGCAACTTCTTCTACACAACATTCGATTGCTCTTTGATTTTGAATAGCGTAAGGGTTTAACATGTTTGGAATGTTATTTTTCTAAGCTCTTTGATTTTGGAAATGTGTAATGGTTTAACATGTTTGGAATGCTATTATTCTAAGTAATCTTGCCGCTTTGTTTTAGAGATTTGTCTCTGAGATATAAATAAAGTGAAAAATCTGTTGTAAACTTAAGTAATTTACAATTGATTTATTGCCAATATTCTTGTAAGGCGATGCCAAATAACTTAAATAGTAAGCATACTGGTAACAAAACAAAGCTTTCAACAGAATATCTAATTGTCTTAAAGTTTGCTCCCGTGATGATACAAAAACAAAGAATTCCTAAGCTCGTTAAACTGCCAACTAAACATTTCTAGTGACAAATAGTATGCAACTGTGTTGCCTAAATAGCCTGCAACATGTTGATTAAATGAATAAATGTTGATAAAAAGTATTTTAAAAATCGTTTTTTAAGCCTAATTGCTTTTTTTCACCGAACGTTATTCTGCAGTTTGTTTATTTATGCATCCTCTCTTATGAAAAGATTGCTCGAAATTATTCGTATGTTGCGTTATTTTCGTAATTTTACTTTTAATGTGCTAACGCGGCACCCGCTTTTCAATTATGTTTAAGCGCTTTATTTAGTTTAGGACGAAAGAACAATGGCTGCTGTCAAACCGGCTCGACAGCAGGCTCGACTGCAATCTTGCTAGGATTGTTGAGAAAGAAAAAGTAATGAGAGAATCCGAGAGTAAAATTTACTTTATTGTCTTTGCTGTACATTTCTTATGAATGCCCCGAAAAAATGCTGAGCACATGAAATACAATTTCTGAGCGTAAAATTGTCTTTGGTGTATATTCGTTATTGAGGCCCAAAATAAATGCTGAGAATAATAAAATTCAATACTGAGAGTAAAATTGTCTTTGCTGTACATTTCTTATGGATGCTGAGAACATGAATTTGGATTTCTGAGAGTAAAATAAAGAGTGAGAAATGAATTTTGAATCATGTTGCTATAAAAGTAGTATGTGTATTTTGTTGTTGCATTTTTTTTTTAACATTCAAACGTAACGGTGTAAATTTTTTGTCGCGGAAGCTTGTGCGAAAATATACGTAATTTAACTAAATTCAAAGTGTGGCTTGCGACGCACGTTCGGTTCAATTCAAACAATTCAAATTTAATAAAATCCGTAAATTACATATATATCTGGGTAATAAAGTGATAAAATAATAATAGAAAAATTTAAATAAAAGGAGAATAAATTATTATTAAAATGTTTAAATAATTTTCAAAGTGAAAAATATATTTAAAATTTTTATCTTCTCTGAATTGAAAAATCCCATTACCGGTAGTTCTGTTTTGCGTGAGATTATGGAGGACATGGAGGACGAATTACGTTGTCCTACGTGAAAACTTTCAAACTCAATCGAAGAACGGTAGAACGGTAGGGATGCGTGAATTTCTTATCGCGACAGCTTGCGCGAAATAATATACGTAAACTCGTAAACTTAACATACAATAAATAGATTGTTATAGAGCCTATCTGAAATTCGAATACATGGCTTTGTATCCCTAAGTTTATATAAATCTATGAGCAATAAAAAGCCCATGTAAATGTACATACATCCGTATATGTGTGTTAATGCAGACGAATGATGCAAAACAGGTGTATTTGTCGCGTATGCCATCGCATTAAGTTAATGTTTGTCTCAACGCTAGCAAGCCGTGCAAGCGGTGTGGTGTAAACAATCCGCTTATTTATTATGTGTCAATATTCGCTTTATTCGTGTGGTGTGTGAAGAAAGAAAAACTTTCTAAGAGCCAAAGAAAGAAAGAATTTAGTAAAAGTCTATAAAAAGCGTTTAAAAAAAAAAAAGAAAGAAGATTTTGAAATACATATACAAGGTAACCGAAAATCATTACAACGTTTTATGCCTATGAATATGCTTTAGTTAGCAAGGGTTGAATTCTCGAAAGCCTTCTTAAAAGAAAAATGTGATGCTTATAAAATAAGCCGTCGGTTGGATTGCGTATTACACATATATATACACGGGTATGTTTTGAAAAGATAAACTTCACGGATTTTCATTTTACAGTGAACACTCTAGCAACATCCATCATTCATATCGTGTCTTTGGATATCATTCATGTTAAAATTATTTCTTAATTGCTCTGAATTCAAAGTGAAGAAATATATGTAAAAGTAAGCTACGCAATCTTAAGATTATCTAGGAGTTTTTTTTTTCTTTACAACGTCTTGATTTGTTACCTTTGCAATAGCGGATGAATTAGACTCGGTTTGCAAAAGTGTAAGCTTCAATGCCTTTTTAACTTCTACGATTTAGAAACGAGCAAAAGGCGGGAGACTGATGTTGACAATTGTACACACATATGCATTATGCAGTGTTTATAACTGTTCTAAGTAGAATAAAAATGCTTGTGAAAGATAGTGATTTTAAACTATGAATTTTATTGAACCATTACATTGAAGGAGGGGAGAAAATTGTAAACAGTCTTTAATTTCCTTTGACGTTTTTCTTTCTACCTGTCACAAAGAAGCAAAAAACAAAAATAAATTGCTTTTTAAATATCCCTTCGCAATTTCCGTTTTGCAAAAGCTATTGAAATTTTACCCTATCCGATTGGGAAAGAAAATATATTAACTTTTTCATTGCAGTTGTACCATCACCTCAGAAATCCCACGAAATTGATTCAGCTTCTGTCTACTAGACCTAACTCGCGGACTGCCAAGATTGAGATGAAGAAGTAAAACTTGGCTTTATGCTGACATATCGGATATGAAAATCCGTTTATTCGGACAATGAATGAGCATTGAATTAGAGCAAATCAAGAAGAAATCTTAAGGAAAAGAAAATTCAAAGAAAGTTTTTTAACAATTTGGGGGCGGGGAAGCAATATACATAAAAAGTTTAATATGAAAATTCGTATGCGATCGAGAATTCAGAAAAAAATTTCTGGCTATTGGGGTCAACACAGATATATGTGAGATTTTCCTAAAGCCTTGAGTCCCTAAAGTAATACAGTCAATACTCGTCAACAGCTGAACAGCTCTGTTCCTCTATTTACATCACCGTAAAAAGCAAACTTCACCATCATATCTTCGTTTTATCATTTTCACCAGGTTACCTTCGAAAATGAAGTCCAATCCATGATTCCATTACGTTCTATACGTAAACATGGCCATCTATTCATAGACTTACGTTATAGGATATTTGCAATACTATAAGCCATGTATGACGTATTACGTTTGCTACGACATCTTAGTAATTGGTCAGGTTTCAAGGCGAACATTATTTTTTTACTTATCAAGGATCAACATTTTTTATCATTTAAAAGCCCCCGAAAGTCTCTTAAGATGTTAGTCAGTGCAATTGCCGATCTATGAGGAATTAGCTTGTCTCGATCTCGAAGTCATGAACATGTTGGGAGCTCAGTGGTCGTATAGAACGTAACAGAAGAAATATACTCGGCTTAATTATAACAAATTCATATATAAAAAGAAACCTTTGCTTCATCATTCCTCTTGTACGAGTAATTAGCAACAGTTGAAGAACATATATCGAAATTGTTTCTCTTCTGCTTTTGCGTTTTTTTGGTGCTCCTACGTGCTTATCAATTAATTAAAAGGGTAGCTGGAGTTATTTGTGCATTAGAAATGTTCAACGAATTACATGGGAATCCGTGCATGAGTTGCAAACGAAAGCATTTTTATCTCAAAAATGTTTCAAAGAATGAAAAAAAGAGGTGTTTATTGCTTTTGATCAATTGGTCAACTAAAGGCTTACATTAAGGCTTACATTGAAAATTATTGACCTTAAAAATACATGAAAGTTTCTTTATTTGCAAATATTGAGTCATTCATGCGATTATAAAGTTAGTTGAAGCGCAGTATGTTTTATGTTTTCATTCGATTTTTATAATTAGACTCCAATGAATTTATGCTAAAGATATATGCAACGTTCTTTAGCAATTGAATGTAAATATAAAGAACTCGCGCAATACTTTTGGCACTGTCTAATATGTCGACCACCGAGGTGCACGGTTGCACAAAATTGCCCTCCCTTCCCTTTCTAACTTTTAAAAATATCTATCAGAGGTTTTCTAAAGTTTAGGATTTTCATGTTATTTATCCGTTACAGGGACGAGAGTGAGTTATGACCGTGAATGTCATGAAATTTCACTCAAGTATTTTATATTTATGAAGCGATGAAAATATGGCCTTAATCGGTGTATAATGATTTAAATATTGCCTGCAAATTTATTTACATTAATGGGCGTCCAAGATTCAATGCAAAAAACAATTGTAACATTTTTATTGATTTTTACGTTGCAATGATTTACCAAAGTAAACATGCCTCTTATAAAAATAACATTTTCAAAGTACAAGCAAGCAAGCAAGCAAGCAAACAAGCGAGCAGACCAAAAGAAGAATTAGTGATAAAACATGAAATCTTACAGCAACAAACACTGTCGTCATGCAATAAGCTTTAAGACCGGGTTTGTTTAACACATGCGAGTTAGAAAAGTATTTTTTAGAGAAATTCGTAAATATGCTCTCACTTAAAAGCACGCTCGCTCTTTCACCAAACATTCACTCATTCACTACATGGATGATTTTGAAAAGAAATTATTATGCTACACCTGCCTACTGTTGTCTGCCCGTATAAAGCTTGACAATAAAAACGAAAAAGAAAGAAAAAAACAAAAAAAAAAAAAAGAGTCGAAGAGTCGTAGTGCTGTTAAATGAATGTGTGGTAGTTGTGCTGTGTTGTGTTGTTGCTACTACTAGTTTTGTTTTGGTTTTCTTTCAGCCGGTTTTTGTTTTTGTTTTTTGTGTCCTCTGCGGTTGTGAATTTACTTGTAAAGGAAATAAACTACCGTTGCTTTGTTAATGACACTCGTCTCGCTGTCGTTTCATCTATCTGTCCGGTTGTTTTGTTTATAATATCAACGTACGAACATTCTATGTATTCATAATTTATTCATTTTTATTTTTTTTCTCATAGCAAACAAGCATTTAATGCATTCACTGTATTTATTTTTTAAATTAGTGGTTGTTCCTTTTGATCGTCTTATTATCAAAAAAGAAAATTTGTGCATTTTTTTTGCTCGCAGAAAAATGTGTGAAAAATCAATAAAATTATAATGTTTCCCTTCAAACCTATTGTGTGTAGTTATGGCTGCCGTTAAGCAAAATGTCGGCAAAATTTTTTAGCTGGTCTGAGACATCACTTAAACACATACATATATAATAATATATATATGTATATATGATAGCATAAATATTTAATAAAAAGCGACATTTCAAACACGAGGAAAGAGGCAGAAGAAGAAGTATTTAAAAATTGTTAATTTTTGAAAAAGTTTAGATGAAGACTTTTTGTTTTTTTTTTTGTTGAAAAGTATTTTCAAAAATTTACTTATTGCAAGTCATGTGTAATGTGAGATAAAATTCAGGAAAATAAATTGAATTTATAATAATCGTATATGGTATTATATTACAAAACGGAATGAGATAGAATTGTTTGAAAGTTTTGCAAAGTAATTCAATTAAAATTTAATAGATTTTCAAACAATTTTCTACCACAGCATCAACTATTCCAGAAATTGTCAAAGAACTATTTTAACAGTAACTATTCCATATATATTTTATGAATTTGAAATGGATATGTTTAACGTAAGAAATGCATTGGCACGAATTTCATTCAACGATATCTGCAAATATTTTTAAAAGGTGAAAGGGGGAAGCATCACAAAGTCATCTCAACATTTTTTTTTTTTTGGATCAAAAGTTTCATTTTCCCTGAAGTAATAATTTAATAAGCATATCTAGCTGTGGTAAATGGGAGTGTAAAAAACTAGGAAATTGTAATTACTTTGGAATACGTTTTGAATACTTTTTATCTCAAGTAAATATTCAACAAATAACAAGATAATGTTCGCCCTTAGTTGAGCCATTTTAAGTGCGTACGTAGGGCATAAGAAAGTTTTGTCCGGTTTGCGAGACGAACTTAATTTGATCGCTCTATCAAATCAATATATAATATCTCCATAAATGTAAGAATGATGTAATCGACCTAAGCAGCTTGCGATGAGCCTTAAATTTATCCTTTTTACGCAATCATTCAAGACATATTAGCATTGAGACACATCTTGAAGACTCACCGCCTTTAAAGATTATGTTTTTTTTAAGAAGACGAATGGGAAATTGTTCAGTTCGAACGGATATACATAATTTATATTCACCTCCAAACGATATTATACCAAACAAGTAAGAAAGTTATTTTGTTCACCTTAACTCCCAATTTGGAATTTGACCATCGTAGCTATAAACTTGTGTGTGTCACATATGTGTATATATACGCACACAATATGTACAACATGTATCCATATATTATATATACACACATGTATGTAACAACAGTTTAAAATTACTCGTGGTGTTATCGAAATTTTTTCTCTGTTATATGTATTTTATTAATTTTATATTAGATCAAGCCTATTTATATTTTCCTTTGCTAGTTTTGCGATACTAAGGAAAACTAGAGATAGACCTGGACTTTGCTATAGCAATCTATGGTGAACAATTTCCTGAATCGATTCGAATCAATTAATCATCGATGTCTTGCAATCTGCAGTAATGCTATTCGTAAGGTGTTATAAGGGAATTGCTCGATCCGTATTATTTTCAATAGCGCTCGTCTTTGTGGCAAAACAAATCAAATTTCATTAAAATGTCTTTGATGGCCTGTAGGTTCAACACAGGAAAGCCATAGAAATAAGCTTAAATTGATTCAAAAAGCGATTCTGAATCGATCAGCATAATAAAAGCTTGCTATATCTCAAATCCTTCTGGGTGTTCAATGCATCCCCACATAGTTGATGTACACTTGTGCCATGAACCATTTAAAGTATTAATATTTGATGAAAAAAAAAAGACAAAATTTTTAACATTTCGGCTTGAAAATCGTTGAAAAATAGTATTTTCAATATATTAAATAGCAGTGAAAACTTTGGACGAAATAGGGCTTTTTTGTACCTTTACCGTAAAAATGTTATTATTCAAAAAATTAATCTTTATATAATAACGGGCTATAGTTTTTAGTATTCTAGTAGGGACTTCTTTTCATATGAGCATTCCTAAGACAAGTAAGCTTTTTCTGATGACAAGGGATCGTTTTAGATAATTTATGAAAAAGAAAAGAAACACTGTATATGGCGAAATGATGTGGGATATATAATAGTCGGCCATGTCCAACTGTACGGTTTCAATTTATGGAAGACGGAATTGCCAAATTTTAATACCTTTATCTCAGTGCTTCCGATCATAAAAATTTCGATAAGAGACCGCATATAAATAGAATGCCGGTGAATTAATATCTGAATAGAATAATTAACGAATGTATTCGACAATGAGCAGACGAAAGGGGCAAGAGTGAAATTGAGGTAAGTATCTCCATACTCTCCAAGGTACAGACATAAATATGTAAAGAGAGAAACACAAACAGATGACGCCAGGTTAGAGCTGGACTAGAGAGGGATGTAAGCTGACAAACGGAAGAGCCTAGAAAAGCAGTCCTGATTAAATTTACTCCATACTTATACTGATAAAGAAGTCTTTAATCTTGCTTTCTATTCTATTACAAATAAAATCAAAATACTTTTATACTTTCGTCTTTAAAAAACACATACAAAATTATGTAAATGCGATATAAGAAAAATGAAATATTCGAGAAACCATTGGCATGATAACTAATAGTAATGATAATAATAATAGTAATAATGTCTAGAAAAACTCGAGTTAATATATTAATGTTTTATTTAACGCTATCAAGCGCATTTCATATATACAGTCTTTGACAATGTATTGAGTTCAAATAAAATATCGTATATGTGCCTTAGCATACATACACATGCAAAAATCTAGGAGGGTGTGCACTTTAAAATATGACAGAACTTCCGCTCAACATTTCTTATTGGTTTTGTATATAATTCCAAGTAGACGCAAAATATATTCTTTGCATTAATTATTCGATATGTACACACGTATGAGTCAATTGTCAAGTAAACAAATTGAAATTCAAAAGTTATTGCTTGAAAGTTGGCATTCATTTATTAAATTCGCAAACTTCTGCATTTGCCGGAGATTAAAATTCGCAAAAAAAGAACATGTTTCGATTAAAAGTGTAAGCGATAAAATATAATAATGTTTAATTGAAAGACCTCAAGTTGTAGAAAAAGATCGTATGGTTTAAAAACAAGATTATATATATATAACAAGTAAGAAAATTATATTCGGCTGTGAACGGATTTTTTATACCCAACTATATCGTGTATCTGTTGTAGTTTACGAGCAACGAGCAGGAAAGATGGAAAGCAAAAGTGTTAACTGTGTTACATACAGCCTTATATAGGCGTGTTCTTTGAAAAGTTTGGGTCGTTTTCAAATTCTTTTGCAAGTTTGTAGGCGATGGCTTCATTTTTGCAAACGCGTTTACCACAGATATTGCACAGTTGCGCAGACTAATAGATGGACAGATGAACGGACGAACATGTCCAAATGCATTTCGAATTTCAAACTGGCCAAAACCATATATATACTTTATGGGATTTTTGAAGCTTGCTTGTAAGCATTATGAAGAGATTGAAAAAAACTAATTTTCATATAATATTTGGGTAGGCATGGTCACTTTTTCCGTATCGTCCATAGAATATATGTTCAAATTTTTGTAGATTTTTCTGCTGCAGTTTATAAGTAATGAGGAAAAACCAAGCTAGTTTCTAATTCGTCTTGAAAAGCATGGATGTTCTTAGTTTATATGGTGCTATGGGCGTGTTCTTCGTGGAAAAACTTCCTAGGTTTCTACCAAATTTGTTGCCGGCAGACTTATCTTTGCGGCCAGGAGAATGTTTAAAACACACATTATACAGACGGACAGACGGACATGCTTAAATCATTTCAGAATTTGATGCTGATCAAGAATACGTATGTTTTGTCGGGTCTCTAGAACTTCCTTCTGGGCATTGCGAACGTTTCGACAAAATTAAGATACCCATCATTCTTCGGTAATGGGTACGCAAATGTTTATGGTGAGCAATGCAAACCTACAAGACCAATACTAGTTTTTGCCTATTGAAAGATAAAATACACTTCAATGCATGCGCAAAAACATTATTTTCACTATATGTGCATATATGTACTAAAACTGATAAGTAAAAATTTGATAACAAGCAACATTCATAACAACGATAACGGCGGGCGTAAGTTAAATTTGAAATTCACCATAAGAAAATAAAAGCAAGAAAATTATATATATTAACATTTTTTTTATATATATATATTTTTTTTATTTATATATATACATAAAAAGTTTTTTTTTATTTTTGAAGATTTAATTAATATATTTATGTATATATTTTATATTTTTAAACGTAAATAATATGACCATACATTTCTTACCCCATTCACCTTGCTGAGAATCAGAAAAAAAGAAAGCAGTTTAGTCTTTAGTTCCTTGCAATTACAGCTAATGGCCTGCCGCCGTTCAAAATCATAGAAAACATTTGCATCAAATTATTCGGGGAATGTGGCTATGCTTCATCGCAGATGTTTTTTAGTGTAATACGATTTGCTACCAACCGGCCTTCGTAATTTAGGAAGCCTCCATGCTCCTGATATATGAGATTAAGTACTATCGGGTACAACCTTGCCACTTTCGGGATAAGTGAGAGCTATTTAACATCTTTATCCTTTATCAAGATAAAGACTAAACTCCATGAACCCCCGACACTTTTGAGATCAATTTCTTGTTTTATAATATCAAAGGGAATCCTTTAGGCGATAAAAAACCATTTGGATCTTCCACCTAATTTCATACCATTCAATGCCATTAGAACAACGTCAACAAAGTGCGACTAATGCCGATACCACACGGGTCAGAATTCCTCATTAACCCTAAAGTAGCAGAAGGCCTATTCAACGTCTCAATATATTGCTCCCCCGAAAGCCCAAAAAAACCGAAAGAATGTAACCTTTGCAATGAATATGAATTGAAAAATTTAATATGCTTTTCGAACACGATTCGATTTTCTTTCAATGCCAACCAGCTAGTAAATACACGTTTATTGATTTGGTCGGGGCTGAACAACTCGTTTTGCGGCCTCTGCTCGTTTTCTTCTCGACATTTCTTTATTCTAGCCTTTCCAAGCAATCCAATATTTTTAAAATCGTCTAACTTTCTTTTGATCGTTCTTCAGATTACCTAAAGTAGTAAGTAAGCGAAAGATACGTTGACGTCTACCTTCTAATTTAATGGTCAATCACAGTTGCGAATTTTCATTAATCTGTTAAATTAAATTGACTTGAATCGAGTGGAACTTCATTTCAATTCATTCGTATTCAACTTAAAATCAATTTAAATCGGCGATGAAAAGTGTTTCTACAACAACAATCCCAAAAAGCCCACCATACTCATCAGCCATAGCGAAACGATGAAAATGGGTCGACGATTAGATCGCTCCCAAACAAATATAGTTCTTTCGACATGGGTTCGCCGTGTTGCCGGAAAGATGGGAAAGCGTTGTACAAAATGATGGGAAATATTTTGATTATATCGGAATACATTTATTGTATCAACTTTTTTCAATAAATGCCCTTTTCAAGGGAAAAATTGATCAAAGATACCTGCAAGCCCTTAATAAAATTGTGTTAAATTTAAATTTTCATTTCAAAAGCACTTTCTTAGAATGTCTTAACTACACCACAATTCAATGAAATTCAGTTCAATACACTTCGCTTTACCGCTCTTTTGGTTCGTTTCATTTATTCAATGCAGTTTAAAGCAATTCGGATGAATTCAAATCAAGTCAAAATATAAACTTAAGCCGCGTATCGTAAGATTGTAATTAATCGACCATTCAATGTAACTGCAATTCAATTACGCACAATGCTAATCAATTCATTTTAGAACAATTCAATCGAGTTTAAATTATGAACATGCTCCCTTTCACACTCGCTTTACTGTCGCACTAATCAGTCCTTTCATATGACAATTTATGCTCGTGTACTACATTACTTCTTACACTACGAAACTTACCCCATACTGTTTTATTCTACGGTGCGGACGAGGAGCATGCAAAATTAATAAAAATGAAAAAGAAAAAAAAAAAAAACATGAACGTTTAACGGACAAAATTAACAAGACATTAATCAGATATAATTTAAGAAAGAAATAATAAAATAAATAAATTAAAAAAATTATATACCATAACTAACCCTCGTTTTGTTAAGGTCCCAACAAAGACCTTTGTGTTCACATTGGGCCTTTTTTACACGTCACAACGAATTTTCAGTTCTCGATTTGCTGAATAGAAGAACAAGAAGAAGAAGAAGAGTTTAAATCAATACAAATAGAAAAATAAGAAAATAACTTTTTACAAATTTTATATATATATGTATAAATGAATTGTAGATTTGATATTTCACTCATTTATTTTATTCTAAATTACTTGTACTATCGGGTATATTAAGTTACCCGAATGCATACAACATCCAGAGCGACTTGAGATAGACCCATCCATTATGATACCGATCGATTCAGTGTCATTTTCTAAGTACAGCTAAGCTTGTCTGTCTGTCGGTCCGTCTGTAGTTTGCTACATTGGACGTGGACGGGCGAATGCTATTGAAAATAGTATGGATGGGCCTTATTTTCTAAGTAGAGCTAAGCTTGTCTGTCTGTCGGTCCGTCTGTAGTTTGCTACATTGGACGTGGACGGGCGAATGCTATTGAAAATAGTACGGATGGGCCTTGGTTTGAAAGAGCGTTAACTCCATTCGAATAACTTTATTAAACGAAGTGGTACAGGGTAGTTAATGGTGGGCCGTGGTCCACTATAATACTTGTACTTGTTTTTGTTTGTCTTTACATCCAATAGTTAAGCTGCCATAAGAAAAGTTTAAACATAATTTTTCGCATCACTGATGCTTGTCGTGTAAGTTGGCCACAATCTATCGTGGAAGGGAAACTTACAACGCAATCATAATTTGAAAATTAAAGGTTTCCCAGCAGACGAGAAAAATGCTAGAATTATCCGGTATTTTCTTCTTCTCACTATCCACACACAGCTTTGAACTAAAACACTCAATATAAAGTTTTACTGGATCTAGTATTTGCGATATTGTTAAATAGGAAAGAGTGCTTCACCTGCTTGCAGGCAAAGCTCTGGTTAAAAAATTTAATAACACAACTTTTATAAAAATACAAAAAAATATATAAAAATAAATAAATAAAACAAAACAACATTCATAAAAATAAAAATTCTCTGTAGTATCATGCATTTCACCAAATGCCGCTTGCAAACTTGCTGGTCTTGTATGCTTCTAGTTCTAACTTACAATCAAATGTAAACTAAATCTTCGGATCGTAATGGTGGTGGTGACTATGACCATCATGATGATGATGATGATGATGATGATGATGATGATGATGATGATGATGTACACGAAAAGTGCGATTAGTGGTATAAAGAGTTCATTGAATTCATGTAATGTTGCATTGTGATGCTTATAAATTATTCGCAAAACAGGTTCTGCTGTGTGTATAAGTTTTCTTTTCCGTTTTTCTTTTTCTTGCATGTGCCTTAAACAAAAAAAAAATCAGAAAAGTACATTCACCTTAAGGCGAATTATGAATGCCCGTCACTTAGATTTTCAATATAAAAAAGTCTTTAAAAGCTTTTTTCCCCAAATAAAGTCTTGTTAGTCTCGCATAAATATGTGATTCAAAGATCAGCTGCTTAATTCGATAAAGTCGTCAAAAAATGTATTCTTAATATTTTCCGAAATTCTTTTAATCCTCTACCAATTTTGTTATTCTTATCTAATAACCAGATGAGGAGACAGGTTAGCTTTAAAGTCATACTCTACATAGTCGCTGAGACTACTTTTGAGAAAATTATTCTTTTCCGTTCTTACCTTGTAACGCTCTAGTGAGGCTTTAATCGGCGTGAACCTTTGTACTTCATTTTAAAAGGTTTTTCCTACTAAATTCTACTATATATCTAAAAAGTATTGCTACATACATATATGTTCTAAGCCCTCGAATATTCTTTTGTAAACCTTAGTAATGGGATAATAAAATTATTCTTTAATTCATTTAGTTTTCAACGCCATCTAATTTTTTGTATAAACCATATGTTCAACCATTGATCTTCTTGTGTAAAATGTACTCAAATGGAGTTGAAGCACTGCAACACGATTTAGCCAAAATTTATTCAATTATCCAAAAAAAAAGAAAAAACTATGCTTTACTTAATGCCTTACTTAAGATTATTAAACATTTTTCTAAATTTTTTTATCACAATTGCTTATGAAAGTGATGAAGTTATGAATGCTTAATATTACTTTTGGAGGAGTTTTTAATGAGAAATTAATTAACCATAAGATAAAACCCAGACAAAACAAAGTGTTTTGCAAGTACTCGGATTAAATACAGCCGACACTAGCCCACTATTATCTTCCTCGAGAGTTACAGATACGTGGAAATCCTAGTGTGCAGGATAGATCCGTTTTTCGAAGAATATATAAACTAAAGGGTGTGAAGTTATATTGAAATATAACTAGCAAAGACACAAACCAAAATTTCTTTACAGAGCTCCGTTAACCCCTTAACAGAATTCTATAAAACGAAGTCTCGGAGAGATTTAAGTCGAAATTCATTTAAAATAAAACTTTTGGGGAATTTTTTAGGAAAATATAATAAGCAAAACATGAATTTATGTAAATTAATTAATATTTGAAAAGTCAGTATTTTTACACTAACGAGGTTGATAAAGCGAAAGTTTGCTTAGCTACTATGGGCAAACCATATCCTGTGAAAAAATGAAACTAGGGAAGGGTGAATCCTATATTAATAACCTTTCCAACGATATGCAGGTTATATTAAGTTTTGCTCGGAGGATTTTTTCCCTGCAGCGCTGCATTCACTTAAGTGCAGCGCCACTCCCAAAATTGAATATAACCTGGACATCGTTGGAAAGGCTATTAATAGGGGATTCATGCTGTGGTAATTTCATTTTTCACAGGACATGGTTTGCCCACAGTGGCCTTTCAAAATTTGCTTATATGTTAGCCTGTTAAGTATGGAAATCTTCAAAGTCCCATAAAAAAATTTTCCGAGCAAAACTTAATATAACCTGTATATCGTTGGAAAGGTTATTAATAGAGGATTCACCCTGCCCTAGTTTCATTTTTTCACAGGATATGGTTTGCCCATAGTAGCTAAGCAAACTTTCGCTTTATCAAACTCGTTAGTGTAAAAATACTGACTTTTCAAATATTAATTAATTTACATAAATTCATGTTTTGCTTATTATATTTTGTAAAAAAATTCCCCAAAAGTTTTATTTTAACTGAATTTTGAGTTAAATCTCTCCGTTTTATAGAATTCTGTTAAGGGTTTAACAGAGATCTGTAAAGAAATTTTGGTTTGTGTCTTTGCTAGTTATATTTAAATATAACTTCACACCCTTTATAAACTAAAGATTTAATCCCATCCGCCTGAGTGGCCGAGTAGGCAAGAGTCTGAACTGGTATTTCAATGGTCATGGGTTCAAATCTCAAGTGCGGTAGAGTTTTTAGTAATAATAATAATAATAATAGTAATAATCATAATAATAAAAATAAAGCCGAAAGCCTTAGATGCCAGTGCTTTAAGACTTTAGTCTTAGAATTTATTCCCCGGCTAAATTTATATAATAATATTAATAATAATAAGATTAAATCCATAGTTTCAACGGAAAGAAATTCTTCCCATTTCTATGGCTTCAATTTTTTTTTCTTCCATGTCGGAAATCGAAGATCTTCGAAAACTCTTCTCTTTTCAAAGGCTTTAATACTTCTCTGACTCCCTGGGGCAATGCGCCCGATGGGCTGTGAAAATCCGCTGGAGGTAAAAACTGATAAGAAATTCACACAGAAGATTATATATATTGACTATAAGCTTCGGAAGTCATTCTAGAGAGCACAAAAAAAAAACCGCAGAAGATTTGTTTGTTGAAAGAATAGAAGAAAAAAGAACTAATCGCTAAAATTTTACGCTATATATATAAACTGAAGATTCTAAATGGATCAAATGTTAAATAAGAAAATGAACAAAGTTGTAATGAAAAAATCATCAAAAAAAAAAAAAAGTTGAAAATGTATGTGGATAACAGGACTCTTTCTTCTTAACGGCAGTGATCGTCAAGAGTGATAAAACGAAAGTTTGCATTAAAAAAGTGTGTACTAAAGTAACTAAGATAAGAGAATGCTGTTGTGGCAAAAGAAGTTCAGGTTTGTTTTTTATATGAAGATTTGTGGTGTGTGGTAAGATGTGCTCTTATTTTTATTATTTTTTCTTCTTTTTCAACTATATTTTAAAAATTAAAGAACGTTAAGTCTCTGGATTTATGGACATAGTTTTATTTCTGCTTAGTTATGAAACAAGCAAATGATGGGTTAAATAATGTTTACCGCTTGTTAGTTATGCAAGACCCCTTTACGATTTGTTTGTTAAAAAGGCCACATTCATAAGAGAAGGTATGCGGCAGTTATTAGTACCTCAGTCAATAGCGTTGCAATTAGTTACATCAACCATCACTCGAAGATGCTGTAATACGTTTAAGCCCATCATCATTTAACAAGACAACCGCTATTGACAAACAACAATAGCCTAATGATCATTAACGTTAAAAAGATAATAATCATCCTAATCATTATAATCTTTGTATTTGTTGGATGGTTTTCTTTACGTTTTCGTTGTTGCTTTTATTCTCATTTCATATGTTTGTTATCATGCGAGATGTCCTAACGTTCGTGCGTTTATCCGCTTGCCTCTGTGATCTTTTTAAATTCGTGACCATCTATGGATAAAAATTCAACTTTTTTTTTTTTTCTCTTTCTTTTTTTATTGCATGGTTGCTTTCTTATTATTCATATTATTTTATTTGTTTCTTCATTACTCCTATCCTTGGCTTTTATTTTCAATTATTCAGTGTTGTTCTTGTTTATACCGTTTCTGTTGTATATCAATATATATATCTTCACATACAAGTTGATGAGGTACGTTTCTTTTTAAATAAACATTTTCTTTTTGCACCCGCTAACGAAAAGTGGAACTATACTACTTTCCTTATTCTGCTTGTTACAGTTTGCGGACGTTACCTTTTGTCTGTCTAAGTGCGTATAATTTTCAGACATGTCGTATGTCCATCTGTTCGTTTCTTTCTTCTTCTTTTTTTCGCTTACTTTGTCTTCTGCCTCAGGAAATATTGAAGTCCAAAAAGAAAAGCCAAAAATAATTTAAAATATAAAGAAAATGTTTTAAATAACTGAGTGGCCCAGCAGGCAAGAAGTCTCAACTAACAACCCAATAGTAGTGGATAGAGTTTTCCATAAAACTGGTAGCCTTGGATGCTAGTGCTTTCAGACTTTGGTTCCGCCTTCATAAACAATAATAAAATGAAGTGTAGAAAGCGCATACACATTGCCGATGCTTGGAAAGCATTTATAATTCGTCCTGGACGGACTTTTTTATTTAAGTTTAAGCGTTTTTTCTCCAACTCTCCAGTGTATGTTAAAGTTATTAAATATTGGTAGCGTGAAAGTAGGCATCGAAATGCATTAATTCCAACCAGAAAAAATACTTGCTTTTCTGCCGGTTTGCCTGCTGCAATCACGCCATGAAAGACTAGTGCCATGTACACATATGTAGCACAACTGGTTTCAAATCTTTTCTTTGCCTACCATCTTGTTAAAGTAAACTTGATCTGTGGATCTGCAGGCAGGTCAGTAGAGGAACTATGTTCTCATTTTCATTTCAATTTTATCTTCAAAGAAACGCGAATGTAGAACTTCGAAAGACCCCTAACATCGGGCCAGCTCTTCCCTCTAAATGCCAAAAAAACGCATAGTACATAAATATTTAAATAGGGTTTTACGACGTACGATTATCTTTGACTAGTTGCAACACTATTGGTAGTAAAAATATTTTTCAAAACAAATGGATTTGATCTCTACAGTGAATACAATTAATTCCCTTCTTCTCGTATTTAGTGAACGTAACCTATAAAGTAAATAAATTCTCAGAACTACAGAACTACTAACCTTTCTAAACTTTGCAAAACGTATGATTTTTCTGATTTCGAAACAACAAAAAGCAAAAGTAATGACAAGAAAATTCGGATTTTTCCTCACAAAAAAAAAAAAAAATTTATTTCTCTAAATAAATTTCTTATATAAACATAAACATTTATTAAAGTTATTTTTTATTCACATATTTCTTCATAAGTCAAATTTTACTTTGTCTTGTTCTAGATTTCATTTCCATCGTTTTTTTTTATATCATGTATTAATTGCTTTTCTCCATTCGCTTATTCTATTAAAATAAAACAAATTTATTTGTTTTACTCTTGACATGATTATTTTCATCTGCAACGTGAAAACTTGGCATCATTTTCACAGCTATGCGGAATTGAACCAATTCTAAATACATTGCATTCCATTCTCTACAGAAATGCATTTCTACTGCAAATTCCATATAGATTGCGACAAAAACACCCACTATTATAGACAAGTAAACACATTATAATCGGCCAAGACGGATCTGTGCACATTCCACTCCCAATAAGAAACGATAGAAAAGAGCTCAAGACGAATTTCCGCGATCGGAGGAATGTTTACCCAGATAGATAATAAATATTTTATGGAATATCTGAGCATTCCTTGTGGGTGCTGCAAACGCTTTAACGAAATACGGTGGTAGGTACTGTTGATAGTGATATGAAATAAGTGAAATCAGTTTAGTCGGACAAGACGGACGTTTGCATATCCTACACTACCTTCGCCGAATAGAATTATCGATTCACTTTCCTTGATAATACACGAAAAATTGCACGTTATTTTCACGTAAAGGAATACTTTTCGTGATAACACTTATAAAGGGCGGGGTCCAATAAATTGCCGTAGGTGTTTCAAAGTCGGTGAAGAAAATTTTAATTGGCGAATTTTCTGAGCAATATTTTTCATAGGGTAGGGTCCAAGGGTTAGGGGTCTGACTTGGGTACAGTTATTTTTTATGTCAAATTGATATCATAGGTTGATTTTCTTCATAAAATTTAAAAAATAGGACCCGCTCTGGTATATGAGTTTTATTTTTATGGTAGTATTTGAAATATAGACCTACGTGTTCCAAATTCGATACAATTATTTTTGTTTTAAATTATTCTGACGAACGGTTTATTATGAGACCCCTTATTAGGAGTTGGATGCCAAAAATAGATCCGTGTGGTCGTCATCCCGCACAGTTAACTGCTTTGTCAAACTATCATCCACCATGAAATTTTGAAAACTGGATCTTTTCACTTTACGAAGATGTTTAATTGCTGTTGGAATGTTTAAAATATTGCCACACCTGGTCCTAATTTTTCATATAAGTTTAGAATGCCGAAATACTGTTATAGTGGAGAATTTTTTATTTTGAAAATTTTTACGGCTTTTTAAAATAAGTCGTTATATGGAGAGTAGTCGAACAAGTTGCCCGATGCAATTAATTTTCAATAGAGTTTGTCTTTGGACTAAAAATCGTCAGTGCCCCAAATTTTCCGATCGCCTCAAAAATTCCGGTCTTTGGGGGCAAAACAAGAATGCTTTGACAGACGTCCGGGGGAAAGGCATACTTAGATATAGCAAAATATATAGAATAAAGAACTAGACAATATTTTAAGTCCACTTGGACTTCTTCTTCTGGACCCAGACGCGGTATATGGTATAGAAAGCTTTATTGACCTTTAAGAGTACAAGCAATTTCTTCAAACGTAGCGTTCCGCGATTGCTTCCTATCATAATTTAGCTAAAAAATTGATCTCCTGAAATGCTTTAATATATCTTTGACGAGAAATCATGCTTTACTATAAAGCCAAGTCATATACTGAAAATTGGGTAAGTCAAGAAATCTTGGATAGATAAGTGGACAACTACAGCTAAATCTCTACACCTAGAAAGTTTTATTAGGAGAAAAATAAATGAGTCTTAGAAACTCCTGTCGATCTAAAATAAATACAATGGAAGATATTTATTAAATACGAAAGAAATTTTTATACCCACCGTAAAGGGATTGTTCTTGTCACTCGAAAAACCTACTTGGTACTGGAAAATTCTTCTAAAATGTACATATTGTTCAACGTCATAACAGTCAGAACTGGATAGAAAGCAATCCACATATGTAAAAATGCGATTTATAGAAAAACAATGCCCTGACTAATAGGTATCGGAATCACACAAAAATCGGCCAAACGGAACGCTTACACTTATTAAAAGAGGCTTTTTATAAAGGTCAACGTGGGAGATATGCGGTCCTTTTAGACCTTTCCCTCACCTAACGGCACTCAGAAATGCAGTAATCAGTAATCGCACATAGTATATATATTTTTGATCAGTGTAAGATCTTGAGTTTGCTAGCACCACGAATGTTAATTTAAAACTTGGAGCACGTTAGTGGAAAGACTCGCGCGATCTTTACGCAAACAAGCCTTGACTGGAGATCATACTTTGCTTCCCGCAGCTGCATAAAACTAATTATAAGAGTCAACCACAGCACGTAGAATCTTAGGTTAACCTCGCAATTCAAGCTTGAATCATTTTATTCTTAACAGCACCCACATTAACAAGTAAAGGCAATCAAAATTTATTCATAGATGAATAAAGACACAAATAAAGCAAAAAAGTGAACATGCCTTCATTCTTTTGTGACAGTTATAACACGACATAACGGAATACAATGGAATACCTACCTAACCCACATATATATATATATGTATATGCATACGCAAATATTTTTAAATTTCATCGTTTCTGTATATAAATATTTATGTGTTTCTATGAGGTAAACATAACACTTGTCGCTTACGCATGTGCGCTCACCTGCACGCTCCTAAAGTCTCGTAACAAACATTCCTGAATTTTTTAGTATTTAGTACCGACGCAAGCCATAATAAAAACAGTTTTATTTTTTAACTTTTAAAAGGTGAAGTTATTTTATTTATTAGCGTTCGTTGTTATTATTTTTTACTTTTTCTCTGTGTATAGGGCTTCGTTCAAAATTACAGCATATCTGTATATTTTTCCATTTCGTTACTTAAGATCGAGGTAAAAAATAGAGGGTATCTCTAGCGGTATTAAACACTTCCTGGCTGCATTTGTGCTAAATACTCAAACGCCAAGTCCTGTTGAAAATCTCATTAAGATAAATATATTGATTCCGTACGCTAGCCTTTAGAAAAAAAAAAATCATTTCCAGAGATTCCAATGAAGATTTAAAAAGACAAACAGCTGCTCAGACTAATCAGATGCCTATTTTTAGGGGCGGTAACCACTAAATACCTTTATGTACAAACTCAAGAATGGAGAAAATAGGAAAAAACTCTTCCCGGCCAATATTCGTCGACTTTAATTAGGTTATGACAAATCCAAAGCCTTTTAGTAACATTACGTACGTCCTTCAGTAAGATTATTAAGACTATTTCTGCAAATCGGAAGTATTTCGTAACAATTGCCATAGCTCTCTGTTGGTCAACGTTCAAATCGTGTCCGATTTCTGTGGTTATCAAACACCGAATGAATTATCAATTCATTTAGTCTGTGCAGAAAATACTTCTCAAACTGATTGGCATTTCTTAGAGTGTTGCGTGATCAAGTCAAAGTATAGAAGCTACTCTTCTTGTTCTGGCACAGTTTGCTATTCCACTTTTATTTTTCTAATTTCCGCGAAACGAGCAAAAATGCAAACATTTTTGTTAGAAAAAACTGAGTTGCGTTCAGTTTACGCTCCATTGCGCGCTTCTGCCCTGGCCAATTTGACCCATTTTCAATACCAACCTGCGTACACAAACTTCCAATGTTTGTACAAAATTTGAAGATGATATCTTCATTTTGGCAATCAGGATACTGCCAGCAACACACCATACAGATGGACAGACACAGCTAAATCAAATCAGGAAGAATATGTACAGTTTACAAGGTCTCTCAAGCTTCCTTTTGGGTGTTATTTATATTATGGAAAAAAAAACAAAATAATTACACACCCATCTTATAGTCATGGGTACAAAAAGCATTTAATTGTCCTCTTATTGGCACATTGGTACATAAGTTTGTTAGTTCACTAACAAACTAACAACTTGAACTTTAATAAAAAACTGTTTAAGCCTGCTCCCTGCTTAAATGATACCGTGGGACTGCTTGTAGAATGCAAAATTCACCGTCAAAGTTAGATGCTTCATATAATATTTAGTTTCGTTATTATAATTTTTTGTTACTATTTGACCAGACACTCAGGGGACGGTCGTTTTGAATGCAGACATTGTCGTGCTTAGGAAGTATTATAAGGAGAGGAGCGATGAAAGAGAAACTAGTATTTGTGCACGTTCGGCTTGAAAACGGAAGCATTTGAAAGGTACTTAAAGCCCACTGCAGATAAAGGTGCCGGTCTAAAGGCGAACAGTACGGTTACAGATCGAGGGCAGGTTAACAACTCTAAGACAAGAACGGGAAAACGTTGAAAAACCCGAATACTCCTCGGCCGGTTAGAATACTTACCGTAGAGTTAAACATGCTTAAGCATAGCATAGCCTAAGTCACGTGTACGCCCAACAAGGTAGATGATATTGGGGACACTCTCGTTATCTGTAAAGCTTTGATTTCTTTGCTGTAAGCAGTCGAGAGGCTCCCGGGAGACTTTATGAATGGATCCGTTACTTTTTATCACTTTGCAAGGCTTGATATATTTATCCTAATTATATTTTGGGAGCTTGCATGGGGCCCGCAAAAAGCTTTTCTTTTCAGTATGATTTACAAAATTCGGATAGAGTGTGAAACAAATTGCTTCTCTGTGCTATATCCCTCGCCTATAATAAATTTTGATTACAGGGAATTTTTCATATGAGAATAATGTACGTTACTCCTCTCACGTATACGAAATGCATTATATGAAATATGATAATGTCGCCTTTATGTTAATAGTATGCAAAATATTGTAAATTTATATTTCGATATTTTCAGGCAAAGTTTTATTCTATGATACACTTTTTAAAATCATCATCAATTTTATGTTGATTTTGCAGGTTTAACTGTCAGTGCGTTAGAAGGAAAAAAAAAATATTTCTGCACTTACGCTTATGTATCGGATAATAGAATATTATATATATATATATATATAATAAATATGTTAATTTGTATATTTTAATTCAGCTGTTCGGCTTCAGAAGATGTATAGGAGAGAGCGCGCACCTGGATATTTGTGCGCGTTGGAATACCGATATAAAAACCAAATAGCAATGAATGCAGAACTTGTGTGTTACTCATTATAATTTTTTTATTATTATAAAAGCATAAGAAGAATTTCCGAACAAGCCGAACGTCTATCGCCCCAACACAAATACAAGAATATTATGCCAGTTTTGCGATAACGGTTCCAAAATTTTCTACATTTTCTGTAAAATGTGCGCATTGTCTATAAATTACTGGTCGACCAGTCGATGCCTTATCCTCGTCTGTCTGTCTGTCCGCTAATCTTCACTTTTATATGTCGATAGTGTATCCATACGAGAAGGGCCGTAATGGGCTGGCAAATATGATCCTGAATATATTAAAAAACTGATTGAATATTTTTCTGTATCGATGTTTCTAAGATATTTAAGGTGTAATCGATGAAAGGGTCTTCGCTATCCGGGTCCTTTCGCCATATTTTGATAAGTAGTCTTACCTAAGATAATTGTGACTTTGACGCCTTGACGAAAGCGAGCGAAAGTATAATCAATTGCATGGCACAACGAGCCTGAGTTCTCTGTACGAAACCCGCCCTCCTTAGCACCTATCCATATAGTAGGTTTCACTGAATTCTAAGAGCGGGCAATACATTTGTCTCAGAGACTTTGAACTCAAAATTAATTCGTTTTCTTTTCTCACGCCCGCATAGGTAAAAGTGTAAATCTATTGATGTACACGTGAGTACAATGGAACCGAACGTAATGTGTACCATTAACGTTTATGTTAAAAATTGCTTTAATTGAAAAAGGAAAATGTTTTGCAATTAAGGTGGTTTTCAAAACGTATTTCCCAATGTTACATATAAAATGAGAAAGCGGATTAACTCTTCGTTGTTAAGTGCATTGCGAATAATAACAACAATGCTGACAGCTGGTACAAATTAACGAACGACATGGTTGAAAAGAGACCACAAGAGATATTATCACAAAAAACGCAAACTGATTGGATATAACCAACAAAATTTTAATTGCTGATTATATGTTTTTTGTTTTTTTTTGTATGCCAATGCAATTGAAAATATATACAATAATCTGTACTCGGTTACATATGTAAATTTTTGTAATATTATGAATTGAAGCAAATTATATACGAGGTCATAATTTAAGTAGACTGACTGACTGACTTTCTTTTAAACTGCCTATTTTTTCCAAAGGTAAGAAAGAAAAGTATGTAAACAATTTCTTCAATGCCAAACATTGAGTTAGTAATTAATAATGAGATTTTCTAATTGCTTTTCTTTAAATTTCAACAAAATTGCTTTACCTTTTTTGTTCTTAAAAGTCATGGCAGTAAATTCTTACTTATATCGATAAACGAAAAGTGTATGAATATTAAATTGATTTACTGGGTGGTAACAACATGCAACATCAGTGTATGATTCTGATCTACATTCTCAAGCCATATTCGAGTCTGTAGTGCTAGTCTGAGAAAAGTTTCCTAATGGCCCCAAGCAAACTTTAAAAATGGACTCAAGCGGATCCAGAGCAACACAGAAAACTTGTAGCTTGCAGCCGATAGCAGTTGCGGATCTAACACTTAGTAAGAATACTGATCCGTTTGCCCAAGTAACATAAGAGAGTCTTGGGGAATCTTCGCAAATAGGATTTGCCAAATTAGGTGGCCTTGAAAACATTTGAAATGAGAGTAACAGCAAATTAGACTGGATGTGTGTCGATTGAATTTCTGATAGATTTTCGTAGAGCACTGAAATTTTCCGAAAAATACGATTTGGTTTTCATAAGCGAATTTTGCGCAAAATTCGTAGAAATATTTACACACTTAAAGACAAAGTTTTGCTGTCTATGTCAACATTCAATCGTTCAATCGTTCATTCAAAATGCAGAAATATTTGATTTTCAAATTTATCATAACTAGATCCGTTTTCTTAGTAACACACAACATAAGCGACCTGATTTATTCATTTCATAAAACATTTCAACGAATTGAGTGAAGCTGTAAAGCTTTAAGAAGTAGGTTTCTTAAATTGTTGCACAATTGTTGCACTTGAAGCTCATGTGAAAGTTCATTACACTCGCGCACCAAATTAATTACATGTTTTTTACTTATCTCAAGTTAATGAAATAACGCACTTAAGTGCTTCACGAACATTGTCCAGCATGGTACGTTCATTTTGATATGCTCGATAGTGCGCAGAAAATTGTATCAAGATAGAAGTGCTGTGAAGTGCTCTCAAGCAACAAAAACATTGTTATATAACTTTACAAAACTTACTTATAATTTATTATAATATTTAACTTTAAAGAAAAAAAGTTTAAATTAAATTCTATGAAGAATAAAAAAATAAAGAAGAAGAAGAAGGCAAGAATTATGTTTAATCTTATAACAAGACTAGGAAGAAGATCAGTAGACATATCACGCAACTTTCCATCCGTGAATTTCCCTCTCCTTCCCACCTTCCTCCCGAACCCATTCAGCTAAATTAGCTAATAGATCCGTTACCAGCAAAGCACGACAAAAATTTCGCAGAAGTTATTCTCAACTGAATAACTTACTTATCTAACCTTTTTATTAGCAAGTGGATCACGACAAAGGAAAATCTTGTTTAAAAAAATATCGTTAAAATGAAGTAAGAAGAAAATGAAATGAAAATTCCAGTCCTCATCTGCTTTGTTGTTAATTTCTTTTTCAATTTATTGCTTGAATACTTCTTTTTCGAAATTACAAACGTTCGCAGTTAGAGCTAAAGATTTTCCAAATATAGAAAATAGCTTGCCGGTATTTACGCAGCTTTCAAGGACGGGGGGGCAGAAATTAGCAAAGGATAAAACTACTCTAGTTTATGCACAGGGTACCCCCCAAAAACTTATGTTTTATAATATTTTAAGTTAATTCAATTGCCAATGGAATGCATAGCCAAGAGCGTATTGGTTTACTTGGCCTCATTGAAATTTGAGTTCACTGCTATATAAGAGATCAGGGAAGGGAAAATAAAATTGATTTAAGCTTTAAGTAAAGCATTTTACTGCTTCATAATAAATTTCTTGCGGACAAAAGTATGCAACGTGTTAAGCTCTTTTCTAAGGCGGGCCCGGACATGTTACGACTTGAGAATTACCGAATGTCCGGCACTCTTCCACTTAAGTCTCGAAAAAAATGCATTGTAATTTTGGTTGATTGTCCCTCTTCCTAACCTAAGCCAACCTTTGCTTTGAACATCTTCTAGTCCCCAGAACAAGATATTTTCCATATATTTAAAAATACCGAGAGCCGATATATCTTCTTAACATACCCGTTTAGAATAATTGTGACCTGTATATAGAAAAGGTTCCGCGTAGGTGTTTTAAGGAATATTTTCTGCTTTAGAACCTCATGGTTTCTTCTTAAATCTTTAGTTCTTCCCGGTGTTTTGAGCCCATCTTAAACTTTTTTACTCCTAAAAGGCGTAAGTTATATATGAAAAGTTGATCTTTAAAAAAAAAGTATATTCAGTTTTGCACGATTGCCGCATTTTGCTCTAAAGTGACTATCCGCACCTCCATTAGTCAAATGTTATATCATGTTTTCATTTCCCGCATACACCTGCCATGTTCTCAAAATTTTTGTAAAATGTAGGCCGCATGGAACAAAAATTAGTAATGAAATAAAAAATATGTTTTATGAAGATATCAAAATGTCGACTTTCAGTTGAAATCAAAAGTTTAGCTGAGACACCCTTTATGCTTCTTGCCCTTTGTTTTCATTTCGCTCCGCAGTGTTTAAAAACTATTCATGAAAAAATTCTTTTCCCTCACACAGTACTATGCAATGGGTTTGTTTATTCCTTTTCGCATTTATATGTTAATGAGGTCTTTGTTAACATGTATACCATCCTACCACGTTTAAAAGTCTTACACAACTACCAACAGCAGTCGCGTTTTATAACATTTGGGTGACTTGATAGAAAGAAAGGATAATTTATAAAAGAAAACATGTGAACGAGGAGTAAGTGTACATTATATAGGCAAGGTGTGCATATGCAAAGTGAATGGAAACGGTTTTTTATGCTAAGAATACGAAGGTTGCGGAGGTAATATTAGGCGGACTGACGAACTGGCATACGATTATTTGCAAGATTTGTGAACAGATTTTTTCTTTTTTTTTTTGAATAAGAAACAATGGAACCGAATACGAAATCATTTACAATTTATTGGTTGAAAAAATTTTTTTATTAAAAAAAAGTAGAGACATTTTGAGTGGTGAAAATCCATCATTAAATAGCCCACAACACTATGCCCAACACAATTCTTCGCTTATTTTCGCGATAAAATACTAAAATTTGTACCTTGTGATCATGTAAAGGCATACATTCGACGAAAGAGTAACAAAACCTGGGCAGACATGATCCAAATTTAATAACACTTTCTCCTTGTCAAAGTACTCGGCATATGAAGGCTTACGATTCGTAAGAGCCCTTATATGGTAATCGATCCTACTTAGTCACAATTTTAGACAGTTCATGGATAAACTTTCATCATAACATATTGTTACGATGCATAGGCTTACCTTTCCTATGAAGTGTATAAGGTAGGGGCTTCAAAAAGTAGGTCTTTTCCATCCATATATCTTTTATCTATTTATTATGCCAAGGCACAATGTTTGAAAAAAAAATTTGAAAAACGCGAATGTTTCTCTTACGAAGATTTCTTCACAATAAAGTCATAAAAGTGCTCTGATAAAATTGATTTTCTATAAGGCTCTCCTTTCCGCCAAAAACATAAAATTTCACCAAATTATCTGAAAAATTGTAACGTTGAAGGGATGGAGGTCACAAGGACAGGCAAACACTGTTAAATCCTTCCAAGTGTTGTGCAGATCCATGCCGCAAAGGCGCGTATGGAAAGTTGTAAAGAGTTTTACGCTTTTACTAATTACAGGAATTCTGGTATGCATTTAGCAAACGCTAGGATTACAAGAACTTTGTTATCCCAGAACAGGAATGCGAACACGACATTCAATATTTACATGTAACCTTAGTCAACCGCAGAAGCCATTAAAATGCCATTTTTAAAGAACGCCAACCAGGCCCAATTATGCCTGTCAACCCTTTGGAATTTTTGTGGTGGAACTCTAAAACAATATGATGAGTGTGGGAAATTGACTCGACCCGTTTTCTAAGAGAGAGTGTAAGTAGGTGCTGAATAACATTGTGATTTCTTCATTTGAAAATACTGCCTTCAATTAATATGCACCTGTATAAGTGATCGTGTTAAAGCGTTCACAATATAATTTTGTTGGAATTTCTAATAGGTTAGGTTCTCTGCCAAAAAAATACCATTTACGGTTAACCTTACTTTTCCTGTTTAAAAAAGCTGAACAATGAATGCTTTACAGTATCTAAAGTCCCAAGAATCACGATGTATAGTTCCCGAACCATTATCATCGGCGCTAGAGCTGAATGTGCGCGGCGATCCCATTTGGGGAGTCAATTGGACGTAGTGTATCATTTTGGTTTGTAGCAACCAAATGAAACAATCACTAAGGAATGTTATTAACAATGAAATTCAAAAGCCATAATATCTTGAATGTTCATAAAGCAAAATTCATTAAAGGAATGTTTGCGATTCTAATCTGAAATCTTCTACCGTTCACGCTGTTATCCGTAGATATTAATCCTTCCGGGTAATACGAGCTTCAATAGACGGCTTATTGTTTGCTCGAACGATGCTTCCGTTCTTATGACGATACGCAAAAGTGGCTTGTTTTGTGGATAGTCTTTCGCAAGCAGTTCATATTATAACTCACAGACGGCAGAGGGTAGTGCCGAGCGAGGGATAATATTTTCAATTTCTTAAAATGAAGCATCGAATATGGTTAAAAACCAGAGGCGTAAGTTGAGCTGAAAGTTGACATTTCCTTTAGTGTCTTGGGTCAATTTTTAAACGTGAAATAATAAAATAATTGTAACATGACAGTAAGGAAAAATGTGACGAAACTGACCTTTCAAGAATTTTCTGATAATGACTCCTAAGCCACCCCACATGTTTATAGGGTGCATAAGTGTTGCCCACTAAACAATCGATACGATCTCTGCATTCTAAGAATATTACGTACATGAAGTCTAATGCGAATTTCCCTCAAGCATAGGCACAAATAAATCGCATTTTATTCCCACTAACGTCTAAATCAAAACCTAGCGTTAATTCTTTTTATGAGTGTAATTGTAAATATGTCAAAACATTTCAGAACGACTTTATCTCACCTTGTGAGGAATTGCTATCTTATCGTATTTTCTATTTCTCCCCTATCGATGCATTATTGGTCCGATAAGAGCAATTGGCGATAAATATTTATTACGATTAAAAGAAATACTTTTTCCCAAAGTCTTTTACAAATAATTTAAAGTAAATTTTTAAAAGCTTCTTCACTACTATCTAAAGCTAATATGGAGGAAACGAAGTAATTGACTACGAATACGTTATGTGAAAGTAAACACAACTATTGATTATTGTAAATATTCCTAAAATGATGTACGTTATGTGATTATTTAAATCACTGTAAAATTACGTAATTAATAACAAAATATAGATTCCTTTTCTCTCTGGAATAAATAAATTTTTCACGTCAAGCTTTATGATCCGTATGAGTGAATTGGCGTTTACTTTACCAGTTATTAGCTTGTGCGCTTTTTCTTCCCCATTAAGTTCCTGTAGGTGCTTGCAATACCGAGAAGTACTTGACATACATCTACTTTTTATTGCACCGATCATGCAGGTCCATCCTTTTGTCTCCTAGGCTAACATATGGTTTAACGTTCGACGCGCAGGTAGCAATTTTTGAAATACTTTGTAGTCTTTGACATAGAGGCACTTTTTCTGATAACAATGGATTCGGAGACATTTTCTGAATTGACTTAAGCACAATTGCCCGTTTGTCTATCTGATATTTGTTGCGGTATCTTTGTCTTCAACACACAGACCGCAATTTACGAGACATTTTAATAAAATCTAAGGCAAACAAATGTCTTGATTTTCAGAAAGCTATTGAAAGTGTTTCCGATCGGATTATTTTTGCGACTACTTGTCATTTAAGATCCTATTTTGGAAAAGGCATTGTGTCCATTGCTTTGACATACTAAGTAAGTGATGAAAGCTTGAATAGGATGCGTCCATTTAATATTGAGCCTCCATCTATGTAAACGTTCCTACAAAAAGTAATTCATCAAATAAGGATAAGATACAATTTTTGGTATTTTATAATGATGGAAGTCTGTTCAGTATAGCGATTCGACAAACAAATCAACTGCACTACTTTTAGACCACACATTTCTCGAACGCCTCTCTATAGAAGAGTTCTTGAGAAAAGAAAGCTTTTATTTGACAACAAGTTAAGGAGAATCGACGAATAATTGTTCTAAGCGAAGTGGTATAGTGAATTAATAAATTCACTACAATGTCTTTGATGAACTCTAATATTTTATCTTCATAGGCTTGAAGAATTGCGATAGATTCCACTTATAATTTACGTAATCATTCTGAACTCGATGACAGGATGCAGGATTTCGATCGATCTGTTCTCCTTTTCTTTTCGTTTATGAAGAGCTTTCTTAGCGGCCGTCAAGTTAAACTACACCTCAACTGTGCATTTCATTCGCTACGAATTCTCAAATAAATATGAAGCGTGCAATATGCTCACCAAGAAGATTTGCTAGGTCAGCATTTGGATGGGCATTAATTTTGCCTCATTCATACGGATAAAAAAGATACATTTTTGTAAATTAAATTTTCTTATTTTTGGTTTATTGCGTTAGCATCAGAGTAATGTAAACATTCATAGTTTATATATACAATAAATAATTTAAGATACTCAACATTAAATAGCTTGCACAACTTCGTTAAATATCTACGCGAGAGAGAAAGAAATCGCGCACCTTCTATATTTTCACTTCGCATCTAACTATGCATTAATTTAAATTTAGATTGAAAACATAATTTAAATTAAACTAAAGCACGCACTGTTGGCTACTGAAAAACATATAATGCGTACTCTTGACCTTTAAACCATTACAGCGGCAATAAAACAATAGAAATACGCAAAGAGCTGTGTCCATGACGTTGAGCAATTATACAAGGAAAAGAATTGATAGAAATGAAATCGTTTGAAGTCTGAAAGATTTGTTATCGAATACAAGACTATTCTTAGAATAGGCATAGGAAATGGATACCGGAAGCGGCGCCTGAAGTGGTTGCGCAAATTGAAGCTGGACAGAGCCAAAGCCAAGCGGTTAGGCAGTTAAATTTAAGCCGATATGCTGTTTGGCATGTAATCCAGCGATCTAAAGAGACCGATGGTTTGCTTGTCACAACATCACTACGAAATCGCCGGTTAAAAGCAGTTCAAGTCGGGCAGGAGCTCTGGGAAGTTGGAGGAGTTAGAGGAGGAGTGGAAGTCAGTCGATGGACGGTTGGAAGAAGACTAACCGACGGAAGCCTAACTAAGACCATCAACTTGCACGAAATTGAATATTCTCCTACTTCGCATATAATATGTCTCGGACAGCACAACACAGCTATCGCATCTATTTTAAACCAAACATTTACACCGCCTAGCAGCACCTTAGACTAAAAACCCCATGTAGATAGTTATATAATAGGTTTTTCTTTCCTACCTCTCTGCCTATAATCCTTCCTAATCATCCCACCATCCCCACACATGAAGCTGACATCCCTTGAGTCGCTGATCAACAAGAAAGAAAAATATCATATAGTTCGCATACGATATATTTACAAAACTTGGCAGCATTTCTAACAATTGGATATTACGTCGTTCAAGGAATACTTGGTTCGCTTTGAAGAAATTGTGCAACACACGTGCAGATTTAAAATTTCAGATCAAAATCATTAAGCTTCTGGATGTTAAATCTCAATATGAGGAGAAAATTACCAGTAAATGCGGGCGGGACAACTGAGCGACTTTGGTGATATTTGAATTTCATATTGCAAAAGTTCGAAATCAATCTTGTTATTATTCCGGACAAAGTCCTGAAAATTTAATCACTTTATGAATCCATGGGCAGAAGGACAGACATGGCTGAATTCGTTCCTCTGTTCATGCCAATTACAGGATAGACGATGCATACTTGCATGCATTATAAACTTTTAACATAACTAATATATCTTGTGCTGTGCTCATAAAAAACTAGTAGAAGCTGTTTCCTTTTATTACTCAATGGTTTCCTCAATGTTCAGTTTTACTACAATAACAGATGGTTATCTAGTAAACTAACTTTTACTAGATAAATAACTTTTTTCTGCCACTACCAAACATAAGGGATTTCAAGTTACATCGTTGCGTTTGTAACGTGCGCAAATTTTACTTGAGTATCTTTGTAGCACAGGGAAATATGGATCAACTATTCCGCAGAGGTAAAAATATTATATTCTCGACCATCGCAAGATACGCCCAAGTTATTTTAGCCTATTCGCCCTTCCATCGACTATTACCGGGATTGTTGAACTCGGGAATAGCTGAAGCTAGCATTGGTTTAATAAGTGATGCCTAGGATGTAAAGTTCGAATTTTTCCCTGGACACATAAGTTATTAGGTAGGAATTTGCATACATTTTCTCACTTAAGAGAATTGAAATTTAATATGATGTCCGCGCGTCTGCTTGATGCATAGCAGAAGAAATTTGCTAATACAATTAAATTAAACCAGCAACACTGAGGGATGTTGAAATACCCAAGCCACACTTTCCATTCCAATTCAACTTTTTTTTTTTTTGCTCTGACGTTTTACAAGTAAATTTCATTAAAAAGGTGAAACATACACTTCTATATATATAAATATATATATATATATATATATATATAAAAAAAAGTGCTATCTTAATTGGAAAATTACAAGTTAAACAAAAGTATCTAAAATCTACTGAAACCTTCCTGAAATGTATTCTATTTATAAACACTACAATCAGAAATGATTATTATCGCTATCAATGTAAGCGTTTAATTAATTCCTAAATGCACGTGCAAGTGCACACCTACTGATACATTCGCTTGCAATCTTAAAAAGTGAATATATTTTAAGTTTTGTTTGCTTGTCGCCTGCCTTTACAAGTCATTCCCACTTAGAACAGAGATAGATATAACAGTTCTGTTGCCAGGATAGTAGGGTCTCCACCACGACATATATATATGTACTAAGATGCAGTATTGGGGTCTCAGTTTAGTGAGTTAAATCCCTATGCCTTTCCACGTACCACATACTTAACAGAGGTACAAGACAAGACTTGAAAAATGGTATATATTCTTATGTAATGCACCTGACCCATGCATCACCAGCATCTGAAAGTACCTGAAATAAATTTGCAACATATTTTTCATCAGTAACATGAGTGCCTTTCCTTCACTTTTCTTTCGTTGCTGGAGTTTCCCAAAAAATCATCGTGGGCATTACAGTAGAGGGTGTCCCAGATTAACTTCATTTAGCGAGTACATCTTTTTAAATTACTTTGCGGAAAGTTCTAAAAAAAAAAGAACATTTTATTGTATAACACAGTGTCTTAAGTTGACATTGGCAATGGTTTATTCGAAGCCATTATCCCTCGCCGCAGTTAACAGCGCCTCATTAACATTGAACACATAAAAAAGTAACGTAAAG
Organism: Glossina pallidipes; assembly: GCA_000688715.1. Lineage (NCBI taxonomy): Eukaryota > Metazoa > Arthropoda > Insecta > Diptera > Glossinidae > Glossina > Glossina pallidipes. Next base: position 99,620 of record KK499869.1, on the reverse strand, counting down.
TCAAACATGCTTGGGTTAAAAAAAAAAAAAAAAAAAAAAGAAACAAAAACTTTTGCATGTTCTTTGTTTAAATTACGTACTTCTCTCTATTCTTATTGCCTTTGTTACGAATTTTTATACATTATTAAGTTTTTATCGCTTCCAACAATCAATTGTTGTTCTTTAAAAGCCAGTTTACTAGCGAGCTGAGTGAATGCGGATACATTCACAAAATATTTTTAATTAGATGGCTTTTACTAAACGGTTTAACATACGTCTAAAGTTCCAAAGTTAAACTTAAAGACGATAAACGCTTACAATTTAAAACAAAAAAAAAAAAAACATTTCAAAAAATGATTAATGGATCACTAATCGCATTCTTTAACTCAATACTCGTCCTATAAATTGCAATACTCGGAAATCCAAGACTTTATACTCCTTTGCTTTGCAACAACTTAGTCATATCCGACCAGTCATCTATTTATTCTCTTAACATCACCGGATGAGCCTAAAGATTAATTAAAAAAGCTGGAAACTCACCGATGTTTTTCCCAATAAAACACTTGGTTCAAATTTGAAAGGTTGAAAAGCCTGAGTACACTTTCTTTTTTACCATGATCTGATATGATATAATAGCCCCTACTGTTCCATGATGGTGATGATCAAAAAGAAAGAAAGGGATAACGAGTACCCGCAGCCCTTTTACAGAGTTAGCACTCGCTAGCAGAGACTAGTTCTGAGCAAACTGGCTGAAGTTTGAAGCCGCGAACGCTCGATAATCGATACTAGAGCTAAACAACTGAAAAAATCTCGAGAAAAGCCTAGACTCTTCAGTATGTCTAGGCGCAGCAACATTTACTAGAGCAACCTTGAAATTCGAGATAAAATTATATGGTGAAGGCAAAGGGCCCAGGACCTTGAGTTCATTTTCAAAGCGTCAAGGCATTTTTTGATATCTGCAAAACACACGGAGCGGTGGCTTCTTTCAGAATATTGATACAAACGTGAAAGACAATAAAGTACGAAGCGAAACAAATTAGCTTAGGGGTATACATATACATGGATGGATATGCATTTTCTCTCTATTTTTTCCTGCATCTATGAGTGAATGCGAGAGATCCGCCTTTTCCTTCGTGACATACCGAAATATGCGTCAAAGATGACACTAATATACGTGTTAGTAATCACGCTAAGATGCTTAGTGGTTGTAGCTGCGTCTGCTTGTAGTCTGTTATTAAAACGTTCGTATTGATGCATGTCATACAAAGAGACTTTATTCCGCCAAAATCACACTTGGAATAGTGTTTTTGTAAAATATGCAAAGAGAAATGAAAACGAAAATCAGCTGTTGTTCATAGGCAAAGAAGCGTAGTCGACAGTGACGCTTGGTAACCGCATTTTGTCCAAAGGGTTTCAGAACATCCAGAAAGAAGTCTCATTAATGAAGTATGTATGGGCAAGTCGGAGTGCCCACCTGTGCGTCTGTGTAAGCATTCTTCTGGTCGCGAAAGCTAAGACATCGGCTTCAGATTAGGCAAAAACGAAGCAAATTCTTTTACGACGATTTTTATATAAAATGCGCCCACAATGCAACATAAATTAAGAACAGCATGGTTTAAGAAAAATGTGAAAAAGAAGTGCGATTTATGTTTATTACTGATAAACCACAACGGATGCAACAATAAAAATTTTCACAAATATTCTATGGGCGATCCTGCTGTACTTGGAGAGAAGCGAAAAAAATCGCTATTTCACTCAAACCTGGTTTTGTGCGGTCTTTTTGTGCGCTTATGCGGTCTCTATAGCTGTAAAAAGTATTGTTTGCGAGACAATTGAAAAGTTTTTTTTATATGGAAAATGAGGACCGCATAAACGTACAAAAAAACCGCGCAAAAACAGGCTTGAGTGAACAGCGTAGAGAAATTTCTCTTTTCCCCTTGTTTTAAGTCTTTTTTTTTCTTTTTTTTTGTAAGACAAAGGTGATGACTGTAAGAAATTCAGCCACAGTCGAATATAATTTTCTTGGTAATTTTTTAATATCAACAAATAATCTTGAATTGAAACTTGAACACTATTCGACAATACTTCAAACATATTGACCGAAAACCTAATGAAAACAATCAACCAAAATAAACGCGACTTTCGGAAGCATTCCGTGAACAGAAAACATGACTTGCCACTCCCATCGAATATTAACTTACAACATCTGAGAGCGATATTCGGAAGGAAAGTGTGAAAATAATCCTGATTTGCTGAGCCCATACGTATACAGTGCTAGTCTAAGTCGACAAATCGTAAATTTTCTTTAAGACGTGTTTTCTTAGCTCTTCACCTGTTTTTAAGGACCTCTTCAGCCGTTCGCAATTCACAATTGTTTCTCATTAACATATTTTACATTTGCTTTAGTTTCAGTTGCGCACACAAGCAAAGTAGTATACAACAGGAGCCCCTATAGAAGATGTGTTTCGCTTAACATTACGTCTAGTATTTCTTGAAACCTTCAGCTATTTTCTTGGGATGAAGCTATGAAAGGTCAAGTTATTTACTTTCGCACTTGAAGTCATAATTCATAGTAACACAAACATAACCTTCCGCGCAACTATTGTTGTTGGCGATGAGAGCAATAATTTTTCTAAAGAATTGCAAAACCTACAGCCAGTTAAAGCCAAAGCCATAAAATATTTTATATAATCGTGAATCTCTAAGGTGAGAATTAATTGAAAGGCGTTTATATCAATTTCACGATTTATAAATATGAATAAAACACTTGGCAATAAAAATCAAAAATCATGATAGGACGTCCCGGCGTGATAAAAAAAATGCAATTTCAACACTAGGTTAGGGAAAATCATCTAAAAGCAGGATGTGAAGAAAGAAATGTAAAATATTTTGATTTTATTATTATTACAGTTTTACTTAGCATTAACTCCATATGAAATTCTCTTCCCGTACGGATAGAAGTTGTGTGTTATGTGTTATGTATTTCCGTGCAAAGTGTTTGGCAAAATGTAAACTTGTTTTCTATCGAGTTTTATTTCATACTACAAAGTACCTTAAAAAGGGATTATCACAACCAAATCCTTAAGCTTCGGAGAACATAAAGGTGCTAAATGGTTATTATTGTGTAGATGGTCTGGAATTGATAAACAAACACTTATCAGGATGTGTAAGTCTTTATTAGCATTTAATTGAATACAATCGAAAAGATTCGAATGATTCGTGCGGAAGATGAAGTCTACAACATATGGGGCGTTTTCGAGCCACTTATTGTCTATAATTTTTTTTTTTTTAATTAAATTTTAACATACTCCTCGGAAGCATTCTTTCAACGGGAAACCTCAGTTTTACTCCCCTGTGCTTATTTTTAGTTTTCCTTAACCGTTTGAGTCCCAGACGGTTTTGAAAAAACACTGTCGAAGAATCCCAGACAGCTCGATCGCGCTTTCTGGGTTTTATGTCGAGAAAACCCACACAGTTTTGAAATAAAATCTAAAAAGTGGGATCGCACTGGTTGGGACTGTTCGACAGTTTTTTTTCAAAACTGTCTGGGTTTTCTCGACATAAAATCCGAACAACGCGATCGCGCTGCTTGGTACTCAAATGGTTAATAATCACATTTCAGTCATGCATTCTGTCTGCATTGTCATGCAGACAGATGGAAACAAATACAGTCAGTCTAATTCAAAACTTCGTACAGATGAAAATGTTTCTCTGGCTTTCAAAGTATTTTATTGGGTATAAAAAGGTCAATAAATCTAATTAAGGCGAGAAGGATAGAAATTTTATGTTTCCATGTTACAAACCAATTTTAATTTGGATCCGATCTTAACCTAAAAATAAAAAGGAAATCCCGAAAGTCACTATATTTGGAGCGAAAAATATGTCTTTCCTTTACTTAACCTTTTCTTTCTCTCTTTCTTCTTTTTTTTTCTGTTTTTTGTTGGTCGGCGCTATTCTCACATTCGATTCTTAGCTTAAAGTAAAGAAAACTCTATGCTGCTTATTCTTGATACACTATAAAACATAAGACAGACAACAAAGCCAGACGGACAGAAGAGTAGATTGGTTCAAGTCTCAGGCTAGACGTCACCGTTTCTATAATCTGTTTAGTATAGAATCTAATTCCAATTACAGCAACATAAAAAAGCTTCTTCTTCTTCTATCCTAAGATGGGTAGAAAATTTTATGTTCAGTCGCTTTTGCTTAAGTATTTATGATTAAATAATTAAACATTTAAAACGAACCCTTCAGCAGCAAGGGCGAAAACATCAACTTAAGTGCATTTAAAATACTTAAGAAATAAAATAATTTCTGTTTTACTTTCGTTTTTCATATTTTTCTTTTTTTTTTTTGCCACTCTTCCTTTCAACTTGAAAGCCTGAAAAGTAGAATGAAGACGTAATTATATCCTTTGTATACAAGTTGAACTATAAATTTAAGAAAATAAAGTTAATTTACTGTAATATTTTATGGAGTAAATAAAAATTATTTTCTTCAACATTTCTTAGAATCAAGATTGGAATACCGTTGTCGTTGTTTAGATTACCCAGGTGCTCTTATACAAAATGAAAAATTACGCTAAAAAGCGAACCCACTATTTCCCTTTTAGAAATTACATATTTATACCTTTGCACACCATTTGTGGGATAAGGCTATATTAACTTTGTGCAACAGCCAGAAGAGGTTGACCTCAACCCACCTTTCATTATACTGATGATTCATTATACTGATCGATTAAGGGTCACTTTCTCAATCCGTCTTTCCGTCTTGTGCTAGCGATATTTTGATGAACTTTGGCACGGGTTTTTTGGACGAAGGAGGAACGCTCTTGGAATTTCGATTACTTCTCTTATAACGCCTCATTTTGTAAAGTCGTTAAATAAACAACGGTAGAGTGGTGTAAGGTGGTAGGCCAGGGCCCCCCATAGTGTTTCTACTTGTTCTTTTTCATTATTTGAGGGAACTTTATTTTCCCAATGAAAAGCAATTTTCCCTATTTGCCCTAAGTCTTCAAACTTGAATGGCAACAAAATACTTATCCACCTGATTATATTTATTAAGAGTTACCCTTATTGCTGACTTCCAATAAGGCAGACTAGCGCAATGAAGTTGAACTTCAGAGCGCAAACAAACTATTTAACTTTTATTAGATGTGTGTGTGTGCTTGTAGAACAATTAGTTTCTTTTGCATAATTACGTCTTAATGATTTTATTCGCACTCGCTATGCTAATAAATTATTAATATTTATATTACCTTTTATGCCCTACACCACTAGTAACGCAGAAATATATAAAACAACAAGAAGGACCTGAGGGAAATTCACCTTTCATCCTACCGACCGAACACATATGGAATGCGACAATTGTTACGATATAACATTCAATTTGAAAAAACCTTTTATATGGAAAACAAGTAAGAACATTATAGTCGAGTAAGGTCAGGTATCTAATGGTATGCTAAACCACTTCAACCAACACAATCCAGAATTCATTTTCATATGAAAATATTTTCTTATTTTTCATGTATTTGTGTCATAAAGTTCTACAAATTAGACTGTATTGTTGTACAATGACTTACTTTTCACGAGGAGTCCTATATGAGGACGAAGTCTAAAAAATAGTACCAAAATTGCTACAGTGAAAGAGTGAAGAGTAGAAAAAATTGTTAAGACTTTCACCATATAAGCAGACGTGGATGGATGGGTGTATTGGAGGGGGTGAAAAAATTTGCTCATCTGTTCCGAATTTTTCCCCCGAATCCTGAAATACTATTGCTAGGCGATTTTTATGAACAAATTTTCAAAGGTTCTCTCATAGTACGACTTTTTTCAAAAGAAAACTTTACACGGGGAGTTATAAGAATCGTTACGTTCATATGCACTTTCAACAGATCTCGTCCTAAGAGGCACAACTGTGTAGGAAATTTCGTCGCTATCTGTCAAAAATATTCGTCCTTTGCGTTGAACAAAAACGTACTTGAGCAGACAAACTTAAATTGATTCTGAATCAATGATCATAATAATCACGATAGCCTTACCCTTCTGGGTGTCACATAAATGCGCAGTAACTTAATATATTGTACACTACTCGTATAATTCAGAAATACAATCATATCTACTAGTGAAACCTGACCAAAGCTGCCAAAACTAGCCTCATAAGCCCTCATAAAGCCATTGTTGTCAAGCTTTTCATTTTTCAAAAATTAATATTCATTTTCATTTAAAATTCAGTTGACGCGAACTCTTCCGCATAAACCTTTTTTTTGTATGCCACTAAAATATTACAGCTTACTTATGAAAGAATGATTCCTGTTTATTCAACGATAAGTGCTTGATATTCAAGTTTCGCTTCGTGAAGAACTCGGGATTTCTTTCTTGCTTGACATTTTGTCATTTTTATTATTTTGCATGACATTTCCAAAAATGTATAAACATTTACTCTTGGTTACATGTATACTTGTTTTCATTCATTGTGCATTCACACGTATCAACATTAACGAGTATTTTACAGATGCCCTGTCACTCATACACTTACATCTAACGGTTAAGCTGCTTTTAACTGCCTTATGAATTTAAAGCGAAACGCTGTCTCTGCGATGTTTATATAAAAATACACATTGTTTATAAGACTGCTTTTGAATCAGATGCAATTTACTTAAGGCCATTATTTTTTTTGTGCATAAATATCCAGCATTGATTCATCAGCACTCTGCACGGTACGGTACGGGTACGGTATTTCCAGGCAGTAATCAAAAACAAACTTGAAAAAGAATTTCTTGAAAATAACTTGTTTTTACATTATTGCACCTACAGATTTATCCTTCATTCTTCCCCTTCTTCTTCTTCTTCTTCTTCTTATTTTTTTTTTTTATTCTTCTCTGATAGGTTGCTTTCCTTCAAATGAAGAGAAAAAAAAAAATAATTTCTTCAAAAGAAGTTAATAATTATGCAATAAAATAAATTACTTTGAAGCATAAACGTGCTAACAGCACGCGCGCAAAAAAACTGTTTATTTTCCTTTGAATCCTCACTAATTTACATTATGGTAAACAATCTTGAATAGCAGCAGGCAGTCGACTTCTGCCAGAAGTATATGCTACAATTTCTTCATAATAATTTCTTCGACTTAAGAAAATATTTAAAACAAAAAATGTTAAGTCCAAGGCTAATGGTTTGTGAAAAAATTCTATAAAATATAATGTTTTATAAAAAATGAAGGAAGGACTGAAAGCGATTTGCTAAAAGAGTTTGCAACCTTTAAAATACTTAAAAAAAGAAAAAAAAAATATTGCAGAAAAAGCCAAGTTTTCGTTTTAATGCAATAGACTTAAGGCCATAAAAACCAATGTATCGAGAATAACGGAACATTAAAATCCAATATCATCGTAACATAAGCAATGAAGGCTTCTGTTCACTAACACAATTTAAGGCTTAAGAAAGTGCCAAGATCTCATCAATTCAAAAATTGCACAAGGGCCACTCAACTTAAAGGCAAAGCAAGGTTCTCTGATTGTTGCCATGGAGTGAATATTTTATAGTCATCACTGCTAGTGATTTTATGTTAATTGGAAACTTATCAACTCCGTCGATGGGAATAATGATCATTTCGTCACAATATATTCACAACAAATTTGTGGTCATCGAAAGGCACGTGGAGTAGGACAAAATATGATCAAAGGTACTCGTCTGATGCTGTGTTGACGAACGTGCGTAAAGTTTTCCTTCACTTCATTTTCAAGACCTTACAATATATGCGAATTATTATAGACGAGTAAGAAATTATTTTAAATACCACCCTACACTACTGCGCCTCATACAATTGTTCGCTTACATTACTTATAAAACATTCAAAATTATGCTTTCTGGCCATGCTACGCCTTTGGTTTGCCTGAGAATGCTTACATGGGAAGGATAGGCAAAACAGTCCTTTGTACTTCAAACTTAATCAGTTTAATATATTTATCAAATCACTATTTTGTCATTGTGACGACTTAGTTTTCGAGGATTGATATGATAGAAGGCTTAAATGGTAGTTCCTTCCCATTCAAATTTTCTAAATATATTTAATAGGAAGAGTGTAAAGTTATATTTAAATATAACTAGCAAAGACACAAACCAACATTTCTTTACAGAGCTCTGTTAAGCCCTTAACAGAATTCTATAAAACGAAATCTCGGAAGGATTTAAGACAAAATTCAATTCAAATAAAATTTTTGGAATATTTTTTACAAAATATAATAAACAGAACGTGTATTTATGTAAATAAATATTTGAAAAGTGAGTATTTTTACACTATGTCATAAATGAGGTTGATAAAGCGAAAGTTTGCTTAGTTACTGTGGGCAAACCATGTGCTGTGAAAAAATGAAAGCAGCACAGCGTGAATCCTCTATTATTAACCTTTCTAACGCTGTGTTAATAGGCTAAGATTTTTCGCGAGAAATAAAGGTCCCAAGTTTTTCCAATATAACAATTTTTTCAAAATAAGTTTTTGGTTAGCGGATGTTCATAACCATTCCAATCACTCAGTACCCTACATCAATTCGCTTAGTACAATTACTCACTCGGTGTGGTAATAATAAATCAAAAACTGCACATTATTTTCATGAAAAAACATTCTTTTCATCAAAAGCCGCATATTGCAAGATCCCCAAAAAATCATATGACGTGATACAAATCTAACAAACTTAATTTACTATCCAAAAATATTATTATTTTTCAGTCTTCCTCATAAAAAACTAGAAGTTGTACTTTCTCTCTTACATACAAACAATTGCTTTTCATGATGACCCATATGTTAGAGTCTAACAAAAAAAAATTGGTGATCCAAATTTCCTATTGTTAATTTGTTTTTGTTATTTTCCTACTATGGACCAAATTTCATCATAAACCCTTTCCGAAAGGGCTTACTATTCTTGAACAATCTGATGTGGAGTGGGGTCCAAGAAACAGACCCGTGTAATTCAAACATTGACAAATAAACCTTTTTGGCATGGTCTACATATCCTGCTAATTCTTACATCCTATAGGATCCAAAAAAAAAACCTACGTGGTTCAAATTCGGGTAAGGTTGATTCCCTTGCCCATTTACTCTTATGAACCAATTTTCATCAGGCAATGTTGATAGTAAGTCTTTTTTGCCATATAAAAATTTCGCCTCTCATAGTCACGAAACAGCGAGCGAGGAGAAAATTGCAGTTTTCTTCCATATAACGGTTTTTCAAAATAGGGCGTTGAAAAGATGGACTGATCCGAACCATTTTCAACAGAGTTCGTCCTTGGCTCAAAACACTTCAATGTTCTAAGTTTCATCAAAATATCTAAAAATTTGCATGGACAGGCGGACAGACGGACAGACAGGCAATTCAGAAAATGATACTGAATCGATCGGTGTAATAAAATGCGGGTCCTACACGCTTTGCAAAATATTTAAATTCAACTGGCGCCGAATCTTTTACCGATTTTTCCATTTTCATAGGTATACATACTGAGTATAAATGTATATTCTGGATGTTGCAAACGCCTTGACTAAAAGCATACAACCCCCGTTTTTGGTAAGAGGTTTAAAGTTAAAAGGTTTCGTAATTGTAATGAAAAGCGATTTAATTGACTTACCACGACGTGACTAATGAAGGATTGCTCGGTCAGAATGAAGGACGTGCAATCTGCGTTAATCGTCGAGTTGGCTAAAAGCAATATTATGTAAGATCATCACTGCGTTTGAATACACATGGAAGCAATTTGTTTTATTTGCGTTAGGTAATGTAGGAAGGGAAGGCATTCAAACGTTAAACTTCCCTTCTATGAATGTGTGAAACTATATAAGCTTTTCCAAAAAAATGAAATTCACACTCGGAGATACATCCTTAACAAAAAAAAACATATTGATGGATGTATTGTACCTTAAATGAGATAAATGTTCATGTTCCTGTAATAGTTTCCAGATACAATCAGTTCATTAGAGTACCACAATGTCGAGCTAATTACGAGCTCTTGCTTATCAAAAAGATGTTAACGACTCCTAGTGCCCGTTTGTAACGTTGTAAAACTGCAAAAAGCAAATTTTTGGAAAATTAATCTAATACAATAGATGCCTGATTATATATAGTTCAGCGGTATGCTAGCGAGCATGTATACAACAACAATATATTCTTTGTACGGATGGATCCAATATTCTTGGCAAAGAAGTATTGATTCTCGTTACTCTGAGTTATATGCTTTCTAACACATGTATGTTTGACTAAATATTTAGTTAGTTGTGTTTATCAACACTTTGCGAACAATCGTACGGATGTAGGTTCTCATCTGTATAATGAAGAAACACACTGCTCTGCTCTGAGTATTTCGGACAAATTGTTTTTCTGGTGATATGACTCTATAAGTGTCTGCAATCAATTTAGATTATATAAAACGTCACTACTGTGATATGGCAAAGTTTGCTCTATTACTCATGCTATACATATGTTGCAAATGGACGCTTGGTAGCTTGCTTTATATTTGACTAATCTATGAAATATCAATGTAGCTGCAAATTAACTAATCTGGATAGAAATCTTAAACTAATCACTTATATTAATTATTGACATATATACACACACATATATATATACATATATATGTATATATTATATATTATTGATATTTGAATTATCTGTGAATAATTATTGCGGCTGCTATCAAATTAATACCAAATGTCTTTATAAATATTTTTCGAGCAGAAAATAGTAAGCTCTTCATTTTACACATACACACACACTATTTCATTTTCTCAATTAGTTTAAAAGTTAAGAAACTAATGTCAGCATTAATATGCTTTTTAAGCCAAAAAGTGTTTCGCTCAATTTTTCTCTTCACTCAATAAAATGTCAACCTTCTAAAGCTCGTTACACTTTTACTCTTAATCGCGTTATTTGAAAATTCTTTTAAGCAAATTCTTTTCTAAGCAAAAGCTGCTCATCTCTTCATCGTAGTTGCTAATCTCTTTGTAAAAACTAATAAAATTAGTAAAAATAAGCAAGGAAGTTATATTCGGCGAGCGCCGAATCTCACACCTCCATCACAATGCTTTTCGCATTCTGCTATTCCAAGTTCTTTGATTTGATAAGTGAAAAAAATGAAATTTAATTGTTCGTAACTTTGCGTGGGCATGGCCGATTTTTTCCATTCTTGCCTATAAAGAGTAGAGTGTTTTGTAAAGTAAATGTGGAAAATTTTAGACTTCTAACTTTTGTTGTTTCTGAGAAACGAGCAAGAACCACCAAATTTTTGTTAAAAAGAAGGAGTTACGTTCAGTTTATGTTCCATTGCCCGCTTCTGCTTTGACCAATTCTCAGTATTAATCTGCGTGTGGAAACTTTCAATGTTCCTATCAAATTTGAAATCGATATTTTCATTTTTGCGACCAGGAGAGTGCCAACAACAGACATCAGACAGGCAGACACAGGGACAGATATGCAAAATCAATTCAGAATTTCACGCTGATCAAGAATATATCTACTTTATAGGATCTCTAAAGCTTCCTTTTGGTTGTTACATACATTATGAAAAAAAAAAAACAAAATGGCTTTACCCCCATCTTACAGTGGTGGGTATAAAAAAGAGAAGCAATTTTGGAAAACGAAAATTTTTCGTGAGTTACTACAAACAATTGCATACGGACGAAGCTTCAGCAGGATTCAAAAGCGAAAGCTCACAACAGATCGTCTTCGTGCAAAGTCATGGCTTTTATTTAAAGATGAAAATGACTGGCAGACATGCAGATGTGCAGAAACTTTTAGAACCACTTGTCAACAGGTGCAATATTTGACCTAGCACGGCCAAAAGTAGTGCCCATAAGTCAAATGGCTGGCTTTTACAATAAACAAACATTTAGAAATTTCCGCATTTGAAAGTTCAGAGAATAAAAAAAAAAATTAGTTAACTTTACTGCCAAATGTCAGCGCATATGAATATTAGTGAAATGATAAAACGGAGCCTCCGTATTTCTTAGTACAATTACCAAGCATTCGGATACAATTGTGAACAACATTGTGTAGAGTAATTGAAAATTACATGCTTCGATATCATTATTTGAACAATTTTTTTCCGCTCTAACTTGTATCAATAATGCAATCCATTTGACTGCACGAGAAAAAAACCCAAATGAAGAGCTTTCTCTGTTGATTTTTTTTATCATATTTTTTTTTTTTACTAATTACTGGTTTTATTTGTGCGAACTAGTAATGTATGAGATGTGGCAGCAGTGGCATCAAGTTAGCAAAAACGACATATTTAACTGAGTAAAAAACCTGACAAATGACAATGTTAGCCAGAAAAAAAAAAAAGACAAAAAGAAAATCACAAAGAGGAGAAAAACAGTAGCGAAAATAACGCCAATATAATGGTATCCATTCATGTCCGTTTTTCGCGCGACTCATTCCTGTTCATTGATATTGAAATTTTTGCTTTATCATGTCTTGTCGTTTCTTTTTTTTTTTTTTTTCTTTTCTTTGCTTATATGTATGTATAGCCTGTGTATGTATATGGGCATTTCCTGTTAGCTGCACTTACCGATATTTACTGTGAATGTAATAGTAAGTAAATCTGTGTCTTACCAAAAAGTGGAGTATGACACAGTTTTCTGTGTGACTTCTTTTTTTACTTTAGTTGAAAAGCAACCGATTATTCGCTTAATGATATTTTCCCAAGACGTAACTTGACAAACCAGTAAAAGATTAAAAGTCAAACAAGTTTTCTCTGATTTCTTTCAATGGTCATTAACAGATGCAAGCAATTTTCCGAAATCCATTATTGCAGATGGAACCAAAAGCAAACTTGTTTTTTTTTTTCAAAGAGAAAAGAAAATAATTTATAAAAAGAAATTGCGAAAGAAAAAAGAAAATTAACTGCAAATATATATTTGTAGACATCTTAGCCTTGCTCGTTAGCCAACAACCAACAAAAAAAATTTCACATTTATAAGAAACAATTTTTGTTTTCAAACAAAAAATAATGATAAGTAAATGATAATGATGCGTTTGAGAAACAAAAGGCAACAAAAGGCAGAAGTTTTATTTTCCAGCAGAGCCACTGCATCCCTCTCTCTTGGGAGATCCAAGATCATTTCATGCATACAGTTCACACACTCTTACACATCAATGTTTAATAGTAAAAGTATCTCTAGTGATTATAATATTGCGTTGCTTGCGAAAGCGCACTAAGTGCACTAAGGCTTTTATTAAGGATGCATTAGTTTTCGTCGAAGGAGATAATTTGAGAATGGAAATTTAGGAGAATAAAAGAAAAAAGAGTACACTCATCCGATGTCTTGGGACCATCACTACAACTATATTCTTTGAAAAATTGGTGCATTTTATTTGGAGCAGCCATTCGTTTCGTTCACAACCCGGTATATGCGAATCTGACGCGTCCCTTCTTCTGTAGGAGTGCCACTATTGATGCAACTCCAATTAATCCATAATTTTGCTTTCAAGTAAGCGGTTGACAAGCATTAAAACTGTAGTCAATTAATTTCGTAGCCGCTTTTTTTTCGTCGGGTGTAAACGGTTTGCAATGGAAGCCTTGAAGTTAGTAATTGGAATGACTACTGCTTTTTGATTATTATTAATGAAATACACCTAATTCTGTTTTCACACGATAGATACGTTCCCAAAAAATACGTGTAAAAAAAATTCGTGTAAAAAGAGAATTTGGTGTATATATTACTAATTTATATTTAGACTACAAAACAAGCAGTTTTAAGCTCCTTTGTAGACCGTGGACGGCTGTCTTTTATTAGCCGAATAAAGAAATAAATACAAATTATTGCACTGAAGTGTATACGACATAGCATTTTAGGGTTTTGAAGAGGATGAATTCTGCGACGAAAGAAGAAAGAAATAAAACATTATGACTTTTTTTAATATTGCGTTATATGGAAGGCAATCAGGAAAGTGTTCTGACCCGAACCATTTTCATTGACCACCAATTTCGTGGACCGCCACATGACGTTGGTATGCCAAATTTCCCGAAAATATCTCATGCGAGCTGTAGATTGAATGCAAAAAAATAATAGGGACAGACAAGCTTAAATGGATTCCGAAAGTGATTCTGGGCGGGTCTATTTCAAGCCATTCTGGATATTGCATACATCCGTGCAAACTTAATATACCCTTGTGGCACAAGTGGTGTAGGGTATAAAAACCACGTATGTGGGAAGAGAGAGAGCTTTTCTGTTTGAATCGAAGAACTAAGATGCTGGGTGATGGCAGACAATGAAACCTTGAAGTAGAGTACTGATAATCCTTATATACTTCGGTATCCAAAAAATACACCTACATGGTCCAAACTGGTTAAGGTTGATTTCTAAGTCAAATTACTATTATGAACCAATTTCCACCAAGAAATAATGAGAATTAAGCCTTTTTACCGTTTAAATATTCAGTTTTCGTAGTAACGATTGTATGAGAGGGGGTTCAAAGAATTGCAACTGTTGACCTAAATTTAGAATGTCAAAATATTACTAATCAGCCACATTTATCGAAAAGTATAACGACTTTTCTAAATAAGGCGTTGTGTGGAGAGTGGTTGGAAAAGTGGATCGGCCCCAAACCATTTTTAATGGCGTTCATCCTTGGGTCAAAGCGTATCGGTGGCCAAATTCCATCAAAATATTTTAATAATAGCGGCCTGTAGTTTGTTGAACACAAATTTACATGGAGAGACGTCAGACGGACAGACAGGCGAAGATCAAATTAAAAAATGATTCTGAATCGGTCGTCTTAATAAACGTTAAATCTATACCAAGTTTTTTAGGGTGTTACGTAATATACCACACATCGCAAGTGCTGTAGGGTGTAGAAAGCGTATGCACGTCACCCAAAAAGGTAACCACGTCACCGATATAGAAGTATAGTTGGGAAGGAATCATTAAGTTGTTGCAAAAATGCAAAAACTTGGCAACCGATAGTAGTGAACATATGCAGTTCGATCATCGTATTATACCAAAGTCTCGAGATTAAAACTTCATTTTGGTACGACATAGACAAGAATAATTTAATTTAACATGCGGTTTTCACAATTTATGTATACATTACTTACAGCGAATTTTTCTCTGTAACACCAAATATTACTCAAATCCTCCTTTTCGCTTTATCTAAGTTTAACACATGGCCTGTATTCATCAAATATGAAAAGCAGTATAAAAGAGTACGTCTATGCATTTGTTTTTGTAGACGAATAGAAACGAATTAAACGCTTCATTCGATTAATTGCTAATCTTATATAGCTGTTAGTAAACTAAGGTACTAACCAAGCGATGATTAGGACTTTCGTAGTAGAATTGACTAATGACAAACATGGCAATCTCTCATGTAATAATATGTTTGTCGCAAAGGTCCCCTAATCATTTAGTTTGCATTTGCTTGATTGACAATCAACCTAATGATGGTTTATGCATAAATAATGACCGGTTAGAGACTATAAAGATATGTTTATAATGGTTTTTTTTTTAAATAAAATAATTACGAATTAGTAAAACGAACTTATAAATAAATGAAGAGTCAGTAAACCTTCTAGAAGTCAAGTACATTAAAGCAACTAACGAAACCTTCAGATTGAAAAGAAAAAGAAACAACTTACGATAAATACTTAGTAAAATAAAAACTGGTTTCTAAAAGATGACTTAAATGATTAGAAAATAGGTGATGACACTGTACTGTAACTGGTGAGGTTTGGTCAAACGTAGATTAGTACGCAGGTATAAGTACTTCCCCGTCAAGTGCTCTTCAGAGATAAAAGCCATTTATCCATCAAGCAAATCCTTTGATAAAACTGCTCGGCTTCCTCAACATGGTTATTCACAAGCCCATTAGTTGTCCATATGATGCGCAGCACTTTGTCGCCTCTCCTCCTCTTTAGAACATTCTAATTCCAGTAATTTTCCGCGTTGTTCCGAATGTTCCCGGTTTTTAAGTCCTTCTACTCTTCTATTCCGCATACACCGCCTTACCTACATGTAAAGAGGACAATCTCTGGCAGGCTGGTCATATAAGGAAAAAAAAAGAGAAGCGCAATAGATTTCCTTACAAAAAAAACCCAAATAAGTAAATTATATTCAGCTGCAATCGAATTTTTTTTTAAATCAATATGAAAAGAAAAAAGAATTATTCACACTCTGTAGCATTGGGTGGGCGTGACTGATTTTATAGAATAAAAGTGGGAATTTATGTCGTGTCGTGTCTGAAGCAAATAGTATGCATAACTAGGAGAACGTTTTTCACCGCGGCTAACAGACCGACGGACGGACAGTTTGGCATGTCTAGAGCGCTTAGGTTTTGATACTAATCAATAATATGTAGACTTTACAGTGTCTCAGAAACTATTTCCTGGGCTAGGCGTGGTCGATTATGTTCATTTTTGCGCAGGGCAGCACATAGAATATAAATGAACATTTTTATCGTTGTATCTGTTATAGTTTATAAGTAACCAGCAAACATAACATTTTATTTTATTTTGAAAACAGAAATGATCTTACATTACGTTGTACTGAGGGCGTCCTCTTTGCCCTGTTTGGCCTAATTTCAAAGCCAACCTTCATATAAGAACTTCCAATGTTTCTGCCAAGTTCGAAACAGATAGCTTTCTTTTGATTCCAAGAGAATGCACACCACAGACATTACGCACCCAGACAGACAGGCGGACATGTTTAAATCGGCTTAGACCTTAATGCTGATCTAGAATATGCGCACTCGAGGTGCCTCTGAATCTTCCTTCTAAGTGTTGCAAACGTACCCCTCAAATACACCCTTCATCACCGATTCATTCGATAACTACAGATAATGTACATAACCTCAACATGTCCAAAAATTGGCAACAATCTCAAAATTCGCAACATATTCATTATCCGTAATAATGCGATCTGAAGTCTATTTTCGAATTTTTTGTGCAAGTCGACCTTGAATCCTACGCTGATCGAAAGTAAAGATACATTTTGCGGAATTTTTCAGTTTTAGAAAAACAAAATGAAAGAACTGTTAAAACCGATCTTGCGTTGAAAGATATAAAAAAATTACGTTCCATATCAACCTTAGTACTTGTGTTTATTTTCTCAGATATTTCAGGCTTTTGGTACTCACAAGGCCCATCTATTGCAAGCTTAAGATAGATAACTTAAAGTTCTGATACTGAAATGCTACAATGTCGGACACATGTACTTTCTTAAACCGATTAAGGACCGCTACCTGTTCTCGAATATATATTATGCACTGGCATACGACCCAAAACATGGGTCTCTTGATAAGAATCACCTAACATTTTTTCCCATACGTAATATGTTACTTTGCAATAAACTCTAGGATAAGATAGATTGGGATCATCCATTATGAGGCATTACCAAATTTGAACGCGCAGTCTAATAAATGTGAAATGAACATAAAAATCAAAAGTAGTAGAGAGAACTTTCAACACTTCGTGCCTAATGAGATGAACGTAGAGAAGTAATTTGGTTTTTTTGTTGAGTGTAAGCGAATCAATGATTATTACCAGCCGGACGGCAAACCTTGATTAGAAAAACATATTTCCTTCACATTAAACTCTGGTGACTCCGGCATTGTCGTTTCCCGATTGTCATTGCTATTTACAGTAATGCAGCAGCCAGCAGCCAGCAGCTAACAGTCTGCAATTTAATTACCTTTTTTATTAGGTGGCAACACAATTATTAATGTTTTTTTTTTTTTTTTGTTTTGTTTTTTGTCTGTTAGAACCGCAAATTGGAAAAAAGGAAAAAAATGTTCTATATAAACACAACCTGTTTCTTGCCCTATCGCTTATATCTCTTTCTTCTCTCTTTCCATATATATAAAGTAACAATTTTGAAATTCTCGACTTCTTTTATGCTTGTTTTTTTTTCTTCTATTTTGTTCTCGTTCGGTTTGCTTGCAACTAATCTCTAAACATGTTTATCAAATGTCAGCATTGTGTGTGCATATGTATCTTTTCATAACCATCTATATCAATTTGTAACGCATAGCTGCACGCATGTTCTATGTTCATTGCGTTTATAATTGTGACTGGTTAACAATAACAACAATCATGTAGCAGCAGTAACAAGAATAAATAGCAATAAAAACGCTTTAAGCTTTTCTTTTGGCTTTTTTTTATTTTTATTTTTATTTTCATTTTTTTTTTCTTTTTCTTATTCATTTTTTCTCTGAATATTACATGTAGTGAATGTCAGAAATTTATTTGGTCTGTCCGTTGTTACATTCTAATGCTAATGTCAATCCATTTTATACGTAAGACCTTTTGCAGTTGCTGCTGCTGCTCTCATTCTATGGTGCTTGCTTGCTTAGAACTGGTTCTTATTGTGCGGAAACTTAATATGCTCAGAAATATTCTTAGTAATGTTAGAGTTATTTCATAATATATTTCATGTCGAGATTCTTGTATAGGTGTGCTTGCTGGTGAGTCTTTAAAAATGTATCGAGCAAATATTTGACACTAACACTTTGATTGCGTCTTCAACACAATTTATTGCACAAACGTATTTTATGGTGTATCTGTGTGTACATATGTACACATCGGCAATTGGGGTCGGTAAAGTCTTTTGTAAACCCTTTTTCTTTTTTTTTTTTTTTCCATTGTCATAATTGTCATTTAACTTATGTGTCCGCGTAATTTTGTCCACTCTTCCTTTACAAGACGGAATTCAGTCATTTCGTCACAACGTTTAACATGAACTCATTGTCCTTTTCCATTCCATTCAAATGATTAAATTATTGATTTCAATCTGTGAATATAAATTTAAAAAAGAAAAAAAAAAAAAAAAAGCTTTCGACTGCATCTAGAATTTCATCGTTGCCCATAGCGATTTTATATATAATCTTCTTTTCTTGTTGACTTTCGATTTGATCAGCAAATTGGAAAACTTATATCATTTGCAGATAGCATTGTTATATACGTATATGCCAGACTGACGGCTCGTATATAAAAAAAAAAATCAACTAATATTTATGAAGCTCTTTTAGTATCGGTAAAAAGTACGGCATTGATCGGAGTACAACAAAGAACGTGGAAAAACCTGAAACTATTTTTTTTCAAACCTACGATAGATAAATGACAAACAACGATATAAACAAGTAAGGAAATTATATTCGGTTGTAGGCGAATCTTTTATACTCGACGTCTTTCTTTACTCTTTCGATACCCTATATACTGTTGAGTAGTCGTAGCCAACTTTTGCCCACCTTGTACAGATATTGTTTATAGAATCGCTCATAGAATAGGTATGCAAATTTTTATTACTCTATCTGAGTATTTTCGGATATGAATAATGAGAAAAAAATCTTAAATTTTGCTTGCGGAAACAGAGATGCACTCAATTTATGTTATACTGCCCTTGAAGTCGGTACTTTACTGTTTTGCAACCGGGAGAATGTTGACCGCACACTGGCACCTAGACGGACGCTCAGACTTTTATAGACCATTTCAAATTGAATGCTTATCTAAAATGTGAATGTATGTCTGTATGCTTTGCAATTTCTACGAAACTGTGCTCTGGGATGGGTACAAAAAAAAATCTGAAAAGGTTTAGCTTGCAATATCCAAAATGACATAACAAATAAACAAACGGCGATATACTTAAGCATCTATTTAGAGAAATTCCATCACTTGAATCAGTAAGTGGCTGAGATTCTAAGTGATGCAGAAAAGGTTTCTTTTTTTTTTTTTTTTTTTTTAAATAACCAATTAGCACTAATCAGGTCCATTATCACCTATGAGTGTCGCACGTGATTTAACACATATCATCGTCCACTATGATAAAGATAAGAATGTTTATTAGCCTGCACAAAATTATAAAGAACCGAACAAAACAGAAACATACAATGTATCTTAGAATAGAAAATTTACAATATCGTGTATTTAATGAGAAACAATGTATTAAGTTCTACGTAATATAAGAGGAATAGTAATAATGGCGCCATATCACTCACTAGGACAATGATAAAAGACTTTGTACCATCGAAAGCCTTGTTATACCCATCACCGCGGCATGTATGCATATCAAGATATATCAGAATCAAATTCCGACTTCGTTCGCCCGCCAGTTTGTGCGCCTGCGTAACGTTTGGCGAAAACACTGGAAGTTCTTGCAGGCAGGTTTGGTTTTGAAAACGGGCCAAATTGGTCCAAGAATGTGCTCACAATTCAATACAAACTGAGAACAACAAAAAAAAAAAGTTTTTTTCTTTCCTCGGCCCTCACAAACTACACCAGACAGGGATATAAAAATCTCGCATATATTCCATGGACGATCTTATAGAATCTATACAAAAATGAAAAAGCGTTAGTCGCATGAGCCAACGCAGTAAAACTGCATTATCGACCATCAATTAGACAAAAAACTGGAATATAAACTTCGGCATTTCAACACAATTTTCAACACTGAATTTATGATTCGTTATTGTATTCATCGAATATGTTTTATGCAACGAGAAGTTGATCTTTGTGTACGACTTTAGCGAAAATTGAAATCATTAAAGTATCTCCGGTGCTAACAGACTATTACTTTGTTGCTTCATTTTACTTCAGAATCGTTCTCTCTCGACTTTTTTCTCTTTTGGCTCTTGGTTTAATAGCGTAGCACCAATTATATGGTTTCTACTTAAGTTCAAGTTAGTACCATGTCGCCCACATCTCATTGCGTATTCTTAATGCGTTTCTATCGGAATTTTTAAAGAGGCATTTCCTTAAGTTTTTTGGAAAAAAACTTTTTAGTATCTTCTCGCTTACCTTTTTGCATGAATTGGCCGATCACAGCTAGTATAACTAACGCATAAAGCCAAATGCGATAAATCAATCCATAAAAAAACCAAAAGATTGTTAGCAACAATATGCGAACACATTTGTTTAAATATTTTTCTATTTCGTTATGTTCACCTTGTCTTCATTTCCGACACTTTTGTCAATATAAGATAATGAATTAACTGCAAAACGAGACTAGTCTTGTCAGTTATCTATGTTACACTAAATAGCTTTTCTTATAGTGTACGGCGCGGTACGATAATTTTTCAGAAAAATGCCAAGTTATCCGCCTAAGAAATTTCATTATTGCTCTCTCTAGGTATTGAGCTTCTGCGCCTGCCTTGACGATTTAATTAGACGAAGTCCATGGGCTTATTCGGTAATTTACGAACGATTTCCAGCGTCCCACAGATTTCAAGATAATCCTGCAGGTGAGCGGGCCTGGAAGGTCCCGTATATAGGTATATGAAGGTATAGGTGTGAAGCGAACCCACCCCTCTGGGCGAGACGAAGCCTGTCCAAACCTCTAATTATCTAATGCCAAAGCAAATGGGGGTAACCAAAAGCACCACTAGTTCTTCCCGAACCCGGCAGTATCTTGTTTTCGAATTATCCGTACGTCCTGGACACCATTACACTGTTTCCCTCTTGGATTTTAATGAACAAAACGCAGATATCAATCCAATATACCTGTTCACCCTACTACTTCTTGGACGATAATTTTTCAGAAAATTCTTGTTTCGTAGGCGTGAGAAATTTCATTGGAAACACAAAATATCAAACCAATATTTTTTTTTTTTTATTTCTATTCATCACCATAATTGCCGCAATAAACCATATACTCACATCTCTTTTTGTGTGGTCCTTTTTTGTGCGTTTATGCGGTCCCTATTCACCGCGTAAAAAAAACTTTTTAATTGTGTTGTGAAAAGTATTTTTTATAGTATAGTATAGGACTTTTTTGTGCGTTTATACGGTCTCTATCCACCGTACAAAAACAGGTTTTGGTCTATAATTCATGTGTAGGGATAAAGTTGAGTTTGTTTGGAGATTGATTGTTCAATTATGTTTAGTCTGTTTAAACAACAATTTTTGGTCGTCGAAATGAATTCAGTTACGATTAAAATTTTAATTTGGTAGGCTATGCCTAGTTGCAATAACAAATTCTACGCTTCTTTATTTTACGTCCGAAGTGCAAATCATAAATATAAGTAAAATGCAATTAGATTCCCGTATAGCGCACTTGTCTATCAGAGTAACTTTTAATCGTTTCACCGGAAATAAGACAAGAACTAGATAACAAAAAGTAGTCTTAACTACTAACAATTCCACTACTTCTTGATCATGCGACTGAGAAACGAACTATTTACATAAGAGGAACGAAACGCTGCTACTCTCTGCTGAGTTTGTATAATTGACTATATTTTCATCATAGAACATGAAACAATGAAATTATCTAAGCACTATACTGAGCATTGGTTTAGAGGACAAATTGCCGATATTTTTGGAGTTTAGATCCGACTCAAAGTGCACTATCTTAAAAAATACTCCAATCAAAATTCAGTACATTTGTATTATTGAAAGATTCCCGGTACTTTTCCACCACTACGTTTTTCGCATTCCACTCTCCAAGTTCTTTTATTTGATACCCATTTTTAGGCAGTTAAGATATCTTTGTTTAAGGAATCTGCAAAGTAGTTTTGAACATATGGTCTTGTTTGCCTTATGATAAATGAGTAAAAACCTTTAAAAAGGTGAAAAAACAAAATTTAATTACCCGTAAATATGTATGGGCATGCCGGATGTTTTCCATTTTCGTACGTAAGGAGTTGAGTTCTTCGTGAAGTAAATGTTGAAAATTTCCGCCTTCTAACTTTCATAATTTCCGAGTAACGAGGAAAAATCCCAAAAATTTTCTTTGAAAAAAGTGAGTTGGGTTCAGTTTACGCGCCACTGCGCACTTCCGCTGTCACTGATTTGGCCCATTTTCAATACCAATCTGCGTGCAAAAACTTCCAATCTCTTTACCAAATTTAAAGTCGATGTCTTCAATTTTGCGATCAGGAAAGCGCTAACAACAAACACCACACATACATATAGACGGACAGACATGGCTAAATCAACTAAATATATATACTTAATAGGGTCTCTGAGGCTTCCTTTTGGGTGTTACATACATTATGGCAACAAATAAAATGAGTATAAGAACATCTTACAGGGGTGGGTATAATAACATTTAAGTTGAGGACTTCTCGATGCCTTTTGGTCAAAGAGCAAACAATTGAAAATTTGAAAAATGAATTTGTCAGCCAGTAATAAACAATGGATTAAATATGTGAATGTGAATATGTGAATAATTTAAATTTAATTAATTGATCAATTTATTTAATCATATTAATTTAATTAAATTTGCTTTTTTTCCTATTTTTTCCCCAGGATTTTTTCATAATTATCACATAAAGGAATTGACCATGTAATTTGTCCTCCGGTGAATACAGCGTTACCACCACCATCACAACCACCAACAACAACAAGAGCAACAAGAGCATTAACCAGTAGCCGAGACTTTATAAATAATTTAAGTAAAAACAAACAAAACAATTAAAAATTAAAGCGCACAAATCTCAAGGCACAATTTACAACAAAAGCAACACGCGAGCAAAAGCGCATACAACTGCAGTCACAAATTTTCAAAGTAAAAAATGAAAGCTGAAAAGCTGAAAAGCATACAAATCTACAGCCGGATACAATAGATGTACAAATCCTGTAAATAGAACGACAACAACAACAACAACAACAACAACAAAAACAGCAAAAAAAGAAAAAACAAAAAGAAGAAAGGAACACCACATTATTAAAAGAGGCCAGAGGCTGAAATAACGAATAACTAAGCTAAGTAATTAAATACCCCGAGAGCCAGGAAAATATGAGAAACAAAAAGGCTATTATATCGTAATTTAAAAGCAAATACAAACAAGGAAGAAAACTAACCGACGCACAAACAATCCTTTGTTCAAATAAAGTACAATTTTAGAGAAATAAAACCGGAAAAATGCAATGAACAAGAACGGACGAGAGATTCATTTATTAGTATGACAATGACTAAGTTTTAAAGAAAATTTGTGCTCATAAATATCACAATTCCGCTTAGTTTGATAGCAACAAATTTACGCACCGTCTCGTTTTATAGGCAAAAAAAAAAAAAAAAAAAATGGCCTTCATCTGGCGTAGACGTTCCACTTCCATAGTAAAAATCCTAGCAATTTTAACAACCTTATGGTTCTTTATAGCGTTTTTCATTTATACCGACGATAAGAGACGAGAAACGGCCAGCAAAAAATGGAATGCAATGTCTTTGTCCCTGAAGAGTCTAGCCAGTGCCGGAAATTCGGGCATAGCCGGCGGCGATAATCAGATTGATGGATCAATGGATGTGGCCGGTGGTTTTGCTTTAGGCGCCGGTAGTGATTTTGGCATCGACAATAATGATAACCACAATGCCGCCAATATTGTCCTAAATCCTAATAATAATCATTATCATCATCAACAACAACAACAACAATATAATCATTTCGATCGTGATAATAATAATGGTAACGGCTTAGCTGTTGATGTGCCCCTGCCTCAAGCTCGTGCAGATGACTTGAATCGGGGGAATGCCATAAATGAAAACCACGATGATGATATTAATACCGATATCAATGAAGGCGACGAATCTGTATTAAATAACGTTGTGTTGGAAATGCAACCAAATGACAATCACATATGGCATGGCAAAGTGATAGCGGACAATAAGCGGCAAAAGCAACAACAACAAGATGATGGTAAGTTATTACGAAAGTGCTGTTGCCTTTCACAGCTAGACAGAGTTTATTTTGCATGACTTCTGTCGGTATTATATTGGGTTTTGTCAGACATGTACTTTACATAGAGAGAAACAGATCGTTGTTACGCATTGGTGAATGCCATCATTAGGCATTTGACTAAAATGAATTTGGAAACACATTTTCTTTTTTCTTTTCTCTTTTAATCGTATCTGAAGCGATTAACTTATTACTAATTTTCCTCTGAAGTGTAACAACGAATATATCCGAGATATTTACTGTTTATTATTTTCGTGGAAGAAGAAATCTGTTTAGATTCACAAAGTGCTTGATCGATTATTTCACAACGAGATTTTACATTTCCTAGCCAAGCGTTTCCCAAAGTTTTATATCAAATTTGATACAGATCGTACTATACCCTAAGGTATCTTACCTACACGGTTGTATTCTGCGAAAAATCATGTCAACTTTTAGAGTTGGCCTGCATCTGGAAACTGGGAATATAAAGACCGTAAGTTTCGACTTTCCATTAAAGTGCTTGCAGCCTTTGTAGCATCAAACAAATGAGAACATTATAGTCGGGTAAGAACGACATATACATACCCTAGACAACATAGTCGAACACAATTCTTATTTACATACGAAATTATTATTATGGGTGAGTTTTCATCACTAAAAGTGCACCGATCCGAACAATTTTCAACAGTGCTCGTCCTTAAGTCAAAACACGTCACTTTACCAAATTTCATCGAAATATCTCAACGATTGCGGCTTCTAAGTTGAATACAAGAAAGTAAGACAGACAGACTGACAGACAGGCTTATATCAATTCACATTATGATTTTGAATCGATCGCTAGAATAAATCTCTTTCTTAAGCGCTTGTGCGTGTTGGGCGTGTCTGCGCTAACTTAATATACCCTGTACAAAAAGTGGTGTAGGGTCTAGAAAAGGACGAGACAAACAAAACTGTAACCTGCATAGACCAAGGTTTTATTTGGAAGCAGAGTGTACATCACTGGCGCATATTTCTGTGTCTTACATTGGAAAAGATATTTTTATATACGTGGTATACGCTAACATACTCCACCCTACTCCCTCCATACTTTCAGTCAAAGAAAGAAAAAGCAAATCACTTATTCGAACACTGCTTAAAATAGTCAATAGGCAGTCAAGAATAATGATACAATGTTTTCTTTCACAAGCTTATAAATGGTTGAAAGAACAACCCGGGAATGGACAGTGCAATACCGTGTCACATTCTTGAAGACTCATAACATTGCTGTATTCCCTAAACATCTCTGATGTACGCTCGTCTGATTATTACATTTGGCTAATGCTGCAAAACTCAAAAAAAGTAGTAGAAATCTTAGTTAATTCATGAACTTACCAGAAAAGCTGCACAAAGGCACCGGACAATGGGAAAAATGTAGAAGTGATTAGCGTTGTATCTACACACTGGTATACCGAAATTGATGAACGATTTAAAAAAATATGTCGATAACACAAATATTTGATATAATCCATGAAATTTATTTCCTTCGCATATATATGTAGGTTTCTCTGTTTGTCGCCTTAGGTTAACAAACCGAAATAGCAAAATACCACAATTTCACACATAACTCAACTGCAATATTTTGCTAATCGTAGCTAAACAGCACAGAGGTATAATAATTAAATACAACCAATACTTTGAACGAAGTAATATGCGCAGATATGTACACAAAACCACACTCGTACGGGAACGCCTATATACAAATGTTTACTTGCTAGCACATACAACAACAAGAATATTTAAGTGTCTATGAGCGTATGTGGGCTTTATACAGATTTAATATGGATCATTAGAACAATCGGAAATTAGGCCAACACCAACAATCTGCCTATGACTTCAATATACTCTTGCCATTGATTTCCTATGAGATAGAAAACGGGCTACACAAGCATTGAAATCCAAATGCATTTGATCATATATATGTATATATATATATATATACATATATATAGGTATATACGAATATACGGACATGCAGACATGTAGACAAGGCAATGTAATTATATATTGTGCGGTCACCGTATGACAAAGCGCCACTGCCATTAGTTTGACAATAAAACCGCCTGTTTCTACGAGTGGCGAGTGTATCAAGAAAAACCAAACCAAATGAACCTAAACAAACCGCTTTAACTTACGGTAATGTAGATGTTGGCTGATTTGGTTAAATGAAAACTTAAATGAAATTTTTTTTTTTTTTGTATTTTAAACTCGCAGGCTTTGAACTTCACTTTGACATAGAAATATAAACGAAATAGCGATATTCACCTTGAAGCGGATCTTGTATATTCATTAACTGGGTCAACTATTAGCAATACATTCTTCGCGTTTATATTAATTGTAGATAAACCACTAAGCCACAATAGCAACAATTTATTTATGCAAGAAACATTCTGATCGAAAAATTATTATAAATAATTTAATCAGAGAAATCAATTCAAAGACTAAAGTCTTAAGGCATTTGCGTCTAAGGCCATCGGCTCTATTGACAACTTTACCGCATTCGAGCTTTACACCCACGACCATTGAGTTGTTACTCGAGATACTTAACCTGCTCCGCCATTCAGGCGGATATATATGCAAAATGTAAGAAATATTTCACGTCCGGAGCAATACATAGAAAGGAATATTTAACAGAGTTTCTCAGAAATTGTTCTTATACCGGTATGAAGTCATCGATTGATGCAAAAATACTAGATATGCTCCTGCTTGTGTAAAGCTCTTATGTAACCATTAGAGTTTCTATAACACTATCAATCTATTTGCTCGATTTTATGATCCCGCAATCGTTCAAGTTAAGATATAATTACCACAAAGCAAGAGTTTGAAAATAGTCATTACTGGCCCAGGAACGAACAAGAGCTAGATGTTACAATCTGTGGCAGACGTTCGGGTGCTACTACAAATATTTCGGAAGGTTTTCGTAATTTTTTTCTTTGTGCACAAGGCGACGCCTCTCTACGACTTCGGCATCACGAAACTTCTTGAAAACGCATTTGCAGCGATCAGGAAAGAAATATTCGGAGTAGACAATTTACACACAATACAACTACAAGTGGTTATGTGGAAGAAATATGCAATTCTTCATGGATTACGTAGTTTCCGTGGCCTCCAAAGGTTTCATACTATATAGCTTTGTGCTACTCTACACGTTGCTCGTAAATATAAATTATGCGTATTTCTTGGATCACCAACCAATTGACAAGTTCAACTATTGAATACCCTACATCGTTACATCTAATGTAACTTTTCGCTTATGCTAATTATCATATCGAAAGTTATACTTAATATTATATGTCTTTTAAAGACTTGCTTGTCATTGTATATGTAGGAATTCAAAAAAGAAACCGACGTAGTCCAAACTTGCTATATTCATTTTATTCATCAAAACATCAGTTTGTAACAATTTTCATTACAAGCTGCTAAACTTACACCTTCCTGCCATGCAAAGGCTTACGCTTTGTAAGAAATCCTATTCAAGACCCTCAGTATTGGGACCATCGTATTCGAAGGAGAGACCGACGTAGCCCAAACTTGCTACATTCATTTTATTTATCAAAACACCAGTTTGTAACAATTTTCATCATAAGCTACTAAAAATTGGACCATGCTTTCATACGAAGGTTTACGCTTTGTAAGAAATCCTATTCAGGACGTAAGACCATCTATATCGGGACAATTGTTAGCTGACTTTTATCGAAACATATTAAAAAGGTCGATTTTTTTTTGTTTGCGTGAACCAAATTTCGTCAAAGTGAGCTGAAAATTTTCACCTGCCGATTGATAACAAGCCAACATGGATGAATGTGCTTCAATCGATTCAGGAATAGGTGCTGAAACCATCACAAAACAAACAAAAGATGGATTTGTCTCAAACACCTCTGGTTCAGCATGGAGCATGGCAAACAAAGAAAGGATTTAGCATTTCTAAGAAATAGATTCAAGATAGCGACAATGAAAGATTCGTATCAACGCGAATATAATTTTTTTCCGTGTTTTTCTTTTTTCAATGCTTCATTAATGGTTTAATTATAACCGACTGCAGATGGACTTGGTCTTGAAAGTATAGAAGCCAAGCTAACAATTACTTCTTAAAGGAAGTCGATAATAGTCAGATGATTATTACACTTATTAAGCGTTTCTCAGTATTGGGAAAAGAAAACCTTGGCCTTTTTCGTCCGTTCCCTGATGGCGAGTATGAAACAAATGTACTCACTCATAGAACGCGAAACACCTTATTAGGAGTAGTTTGCTTAATCTGATTATTCTCTCCTTTGTTTATTTGGTATTTTGCCCTTCGTATGTTTCTGGCTTATTGTCTGTTCAAGTCTGGTTTATCCTTAACTATCAATTAGGTTCTTACTGCTAATGTTGAACGCTTTTACGATTTATGGGTGATAATGATTTTACAGCTTATAGCTACCAATGCCTGTTAAATGGATGCAATAATCGTTTCCAATATGATTTTCTTCTTTTACTTACTTAACAACTAACCAACCTCAAGGAACAATAGTTGAGTTCTTCTCGTTAGTCAATATTTGCCTTCATGTTGATTTGGGCCGTTTTTCTTTTGTTTTGTTTTGTTTTTTTTTTTAGTGTAAATGCTGGCGGCTTATATTTTGTTGATTTGTGTGTGGTTTACAATAGTTAACTTTTTTAAACCAAATAGACAGAGTTTTTTTTTTTTACCTTTTGTTCAAGTATCTTGATGGTCTGGTAAATACATATTGCGGCGAAAAGTAGTTCAACCAAATTGGTTTTGCAACGTTGCATCAGCAAGCAATCTTGATGTAATCCTACGCAAGAGAATTTAAACTTTTTTACTAAAGTCAGCGTTTGGCTTTTAATTTGTTTCTGGCTTTAATAAAATCTACTTTAACAACTCAAGTCTTTCTTTCGCTGCCTTTCTCTCTTTTCTTCTTCTTGTTCTTCTTTTTTTTATTAAAATGCATATAAATTTTTCTCTCTTTCTCCCCAGGTAAAGGTGTTTTGGCTCCCCCGGCTCCTGCGCCAAATTCGCCAGGCGAAATGGGTAAACCAGTTATATTGCCCACGAATATGACGGAGGAAATGAAGAAAGCTGTCGATGATGGTTGGACTAGAAATGCTTTTAATCAATATGTTTCCGATATGATATCAATACATAGGACTTTACCTGATCCCCGTGACTCCTGGTAAGCTAGCGAATTCATTTTCTTTCCTCCTAATTATATGTATCTTCGTGTAATTAATAACAGGTGCAAAGAACCGGGACGGTACTTAGATAGTCTGCCTGCCACTGATGTAATTATTTGTTTTCACAATGAAGCCTGGTCTGTACTATTACGTACAGTACACTCCGTCCTTGATCGTTCACCCGAACATTTAATAGGCAAAATAATACTCGTAGATGACTATTCCGATATGCGTACGTATGCACACATATATCTATATAAGCACATAAGCAGACAACATAGCGTATATCATATGCATTTGTTTACCAGAGCAAAACTATCGAAAAAAGAGAAGAAAAAAAAACAAAAAAAAACAAAGTGCTGGTAAAGCATACAAATTATCCACAAACATACGAATGCGTATCATGTGCACATATTTACAGGAAAACCCTTTTATAAGCGGATTTAAGTTCATCTTTTCAGGCGATTTTCTTCCACTATCTCCTTTAATGACTTATGATATCGCGTTATACAATAAGACAATAATTTTAATCACGGACATTATCTTAACTTTTAAATGAGCTAAAGAGTTTAACCGGTTAGCTGCGTAATATATTTTTAAATGTTTCTCAGCCCTTAATGCTGCATAACAAAGCACACTGGTTTTATAAAGAAAACTGATCACTAAATAACGTTGCATTGCATTGGAATTATACCCTATACACCACTTGCGGTGTATTAAATTTGTGCGGATGTATGCAATACCGGGAAGGATTTGAGATATGTACACCTGTTCATTATACCGATTGATTTGGAAAGTGATTCTGAACCGATCTAAGCTTGTCCTGCCGTGTCTGTTTTGTTTTCTTTGAGATATCTTGATGAAATGTCGTACACCGACGTGTTTTGGTCGAAGAACAAACGCCGTTGAAAATGGTGTTTTGAAAAGTCGTTACATGAGTAGCTGTAGGGTAGTGTAGGGTATTCACTTCATTTATTTTGCCAATCTATATGTTCATTTTGGTGCGAACGACACGTATACGCCATACGCAGTTAATTGGTTAAATATTAAATTCTGCTGCAATGCTATGTAGCATCAAATAATGGGCATAAGTGAAAATCAAATGTAATGATAATTGAAGAAAATGCAATGCGTTTAAAACAAATTTTTTTTGCTTGTGTAAACAAGTATGACAACGACGATTCATTAGATAAGAATCAATTGATCATAACTAATGTAATTGAAATAATTGCCCATGGAATGCTTAAATATCTTTTGAAACACACAAAAGGCTCGAAGAGCTATAAAAAGCACTAAAAAGATGAGAGAGGAGCTCTTCAGCTTGCAGAGAACATAATATACGCATCACGAACTTTGATAAGAGTAAGATTCTCAGTTGATATGACCGACTGCGTTTCTCTGTTTCTTTCATTTGTCTATCGTCTTTAAATTTGACGTATGACGCATCATTCCATAAGTTCGGGAACTATTGCCGAATAGATATGATTTTTAGATGCGATTTCGTGATATTACCAACCATTAGTTTACGTGTTACAGTTGCTTTAGGGCCGCTAATCTGAAAAACGAAATTTCGTGTGTAGCATCACTAAAGCGATTGCAACTGTAACTTGTAAACGGGAGGTCATGAAATTTCGATACACACCGTTTGATGAGGGGTACTGTCTAAAAATCATACGTATTGATATTGAACATGACCCAAATCCGTGAAAGGAGACCGCCGCAGTACAACATAAGCAGAGACTGCCTCTGTTTTCGCAAAAAAAAAAAAAAAGTGTTTGTTTTCTCGTTATTTATAAACCACAACAGATACAATAAAATTCACATTTATATTCTATAAGGGGTCATGCAAAGACTATACATACCTGGAAAAGATCGGTCACTCGTTTATTGAATTATTTTGTAGCACCCAGATAGCCCAGAAGCTTCAGTGACTATACTATGTCTACATATTACTAATCAGTATTAAACGATGATGGGCTTAAAAGGTTCGTTCACGGTCGAATATAATTTTCTTACTTGTTATTAACGATAGCGATTACAATTCCACAAATAAGTCTACATATGTAGCCAAGGGTGTCAAGAGATTAAATTGCTTCAAATTAAATTGAGTTCAATTAAATGAAATATAAATTGAATCGAGTTGAGTTGAATTGATTTTAAGCAAAAATCCCTCACATACCGTCACCAATACTTATTGGTTTGAAAATTGATAAATAAATTTGCGAAGGCCAACCGCGACATAGAAACAAATAAGAAGGTCACGGTCGAGCAAGACCGACAAGAGATGTACTATACCACTTCGTCTAGTACGACTTTCCATTTATTTTCGTAGTAAAAACACTAAAAATTATAAGTTGATACGGTGTAGGGTGTAAAAACAAGCGCGATCGATCTATAAAAAATATACGAAAGCTTGTCACTTAGATTATCTTAGAGATCTTGATCTAAAACACAGTGAAAATAATTCTTAGTGAAAAATAAGATTGATAGACAAACCTCGCCCACATTTAATAATATATTTTCGATTCAATACACAAGACTTTGGCTTGGCGGCTTAAGAGTTCAAAATTCGCCGTCAGACGAACGCAATTTGGTTGCTTAATTTGCCTATAAGGGCTACTGTTATCAAAATCCTCTAAGGTGGCATGTGCAGATTTCGGCTGGGATCGATCTTTCTGTGTGCTCGTATTACACGTACTTTTGCATCGGAAAGGAGAACGAAAGTGCAAAAGACAGGTAAGCGTTGCGTTTCAATCTTCTGCAAAAATTTAATTGGCGATTACCGCAGCGTGAACAATTGAAGAGATTTATTTCTATACGCTGGAGCCAGGTTTCCTTTTAGACTGTATCCGCTGAAAGCAGATGACTATCCGTCATCTTTTTTTTTTTTTGCAAATTTTTTCTGCCACGACCCTGCCAATAGCAGACGAAAGGGCGAATAATGTTAAATGAGATCAGAATCTTGCCCTAACCCAGATATGTTTGAAATGCAGTGCTTTTGCGCTGACGTCAAGAGGTCGCTTAAAAAAGGGTTCGCCTGTATTTATAATGATTGATTGTTGCACGTGTTTTATATTTATCAGTTAAGTGTTATCGTATGTTTCTGCTTATTGTTATTTTCGTTTCAATGTAACTTTATCTCTATACATATGCATATACATATATATATTTGTGTGCACATTTATATATATATAAATATATATATATATTTTTATTTTGTTTTTGTCTTTGCTTGCTTTGTTGTCATCGTGAACGGGACGCAGCTCATACAAAGAAACAGTTGGACGATTATTTTTCTGCCTATCCTAAGGTACAGATCTTACGTGCAACAAAGCGTGAAGGTTTAATACGAGCTAGACTACTCGGTGCACGTCATGCCAAATCACCGGTTTTAACATATTTAGATTCACATTGTGAATGCACCGAAGGTAAGTTAACAACAAACGCTGTTTTTGTGGTTAGCGATTTATTTTCCCATAAGGTCGAGTTTAATTTAAGATTTTTCCTCTTTTTTTTTTTTTTACCTTTATATATATATATATATATATATATATATATATATATATATATATATATA
>KK499869.1:15968-65360 GCA_000688715.1 Glossina pallidipes | reverse complement strand
TAAATGAGGTTGATAAAGCGAAAGTTTGCTTAGCTACTGTGGGAAAACCATGTCCTGCGAAAAAATGAAACTAGGGCAGGGTGAATCCAGGCTGATTTTGCTTCGTCTTACAGTTGGGTTTCCCTTTCATATACTGATAGATCTTGCAGCGTGAGTATTACTTAAATATAATTATTATTAGAGCAGAAAATCAAAGGATTAAATAAATAATATTTCATGCAGTTGCTAGAAGCGCCACCCGAACCGATTAACGTTTGTCACTATTTTTGAATTAATTAAAATGAAAATCTTCCATAGATGAAATAATAGACTCATACTACTTTGAAAAATAACAATCATATACTGAAAGAGTAATAAACTGACTTCCGCTAACTAATTGCTGTTTGTAAAGAAGTGTCTACCACAGAGCTAGACCCGTGAAAAAGGTTTACCGGAGAAGGATTACGATTAGTCTGCATACATTCCTCATTTACGATTTTCACATAGTGCCCATGCCCACTCAGGCCAAACTCGTAAGTTTGCTAAATAGCATCGATTAGTGATCATGGGGAAGGGTTCTTTTAAGCAGTAAATTCCGGTCATTCGCAAAGGGAAAAGTTGCTGGCACCAAACGCAAATATCAATAACAAAAAATATTGAATAACCTTCAAGCCTGCAATTGTATACGATTAACAAAAATTATATGATCTCGAAATAGCGAAACAAATTACAGGAGAAGTCCTGATATAATCTCCAAAAAAGAAGCAAACAAAAAGATATGCTGGGAGTCCCACGTAGCATTGTCGAGAAAAGAATTTCCATGTGAAACATGCTGGGAATTTAAAGCCCACTTACCTTGCTACTAACGCTTTCCCTTTCACGTGTACAGTTTTCAGTACTTGGTAAAATGCATATAAATTAAAATAGAAATCTCAAAAAGCAAAGGGAAACGTAAGATTCTCCCGCAAAAGAAAAGAATTTTCAAGTGAAACATGCTGGAAACTTACTTGTCACTAACGCTTTCACTTTCACGTGTACCGTTTTCAGTACTCGGCAAATCCATTTGGAAGCTATGTTGAAGTGTTTAATTTGATTACTGTCTCTTTGCCATGTAGACGTGTTTACAATAGTCCTTGAGACATGCATCGATGCCGGTACACGTGACGTTGGCTAAGTACTCAATTTTTTTAGCATGCACCAAAAGTTAACCCTACTAAGCAGGAAATGTGTTATATACCTTTATGTCAATTTCTTTTAAAGTAGATAATCGATTGTGGTATGCATCAAGTGCCCGACTTCAGGTGAATTTGCTGTAGGTGAACGAATTGAGTTGAATCCCAAGAAAGAAACGAATTCAAAATATGACCCAAATACTTACTTAATATGTCCTTCATTAAGTTATGAGGACTTTGGGAATTTGAACAGTAGATAGACGGACAAATGGAAAAGTGAAATTCTTCCAAAGAGCTTAACGGTATCGTAATCGATTTACTCTTCAATTTAATAGATGATAATAAACAGTTAAAATATATTCTTTTATGTTTATATTCAAATATGCTACTGTTTGATAGGGTGGCTGGAGCCTTTATTGGATCGCATTGCCAGAAATTCCACTACTGTTGTGTGTCCTGTAATCGATGTTATAGATGATACCACCTTGGAATATCACTATCATGATTCGGGTGGTGTTAATGTTGGTGGTTTCGATTGGAGTTTGCAATTTAATTGGCATGCAGTACCTGAAAGAGAGAAAAAACGCCATAAGGTAAGTAACGAAAGATATCCATTTAATTGAAAAAATAAATTAAATTAAAATTTGCCTAAAAGTATCTTTGCATTTGTTTTCAATCGCTGTACCATACTATATACCGCAAGCCTTTATATGGTAATCCACAGAAAATCAGAATAAACTTTTTATTATAATGAGGAAAATGCTTTGCTATTATAATTCAGTTAAATAATCATTAGCGTTCCCTTATCTTGGTTTTTTAAAACACAAACATATGCACATGTATTATTCTATTATACCATGCATCTCCTGCATACGGAAAACGGATATAGGACGGATGGACAAACATTGGTATTTAGCAGCAGCATCAGTTGCAGTTTTTTTTTAACCAGAAGCAAACAAATGAAGTAATCAACTAAAAATTGATGTTTATAAATATATTGCTCATGGGATGACCACGTTACATGCATCAACTTTTTTTTTTGCAATAATTTCATTATTAAATAAAATGAGTTTTACCTCAATTTTCTTTTAAAAGCTCACTTAAATTAAGCGAACCTTGATAGCTAAAGATATTCAGGTGCGGGCGTGTAATTGTATTGCAAACAATAACGCCCGCTTTATATACAACGATAAACAAGAAATTTTTAATGAATAAATTATCCTGTTTCTATATAACGTTTAAAGTTCTTTTTACATGTGGTGTGTATTTATATATATAGATATGTAGTATGCATTTAATCGAAGACAGTTTACAATCGAAATCCAACGTAGCGCGGATTTTCTAACTTTCAGATCTGCGCACAAGAAGCCAAGTAATAAATTCCTTTTTGTCCGAAAATATAATTTGCATTTAAAAGTTTATAGAATGATTTGGATTAGCTTTATATTTATTTGAAAAAAGAATAATAAAAAGAATTTCAATTTCTTTTCTCAAAAACTTTCCTCATATCGTGCTTTTTTCATAAGTTTCTTTATAACGCCGTTTGTAGTCCCCATCATATTAAGAAGAAATAACTTTGTAGCTCTTTTAGTAGTATGAGGTTTTTAAGTGGCGTCATTTCGGACACATTAAAAAAACTTTGCAACATTTGTTAACTTATTCGAAGCATCTGAGCTTTGAAAAACAAGAAAAATTTTCAAATATGACCAGATCTGACCAATGCGATAAGACTTCATAGGCTTAATAAAACCGTTCATGGTTTTTTATGTGAAAAATCTTTATCACAATAACAAACCCGTAACCGTTTTTTACGGTTTCCACTTTGGAAACCTATCGTTGATAAAATCCTGGAACTAATTCAAAAAGTTAAGGTAGACTGGAAAATCCATCTCGCAGTATCAGCGTAGAAGTAAATAATGATCAAAAGACAATTTTGAGTCGCTTGCGTAGAACTGGACACGAAAAGAAGTTTGATGTAAAGCATAGCGTTTGTATTAAGAGCGATGGACTGAGTTTTTGTTTGCGAATCGCTGCCGAAGCGAAACTAAACCGAGTAATTTTTGAAGGAGTTTACAATGAAACAATGATACTTTTTCAAGATGCGTGAAACAAAGCTCGAAATGACGCCACATGAAATAATGCTTTGTGTTTGATGTCATTTGGATGGAGTCGTGCATCCAACTGACGTGCTCCAACTTGACCAGACGATTGATTCTATTCACTGCTGTGAACACATAACACGCGATCTAATATTGGTCAATAAGAAAGAGATTTTGGCGATTTGATAAAACTTGAGAAAGTTCGACTTTCGATGCATCCATTATATAGGCCGGATTAGGTTTCATCTAAAAAGCATTTGTGTCCTTTTCTTCTTTTCTTTTTAGTGAAAGTGGGAAGCCGCTTCCAAGCCGGGTCTGTGAAAAACACTTGGTTCAGTTTTTTGCCCAGGAATCTTAGAAATTATATTCCTCTGAACCTTCTATAACCACCTGAGTGGACGCTAAAGCATTGTTCGCGGTTGCAAATCGCTATTCACTATAGAGTTTACTTCGGTCGTAGCTATAGTGAGTGCTCTGGCTGTAAAGGCATAATACTTAGTAATTATGC
This sequence comes from Glossina pallidipes, assembly GCA_000688715.1. Lineage (NCBI taxonomy): Eukaryota > Metazoa > Arthropoda > Insecta > Diptera > Glossinidae > Glossina > Glossina pallidipes. The sequence goes on along the minus strand of KK499869.1, from coordinate 61,602 downwards.
AGACACCCATTGGGCTGCGGCCACCACTTTTTCTGTCTCTTTCTCTTTCATGGCCACTTTGTAACCGTCATCGTGTTGCAGTGGGCATAACCACTCATATAGAAAACGTGTACATATCTACCACATTTATATTGAAAAAAAAAAAACAGAGGAAGGTTGTGCTGTGGCCCCATTCTTTGCATCCTTGCAATTGGATGAGCGCGCCCGAGCTTTCCTTCGACCGATTAAGTTAACTGTCAACCTCCACCTAGATTCAAAGATACCAAATATTTTCCACAAATTTGGAGCCAATATCTTAACTGACAGTATTTATCACAGACAGACGCACAGACTGGCAGACATTGCTAGAGTCATTTACATCCTTTAACAAAGTGGTTATAATCCCAGTCTTCAGTGCTGAATAAAAATATTTTTCTGTAGTCAAACAATCAACTTTTTATATTTCGCATTAGGTAGGTAGTACAAATTCCTTTCCAAACTCTACTTGCGCAAAAAGTCGGTGTTTTGAAGCACCCTAACTGCAATTAAAACAAAAGTATGTCTTATCTTTGTTTAACGATTACCTGTGTATTGGTTTACGAAAGCATATCCCATTTCTGGCTTTGTGTCGTAATCTCTTACCTTTTACTCTTATTTCCTCTTCTTTTTAGTGAAAGAAACACTAATAATAATACCGGTATTTACATAACTTTAAAGTACGTATAGTGTTTATAGCGCTTCTTGACCGTTGCTGTTGAATTATTTGCTGTTACGCCATATGATGCCTTTAAAATGGAAACTTCTTGCTGGCTAACGTAACAACAAGTCGACAAGTTTTCTCATAAATATTTTGGCAACAAAAATAAAAAAAAACAACCGTCTTTGTTGCTTTCTTGCAATTTAATGTTAAATAACACAATGAAGAAAGTTGAATGGAAAACAATACGTCGCTCGCGTACAAATATTGTTGAAAGATGCAACACAAGCGACGGCGTAAACCAATTTGATGTAAAAACAGACGAAAACAAGAGCAAACAAACCCTTAACACAAAATTAATATATATATATATATATATATGCACGTATATACATATATATATATATATATATACAAACTTAATGTACGACAAGAAATAAAAATTGATGGGAACAGCTGCGGCAAAGGTAAAAGGTATGCCAACATGAACGGATCTCTTTGACTTAGTTTTGTTAAAATGGTGCCAATTGCTCACAAAATCATGCTATAAAAAGGGTTTAAGTGGTGATGTGACTTTTCGATTATTATTGCATAACGCTAGATATGGTTGCAGTTCAATTAAAAATATGCCAAACAATGGATCACAAGGTCCAAAAGCAATTCGTTACTCCGCGAAAGAAAGAAAATACATATCTAATTAAGACCGGCCTCTCTTTATCTATCCTATCCTATGCTAGATCCACTATTTCACTGTAATCTTCTGCTACTACTACTCTTACTATTGAAGCATCATGACGTCATTAAATTTCGTTTCTAATCATTCGGTTCGCCATTTTGTGCCACCAAAGTGAAACCATCGGTCCAAACTGGGGCGAGAGAATTCACCAGTGCTCTGTAGAGAAATGTCATCGATCCTTGAAACACAACGTATAGATTAATCTTTCGAAATCCGAATTCAGTTGACTATCCTAATAAATTAATTTATTAACAAAATATATAGTTAGAAGCGTCTCTTATGCTTATGGTCTTATCCTTCGGTGAAGAAATTCATTACTTTCCTAAATCTAAATGAAATTCGTGAACGGCATTTACATGGTGCTTGGCACTCGCCCTTAGTTGTTTCTTCGTACTCCCTCGTTCAAGTGTTCGCTCCAAATGGATCAAATATTGATCGGTCAGATACTGAGTCCGAAGAACAGGGTGTAAAGGTTAAATTCTGCTTCGGACACGGCCTTAATATTCTCTTCCCCTCCCGAACTTTTTGTGTTATTGAAAATTTGAAATTTTCCTTCAGATATTTGATTGTCCACGGGTCGGATCAATTGAGACAACTGTGACTGTAGGAGACTTAACAAAGTTTATAAACTTTTTGAAATTATTTCCTCTTCCCCGATAAACAAAGCCAGCTTTTACGAGTGATATACCGCAAGGACAATGAAATGAAAAACCAACATAACCTCAATACAAGAAAGCGAATAAAAGCGAGGCGTCCGTCACAACAGTCTTTTTATCAATTATAGCAACACAAAAGTTAATTATAAAATTTAAATATCTTCCATGCAATTTGAAACACCTTTTAGCAGCTTTTATCTTTGTTGTTTTTGTACTCTTTACATACTTTAATTGCTTTCCAAGGTTTAATTTATTAAACGTTAAGCTTTATAATAAATGTTTTTAAACATTTTTAAATAAAAAGCTTTGCGCAGTGAAGCGGTAATTTTGTATACAGGATATCCTTTTGTGAAAGTGTGAAATCCTTCTCACACAGCCTTACGCGCTAAATTTATTATTGATTTTCCTACTACGACCGTTATTGTTATTATTGTTTAGTAAACACACTATGACTTTTTTCACGCAATAGAATTTACATTTATTTTAGAATTAATTTCATGAAAACATCATGAAAATATTAAAAACAAAAAAAAAATGTATCGATTAGTTGACCAAACGATATTTAATGGCACGTAAAATGGGATATTTATCGCCCGTACATAGGCCACGGAAATCATCCAAAGACAAATCGTAGAGAGCTATACCGCCCAAATTCAAGGTCTTCACATAGCCAGCTTTTTCGGCGCCTGTATCGGGATCTTCATATCCCACCCAAATACCGTTTTTGCCTTTTTTGTCCGCTACACGATAAGCATACACACCGCTCTTCTTTTGAGGATCCAAAACTTTTGCTAGCGGGGCATCAGCTCCTTTGGAATACATATTGTTGGTGTTCGGCAAAAGAGAGCACACTTCTTGCCAGCTATATAAGCCCGGGATAAGAGTATTTGGTCCCTGAGGAGCTTCATTTTCTACTTTGGGTACTGGCGGTACACCGGTTAGGCCCGAATCATCTGTCATTTTCCAAGGACGTCCATAAGTGGGAACACCTACATTGAGTTTGTTGGCAGGACAACCTTGACGCAACCAATATTGAACTTGAGAGTCCACACTGAATTCGGGATTTCGTTCCGGTAGCGGATACAAAGGTGCCGGCAAATCGGCTAATTCGGGATTACGCTCTGGTGTGTAAAAATCGAAAGCAGCCAAATTTACAAAATCCACGTAATTCATTACAGAGGGCACGTCATAGAACACTGGTAATGGCATGATATTGAATAGCGGTTTCATTGGAGTTTGTAAACACTTTTCGTCTTTTACTTACATGAGGAATTCACATTGGGTAGGACGGTGGCCGATAACAACAGATTGTCCGGACGGAATTCGTTTTTCAATTCTCTCATCAAGGCTGTGTATTGCTCCTTATGAGTTTCAGCATTCTCGTCGACAATATGATCGCCAGTGAATGTCTTTTTAAAACCTTTCCACAGACTACCCAAGCCGCTGTGCACTTTTTTCGGTTTATTTTTATTAAATTGCCAGGCAACGTCTAGACCATCGAAACCGTATGTCTTCACTAAAGCGTAGGCTGTATTTATGAAACGCATCCGGCCGGTGGGATTTTCCAATAATTGTAAATATTTGTTTGGCAAATCTTTAGCATCCTCGCCAGTTTCGATGTCCTTATCACCGCCGACACTTAACAATACTTTCAAATGAGGATATTTACGTTTTAGCCGAGTTACCGAACGATACAAGCCCTTGCCCAAGTCTAAATCAAGATTTTGATTCATGCTTACAGCTTTGTAGGAGTCACGCTCAATGCCGGCATAGCCATACACCAAATAGGTACAAAATTGTAAAGCGGGCTCCAAGTCATCGATGACCATCTTTCCAAGACCTTTTGCAAAAAAAAAAAAGAAGAAAAATTTGCAGAAAATTAAAATTCTTTATCTATAAGAAAAGCCTTAAGTCTTGGTTTCTTGAGAATTTCTATATTTTCTTATCACTTGACATACACTCATACATATTTCGTATATATTCCTAGAACTTTTATAAATTGCATAATCTTGCGATATCTTGTGCTTTTTTTACTTACCCTCCTTAACGAAACTTGAAGAATCATAATAACAAACTAAATGTTTCTGAGGTCCAATTGAAGTAGTAGAACCGGTCGGGCTTGCCTTATTCTGGGCCCAGCTTAAGCCGAGTATTAGCAGTAATAAGGAGAACACCACAGAGTATCGCATATTATTTAAGCGTTTTAATGTACCGCACTGTCTAACAAAGCAAATCTTACTGATCGTAAGTGAAAAATTTTTGAAGTAATTACGGCTTGAGAGCGAGCAGACAGAGCATGAGATAAGTCTTGCTTGAAGGCCGCTTGAAATTGATTTTAATATGTACGTATATATAAAATTTGATGAGTGATTTTTCCTTCTTTTTTTTTTACGGGTATTTTCGCTTTTTATTCCAATATATATATAGATATGTAAATATGTCTTCTTACATATGAATATTTACTTAGAAAAAGTTGTTTTATTTTGTTATCACTAACTTTAAATATTTTGTTTCTGTTTTCTTTTGCTCTTTTTAGTTCTTTAATTTTTTTTTGTGTTTTGTTTTAATCAAGAAGCAGTTATTGTTTCTTCAATGATTTTGTGATTCTCTTTTCAAAGAATTTCTGTTTTGCTCTATACTCATATTTAGGCATCTTACGAAGTGAGCAAATCAATAAAATACACAAAGGTAAACGTAACCAGAAACAATTCTATACTAAATAAAGAAACGAATTTTAATTGATTTTTTCACAAAATTATTGAGCCTTTTTGTCAATTATATGGTTTTTATACATTGTTGATTTTCTCCTCTTCTCATCAATTACACAGTGAAACGGCAACACCTTATATTTAGCTGTTCTTCATATGTAAATCATAGCCCATAGACATTAGAGGTTAATTAGTGTTTATTATTAGGCTGTATTTTTTAAGCTCTATATCTCTTACTCTATCTTTGCATTTAGGCTGCGATCAAAAAATATCGGGGATATTGAAAATGTGTTCTTTAGAATATCTTTTTTTTCGCAAGTTATTCGCAGCCTGAGGAAGAGTGCCTACACACATTTGAATTCGAGTATACCTCTATTATTATTACGTCCGCCTGAGTGGCCGAGTAGGCAAAGGGTGCCGATTAACAACTGAATGGTTATGGATTTAAATCTCATGTGCGTTAGGTTTTTCAATAATGCCGTTAGCCTTAGATGCTGGTGCTTTAATCTTATAATTTATCTTCTGGCTAAATCATTAATTATAATGATATCAGAAGTTATACTAAATCCGACATTTGTAAACTGAATGCTCATCAAAAGCTTGCTGAATCTTGCTAAAGATTTTTTAATGAGAGAATATAGAATCGAATTACACAAGACACATTAATATATCTCCATAGTCGGGAGGCATTGCCCCCTTTGGCGCAGCAAGCCCATTACGTTAGTTTTTTCAGGCCTAAAGTGTTAGACATGAGATAAAAGAAAAAACTGCGTAGATTTTTTTTAATCTAACGTTAATCTAACAATTTGATGTCTGAAAGGTGGCATTCCATGGATTTCTATAAAAAAGAGTACTGTGTTAGTCAGTGACGCAAAACTTGAAAAATATTCGATTTTCTATAATGTCAGCGACACGGAATTTTCGAAATGTGAAAGACGCGGGGAACTTTGGTTAACCAACCTTTGTAAATAAAATCAATGAAATTTTGTTAAACAAATTGAAAAAGAGCAACAAATTTCCTTTCATGATGTCACTGCAGAACTAACAGGTTTGGTCTATCCCCCAATTATCGGATATTGAAAGAAAATCGATATTTGAGTAACTGCTCTCCTAAAAATTAGAAACTTAAGTGAACGAGTTTCTGACTGTGAATATTTGGTGATACAATGTATAAAAAATATACTTAAAAATCGCTCATCAGGAGCTGCTGTAACAGGCATAAGTCAAGATTGATTCCACCTTCTACTCTATTCGGCTGTCAATAATTACTTCCATTAAAACGGACGATTGAGAAACGCTCCATAGGAAAAGCGCGCACTTTCAATGGATCGCAGCAAGCTAAGAAAACTTTGCTTGAAAATTTCAAAGCATCTTTCATGTAACCGTTATCTTGGACCGTTCTTCCGATCTCTCTAGAACTTCCTTAGCGGTGTAAAGCTGACCTCTCACAAGATACCTGTAAAAATCACTTGATGCGGTTTTTCGACGAGAAATCGCAGAAGCTGTATAGCGATGATAGTGGTTTAGTGGTTTAGTTGAGAAAGCGCCACGAAATTTTCCTTATACCAAATATTTATATAAATAAACTAATTAATAAACATCAATGTAACAGTGCGTTTAAATTGAAAATGATCTCATTGATGTAATTAATTTCGTTAAATAATTTCACTTGAAATCCCTTGGCTTTTGCATTGCATTCATATCATCAAGTGATTAATTTCAAATTGTAAATGAACGGTAAACAACGAAAACTAAAAAAAAATTTAAAAAAGAAAGAAAGTAAAGACCATTGGACGTATGGAAGAGAACAGAAATATACGTTATGCATATGGCAAGTTGTATTTGAGCAACGGGTGGCGGTTTTTTACAATTCGCAGTACGAGTGCATTTCTATACAGAACTAAATCAATCCTTCCTTCTTCATCTTCCCTTATTCAGAAAATCAACAACCGAAGATTCGCTGCAACCAGCAAAAAATACCTAAGGTAGATACGAAGTTCTTTATGTTGGGGATTAGTTTATGCGTTTTTGTCTTTGAGTTTTATACGTCCGCCACGCCTATAGTTTCTTCTAATCAATTCCAAATAGAATTGCCTCAGATCTGTATAGCTGTATAAACGATATCAAGTTTTTATTTTGGTTTGGTGAAACCAACTCTGCCAAATGCTCATTTTATTAGTTTAGAATCTTGCATCGTTTTCTTGTCGTACTTCTTTATCTGCGCTCAATGTAGGGTGCGACAAAAACATCGCTGTTCTGATTTTGCTTTTTTCCTTTGTTTGGACAACAAGCAAGCAAACAAACATACAGCAATGCTGCCTAATCAACATTAGTTTATCGCAAGAACAGTGAGGTGGACTCGTTCTTTCTATTGTGCTCAAATGGATTTTGAAATAATTTTTGCGAGTTTTTTGCACTGGATTTCATTTTGATGAAAAAATCATAAAATTTTATTTGAAATTCTGAAACCACCTGAAATCACTCACAATACTATGAGTTGTTATTACGAAATAAAAATTATTTAACAAAAGCAATCTTTAGGCGGACCAATGCACTCAGAATCACTGTTAAATTGAGAAGTTTTCTTAAGGAATCAATTCATCATCGAAAGTAGCAGATTGCTTAATACTTTGTAGGCTTTCGACCACTTTACACAACGCGTCTTCCGGTTGAACCATGATAAGGACTAGCAGGTCGTTAACTTTCTTCCCGTCCATAGAGTGCAAAAAAGTAATCAAGCATTGCCGTTAATTAATTAGAGTCTCCTTATCAATACAATCATATGGGAATTTACAGAACCCCGCATGGAAATCTATCTTATTATGGATTATTTGCGATTTTGTTACAGAGAAAATTACTGCATATAAGAAGTAATGGAAAATATCGCTGAAGGAATGTATTGAGACAAAATTTCACTCCCAGTTCGAGTATTGCAAATGTTTTTGGGTATGATCAGGAAGCACATAAAAGCTTGGTCTGCAACTTTCCTTTCATAAAAATTGTTGTTAAGGCCGCTAGCTTCGCAGTCATGTTCGTATGTTTTTATATAGCAAAGCCCCTGAAGGTTGGCGTAAGAAATTTTGTGTAAAGCATAAAATTTGAAAGAAAATCCTTGTGTAATATATATATTTCGCCCTCATGGATTGAAGACTATATTAACTTGAGGCGTAATGTTCCCTTTTTTGCAACGTTGGGATGGACCGACCACTTATTTTTCAACTAACATCAACACTAAAAGCCACTTCAAATTACTGGCTCTTAAAGCCTTGAGCGAGCTTTTCGAAAGATTGTCTTTTCCGAGCTAACCTCACTTTTAACCTATCTATACATCCTCAACCGATTAATTTTGGATTTTAATTGTAGCCTCATAATAACATTATCTAGTGAAGTAGATAGGATTTTTCTTACTTGGATCACTTTAACGGGCCAAATACCCGTTGACAAAAAAGGTCCTTTTCTTAAAGGCCACAATTCTGCTTTTAAATTATAATTAACAACATTTTATATATATATATATGTACCCCATCGGAAGTACCAATATCTGTAAGAAATTTTTCCTAAATAAGTTTGAGAGAATGACTCATGATTTCGTGCTCACAAAGACGTAGTACAGTACTATCCCTTAAGAAAGAAAAATAGATTGCACGGATTCTTATTAGGTGAACATATTCGCTTTGAGGGAAACACTTCATAAACCCCATCTTAGAATAACATTGAAAGATTGTCAATCAAGTAATTGTGAATATGGCGGTTGATCTCTCTATTATCCGCAATTAACTTCTAGTCGAAATATTTTCCTAAGTCCGATTCACAAATCCACGGTAATCGAGGATTTTACTTTGATTGGCATTTCCCCGATAGTTCTGATCAAGATTTGGAAAGTACCTGAAGTGAATTTCCCATACTGCGGCCAATTCAAATCAATAAAACACCGAATACATTCTATGTTTACTTCAACTAGAGAGTAAAAAACGCTATCATCATCACATGAGAGCCATTCAAACGTTAAATTCCCCGTACTTTCTGATTACAGGGTTTTTTGTTTTTTTCAGTTTCCTCGTTTTCACTTCACTTGGCTAGTCAAAGGTAATGCTTCCATTTACTGGCTGACGCAGACATTTGAGTATGCTACCACTTTCCACAATAACGGAACTGTAGAGCAATGCGACAATTACTTTAAGAAATTCATACGTTTCGTGCTTAAAATACTTTAGCCATTCATTTCTAACCGCAAAAATTTATTTAGTTTAAATAAGCAAAAAAATGATGCAGGGTTTAATTGAAACCATATAAAACCGCCTGTTTGTTTGGCTTTTTTTTTTTTTTACTTTCCACAAATTACTTCATTACAATACAGTAATTTTTCAAACCAATTAGTTTCAATTAACACTCGCGAACAACGATACATAAATTGAATGAAGCGTACTATTGTAAAAACACAAAACTTTCTGACCTGCGGAGAAGCACATGACGTATTAAAAAAACACAAAAAAAAAAAAGTAAGTTTTAACACAAAAAAGTAAATACAGTAAGTTTTTCATATATGAAATACAAAAATAAGAGAAATATTTTCATTTTGGTTAAATATGCGTTTGATGTGAGAAGAAAGGCAAGAGAAAAATTTCGCTTACACACACACACACACACAGATCAGCTTTCATATTGCAATCAGTAGAATACAACCGCAAGGGTATGAGAAACGTTCAATTCCGTTTGTTAAGTTTCGAATATCTACAGCTCGTATCCTATATACTGCTCATGGACTCATGTCGTGACATTTATTCGAACTTATCAAAGCATTGGCTTTAATTGTGCGGACAAATACGCCAGGACTTCCTAAACATAAATTATTTTCGTTCAGTTGTGTTGTGTAGGATTAGAATAAAACAGAGCAATAGAAGACATGATGTTACGGGGAAAAATTTGAACGGAAATCATAACATTTTCGTGCCATTAGATCATTGTAACGTCCTTGAAATGTGAAAAGTGAAACTATTAGGACTGCATGGAAAGATGTTGGCGAAATCTCGACTTTAACAGAAATTCGCCCATCACTAACTGAATTAGACGCATCAACGTATTGTCTACGATGGCCTTTTAAAGGAAGAAATAGGAGCATCGATGCTCACGATATGTAGTCCTAGCAATAAAGTAAAAAAATGTTTTCGTTAACGAGAACGAATTTCAGTGAGGAGCGGACTTGGTGAAAAAGGCGTTATGATTATAGTTTGACTATTTACCTACGTAGTGCAAAATCAGAGAAGATTGTCCGAAGTCCAGCCTATTGAAAATCCTATCAGTTGGGTGCCTCTTGTAGATGGAATACAGTGGCAGGTACTGTGAAGTACATTCCATTAACTTTTTGAAATTGTTTTAGAACTTTGTGGTTTCGAAATTTAAAACTGTCCGTTCCTACGGGTTTATATCCATTTTTCGAACAACAATACCATTTAAATAAACCAATCTTAGGATGAAAGGCTCAAGCGGTTAATTCGTTTGCTTTTGTTTTTATACACTTTTAAGCTAAATTTCTCGATGGTGGGTGAAGTGGTTTTGAATTCTTCCCCTCTTGCCTTGACATTAACTTTTGTTATTTCTCTTATATTTGATCAACCGTTGTAGGGATTCGTTTTACATTGGATTCCTAAAACTCCTATAAAGTGTATGTGCATTCTTGATCAGCGCATCAGCTTCATTTACCCATAAAAGACGAAAATGTATATGTAATCATTTAATCAACTTGCGAATAAATTTCTATTTTCGAAATGTTTACCTTGAAGTTATGTACATTTTCTGCAATTTTCGAAAGCCGTTTGATTAACGTCGTTAGGCTAATAAGACTTTGAAAACCATTTCTCATGGAAATGTCTGCGGATTCTTTCCTATACTTACTTAGGAAACGGCTCCTTTGTATGTAGGCACAACAATGTTCAAAAAAGACCATAGATGCACAAGGATGAAAGAGGGAGTGATGTATGTATACATTCGACTTGAAGGTGCGAACATTTGGAAAGGCGTGCGAAATCATTGAACATAAAGGTTGGGAACGTTGAAAAAGCCGAGTATTCCTACTCAAAGACTTGAGTCTTTTACCTCCTTTACATCGACAAGACGCTGACGTACAGGTATCTATACAAAGAGGCAGGGCAGCACATGCTGCGCTTAAGATGGCCAAGAAAGCCGTAGTGTTTGATACATTCCCGTCATGCATGGCAATGTATTCGACCCACCGCATTCAGGAAATCCGCTATGCCATAATCTTGGCCAAGGATTTAGATGGTTCGAGTGTCGGCTGAAATTAAGTCGTTCTTGAATCTATTTTAAAAACCTAAGCCCTTAAAAGGCTTTTTCCAACCCTTCTTAAATATATTTCAGAACATCGGGTGCTGGCGATTCGTTCATTTCGTTAACACTGTTTCAGTTTATATAACTTTTCAAAGATCATATCTGCCGTACGGATTATAAATGCAAATAAAAACTCTCTATGCTATTAGCTTTTAAACGCCATGCTTGTACTCTGTCTTCCCAAGAAATAATCAACTTCACCGCAAGGTCTAACGTACGTAAGCTTTAATTTATTTCTATTCTATTTTGCTTATTTGTTATCACTGGCAATAAGTTTCTATACCTTTATGCTTGAAATAAAACTAATTTCCTGCCATTTTCTTAATTCTATGGCTCTTTGAAATATTAAAAATATTCCATTCCTCGGAACTTGATGTGAGCAGAAGGCGAGTAATTTAAATGGCAAGCAGCCAAAATTAGTCTCAGCTGAAGGTAAATATCTTTCCAATATTTTATAAAAATATTTCTATTGTTCTGTAGACATAAAACTATCGGTCGCTAAAATTTAACAAGAGGTACTCACAAGTCGGCTAAACCGAATATAATGAGTCAACTGCTTTCTGTATAGAGAAAAAAAGAAAAGAAAAAATACCTACTGTTTGTAAACATGTCTGCTTTTTAAGCATATTTGATTTCACAAAAAATAAAAAAAAGCTGTCCATCTGTCCTGTCTGCCTAACTGTCATTTAACTTGAAAATTTATTTTTTATCATGTATCTTTACACTTGTTTACTCATTCATTTGGTGCGCATTCGTTCTTTGCTCATCGCTGCCTTGAAAGTTTCACCTAATAATATTTCATTTTTACTTTAATTTCCTGATTGTATTTACTTTCTCTGTTTTCTAGTTTGATTTTTTTTTCATTTTCCTAGTTTATCACGTTTATACGTTTATTGATTGGCTGACTTTTAGTTTTTTTTTTTTTTTTTGTTGAACACAGCCTAAGGCAGCAGTAATGATTACAATGGATAGTTAAGGCGAAAAGCTATCGCCATTGCATGGTCTTCACAATAACATTTCGTTATTAATATATTGTTACATATTTCCCAATAATGTAGGTTAAGCGTTGATTTGATTAACTTGGAAATAAATGCTTTGTATTCGTGTTGTACTCGCGTTGTTCGCATAAACAAACTGGCATTTCTTATGTATTTTGTATGTTGTGTATCGTCAATAAAGATTCGTCTGTAATTGATAGAGTGCCCATAAGGAGCGTACTTTGTTCAATCTCTGGCCAAATATATCAGTAAACGTACGTCTTTCGAAAAGTTCCCACGTGAAATATCTCCCAACGCTACTGTCACATATCATATTAGCTTTATTAGATAGACTTGGCTATCGCACGAGATGATCGATGAAATACCTGAAGCTCGAATTTAAAAGTGACTGCGTCATTGGAAATGTAACATGAGTGATTTGAGGCTAAAGGCAACAAAATTTGTACGTTAAGCTATTTAAAAAGTAAAATTTATTTCTCGCTTATGCGGAAGAAACGAAACAACTGTCACATCCTGTTGCTTTCGAACGGTCGGGACGACCACTATTTCTGTGAGCTATTTGAAGCTCATAGTGCTGACTAGACGCCACTGTATCTTCCAAATTTTCTACAATGTGCAGAGTCGTAATATCGAAAGTTTTACATTTTAGAGCGTCCTTGGGCTTGGACTAACATTGCAGCTTATGCAGAAGCTTCAGTACAGTGTGTTTTTATTTCAATGCTATGCCCTCACAGTTCGCAAAATCGCTTACATGAACAACGACATCATTGAATCCACTGAAAAAGTGAACAATGTCGAATACTGGGGGAGCTAAGGAAACCTTCATTTCTTCCTTTTAAGTCTTAACTTGAAAGGAGGCCATCTTGCTGTGTATAACTATGTTAAAAATGCATCCAACAACTTTAACCGAATACGAGATCAATATCTAATGGGAACGAAAATTTTTTTATAGCTCTAAGGAGTTTCCTAAGTTTCACCAACGTTATCGTAAGTACTTACAGGAGTGCTTAAGCAAAGAAACAACTGATGAAATTTTTCTTTGCTTTCAGACATTAATCAGAATTCGATTTTTACCTTTTCTCTTTTCCAACGAACATTTATGATATCAAAAATTTCTATACGGAAAGAAGAAGACGTCACTGAACGTTCTTCTTTTACAAATTTCTTGATGTTCGCAATATCGGTGAAAGCAAAGATTTGGGTTTTATCGAAGAATACTTTACCCAGGAGTATGAGATTGGTTCGGCAGCAGAGTGGAGAGAAAGAGAAAAGACTTCATCCTAATGCCGCTTCTCCGCGAAGACGACTGACTCTGCAAAGATTGTTGCAAGGAAACTCTAGCTTCTTGTCTCCCAGCAATGGCAGTGTAGGATAATAATTCAAAATAACTCTATTAAATTTGACTCATGTTCGGCCCTAATGCGTGAAAAGATACTTTCTGATGATCAGATAAGTTACGTCAATATAACAATCGCATAATCAAGGAACTATTTCTGGAAATATTGTCCGGGCAAGAACTTTTCGTACGTTTCACCTGTCATTGTTTTTTTTGCTTCTCATGAAGCATATAAAAAGTCTCCGCGGTCTCAAGATTCTTTTTGTAGCCTGCTCTTTTCAAATCATTCCAAACTCTCATGTGGTTGATATTTAGTTCTTCCGTTATTCCTGACAGTTTGCTTGTCGGTCTTGCTTCACCAGTTGCAGAATTTCAACGATTTGTCATTTAGAACGAGGAAATTTCCGGAATGGAATCGTGCAAACCACTCCTGTGTGCTTCGTTCACTTCAGCATGCTCACCGTACACTTTACAAATTTTTTTTGCAGCGTTTTTACCTTTTTAATAGTGAAAGAGCATCACATAGCGTATTTCTTCAGATTCATTTTCAAATCAATATAACTTTTTGCACGAGCGTAGAATCTATCTATCTTCACAAAAAATGTAACCTGAACTGTCACCGTTTAAGCACATGTTCGATTGCGGCAATCAGGGGAGTCTTACGCGATATATAGACATTAACACCACCCCGCGGAACAAACCGCGGAGACTTTTTATACGACCTAATTACCGATTTTATATGACCGAATTTTTATATGACCTAATATGACCGATTAGTGATTATCGAATTCTCTATCAACGGACAGTATTCGCTCACAATTTCTTATTTCTTACAAATTTTTACACAAAATTGATTCACAAAATATTTAGACATGCACTCGGAGTCGATTTGAAGGTGTAAAGTTCAAAATTTGTTATTGAGACCTGAACTATTCGTTTAGAGAACTTTTGAAAATAAGTGATGATATTGATAACAATTAAACAAAATAAAAATTTAATTTCATTACATTCAGTTTATCCTAGAGAGAAATAATATAAAGCCAGGAAATCATTAAAACGGAAATGAAAAGAGAACTACAGTGAAAACAATACACAAAGACTATTGCAATACGTGTGAAATATATCAAGGCTTACGGATAAAATAAAGCAACAATTGAATGAATAAATGAATATGCAAAAAATATGAACAACAAAAGGCACTAAAAAGTATATATAGGCTTATGAACTTATTTGAATTTAGACCTTAGAGGCCCGCTATCACTTTTTGTCTGATTTTGTTGACGAAACTAGCTTTGAATTGAATTTTGATGCGTACACCCACGTAGTTTTGGAAAAATTTTTTCTGTAGAACTTAAAGTTATGTTAAGATATTTGCTTTCGTAGAATGTTTGCGAGCGGATCGCTGCCGTTACTCTCAAATTTTGATTTTGCCTCAATTCACAAAACCCACCTATGAAGAATATTTTGAAGATTTTTGTCGCTTATGAGAAATTCGTAGAGGTGGAAAAGTGATAAACAAATGGACGGATTACGAATGGATAAAGTATTTTTCGAGATTTTGTTGTGTACCATACTTACTACTCAACGGGAGTAACGGAATTATTTTATTTCCATTCTGCGATGGCGACGGATATAATAATATATTCTGCTGTTGAATGACAGTTTAAAACAGAAAAGAGACAGGCAGGCGTTTCACAAATTTATAAAACAAAAGATTTATTTGTACACATGAGTATACGCTCGTATGCAATGTGCATCTATTTGTGTCCAGAGTATAAATTGTTTTTAAACAATATCGCAAAAAAAAAAATTTAATACTTTGATAAAATTGTATTCACTTAATTCGAAAAATGTTTAAAGCCGTTTCTGCACTCGATTGATATACGAAGCGGAACTAATTAAATTACATTCAATTAAAATAACATATAAAAAACAATCATAAAAGTAATATTAATTTTATGAAATGAAATTATTATAGTTATTATGTAGATATATGCAATGGTAGCATCCAAACTAATAGAGAAGCATGCTATTCAAAAAAGAGAAAGCCAGGATTATATCCATTGCCAACGGCCATAACGCCATTCAATCCGAATAAGGGCAACTTTTATCAATAAATCTGTTTCGCGATAAGTATGGAATATTTTGTTTTCTCTCCCGGATGGGACATATACAATCTACTCGGACTTATTGCCATTTATACTCGGACTCGAAGGTTAAATCATAATCAATAACTAAACTCTAGCTGCTTAGTTACACAGTGTAGAAAAACAACAAAAGATCATAACACGGACCGTTTTTATTAGAAAAAACTTGTTTGGAAAAGAAATCATTCACCTCGTAATCCACTTCGTCCACATAAGTTGACTACACTGTGCAAGGTGCAAGTCGCTCCAAAAAACATTTAATTATACCTAGCGGACTGAGCATGAAATGGAAAATGAAATGAAAACAATATCATTAAAATTTTAAGTTCAGTAATTAACAAATCAAGTAAAATCATGATTGTTGGCCATGGCCGACCATTAATTACTCAACATCATCTCGGTTAATGCACAGTTATTCATAACACTTCATATATTTTTATAGAGGACTCTTTCAAAATAAGAAGTTATAAGGGAGCTATTCGAACAAGTGGCCCTATCAAAATCATTTTCACTCGGGGTAATACTAGTGCCTAGGCACGTCGGTGTACCGGAATTCATTAAAATATCGCAAAAATTGCAATCTATAGGTTTGAAAACAAGAATACTTGAACAGACATCAGACGGACAGACGGGTAAACAAGCTTAGAAAGTGATACTGAATCGATCGAGTAGATCGATTCAAGTCCTTCTGCTTGCTGTGTCCATCCCAAAAAACTTAATAGGCCTTGTAGCACAAGTGTCCTATGACATGAGAAAGACCTATGAAACAATGCAAGGGCAATAAACTCGTTCCTTGGAAAGACGGACGGATAATCCTTGAAATGTTCTTCCAAACATAATCCAGCGTTACTGCAGCGAACAGGGCAAGAGTTCATCTATATTTGCAGCAAGAACGGCTTTACAATTTTGTATTGTTATCTCTGTAGGATTTCAGTTAGATGATAGCTTAGTAGTGGTGTGGTCGATAGATAATACCGCTGTCCACAATACTAATATTGCTTTTTCAATTTTTTTTTTTTTTTCATTCCTGATGGTCCTCACTTTGGGTTTCTAACATTAGGCTTTAAATTGAAGCCAACATTAAAGTTTTTGTGTACATCCTTCACGTCCTAGAATACTTTTTGTTTCAAACCAGTCTCATCTCGTCGGCTGCTTTCTTCATATTTATTTAGCGCTTCAATTCAATATCATTGCAGGCAGTGTGCTAACTAACCACCCAATAATCCCCACATAATCTTTAGTAAACACAACCAGTGATTTGGTTAACAAAGAATAACTTGTGTGTAATCATTTGTTGAAATATCTTTACATATTTATATAAGAGATTCACGAGCACTTTCTTGTAAGTCAAGAGATGACAAAAGTAATTTTGGAATTCTTTAGACTAAAATGTTGCGATGCGCTGATACAACATATTTCCCGCAGAATTTCATTTACTCCTCTCCTTTTGCAACTGAATTTTTTAAAGGTGCTGGCATATACAAATTCGTTGGCCTTAATTATCTTCATAATATCTTCATAGCTTGCCATTAGTGATTTAACTTTAGTGTGGACACCTACGAGTTCCATTAAAAGTCTGTACAGATGTCTTAATTTGCTTATTCTTCTTTTGTCAGCTGTTCGCCAAATTGAGACAAGCAAAAGTAAAAAAAAAATCTTACTATCTATCAGATCCAAAAATAACAAGTCAATTACCTTCTCACGGCCTGGTGTTCCTAATGCGATAGAGTACCAGAATATATATCACTCCGGACCAGTATAATGAAAGAGAACCGCTTAGCACCTAATCTCGAATTTCAACGCCAATCTGCAGGTCGAGTGATTAAAAAGAAAACTTAATTCCAGTTTGTCTGCCTTCAGTTCTCACAAAATTTATCACAATTTTTACGGCACATAAGCCGTTTCTCAACACTTATATGAACATTTTTTGTCTTTTTATAATGGGGCCAGTCAGAGTCTTCAGAACTGAGGAGAGAGAAAGAGGTAGAGAGGTGATGGCCGCAGCCTAATGGGTGCGTAGCCCATCAGTAGGTAATATGTCTCTACCGAATGAAAATTCACTATTGTTACGACCAAAGGATCAACTTAAACCCCACAAAGACTGACTGATGGTTATTCTTAATTACTCGTCAGGATAGTACTAATAATTGGTGTTTTAAGAGAAGGAAAAAGAAAATGAAGAGGTTTGAAGCGTGATCTCCCAACTTTCTCTCGTGATAGTTCAATAAAATTTTACATAAATAAAATTTTATGTAGACTTATATGCCGACTTCAGCCGGCTTGCAAAAAGAGTCGATATAGCGGGTGACCTTGACGCTGCTGAAGCTGCTTTGCCTGTACAGCACTTCCTTCACTCCCAATAAGTGAAATGGATATGATTGACTTGACTCCTAAAGCATCTCAGATCTCACTGACAATTGATTATGAAAATCTGTCTAAAATTTCTATTAATTATCGTCGTTCCATACAATTTTGATATGTCGTCATAGTAATAGATGTGATTATCGGCGAATTAAACGTAAACTATTCAATCATTTAATCGTCGAATTAGAATTAATGAAAATGTTGACATCGAGCTGATGACGTTCTCAGATCATAATGAAGTGATGATTATTGCAAACTCTGTTACAAAGGTGTGGCTTTCATTTCATTCTCAAGTATATTTTAAAGGGAGACGAAAGAGAGTGTAAACAAACATACACTGTTTTTATATCTCTTCCTTTAAACTCACTCTTTCTTTTATGTTTTTCTAATTTTAAACTGTTTCTCCTTCCAATTCGAGCAAAATTGGTAGAACGAAAACAAACGTACGTCCGTTACAAGCTATCAAATAACCGAAAGATTTTATTTAATAAACATATCGTATTATACACCTATTTTTGCGGATTCTCCATTTTGTTTACAGTACAGTATGTATTCGATCCCGTTCCAATTACCATTCGTACATGTAACTATTAATGGGAAATACTGTCCGAAATTCATACAAGCAAGAGCATAAGCTAAAGTCATACAAAACTAACTCTATATTACCTACGTGACTCCTAAAAGTATGCATCATACTATTTTTCATTCAATTTAACCGCTAAGGGAATCAACATGATATCCATCCAATACCATTTAGCAATTAAAAGGTGTGCATTAAATTTTCACCATAAATTAAATAAAACTATTTTTGTTTTCTTTTTTTTTGCTTTTTTTTTTTTTGTTCCTTTGCTACTCTTTACTAACAAAACTGTATGAATTCAGTTGATTTTTGTGTACTTTCAGCAACGAAAAAAATGTTTCCTAAAAGAATGCATACACAAAATATTTATTCTAAATAGTGAATAGATTTCAAATTGCGTTTGGGACTGAAGTTTTGTAAAAACTCTACATACACATCATTTCATCGTCAAGTTTGTATACACTTTCATTGGAAAGCAATTATCTGCATACCACGTACATTGCATAATAAGTGAATTTATGGCTGTCATTTTTTCCTGGTGTCATATGTACTAGAAAATTGCAAACAATAACAGCAAGAGATAGATATTTGCAAAATTTTCAATTTTCCCAAAAATTTGAACAATACATAGACATGCTTATACAACAATATAAAAGCCGTAAATTAACAAATTTTATGTTTAACCTTATGAATGCTTTAATTCTTGCAACAGTCAGCAAATGCCCAAAGACAAAGTTACAAGTTTCCCAGTTAATAGTGTTGCAAACACATGAAAAAAAAAATGATTATTTTCGGTTTCGATCGAATTGTGTTCAATACTCATCATTATGAAAAATCTCTTTTTCACTTTCCTCGCATTAAGATAAGTTTTATTCAATGGAAAATCGATATCAAAACAATTGCAAAATAATCCTATTAAACTATTAAGCTAAGGCTCTCAAAATGCCATCATATGCTATAAGCTCACCTGTTCTTTATTGACAAACTCTTATATGTGTCTTGTGCTTGATATTTTGTATTAAAAGTATAGCAATTAACGTAAAAGCTTCTAGAACGCCTAACTAAGGGTCACTTTTATACACTTTTAAAGCGAAAATAGTACATTAGGCTTCATTGGGGAAATAAACTTTTATTTTATAACTTAAATTACCCTTACTTTGTGATTTCGAAAATCAATCGCCTAAAGGCCCGAGCATAAAATTACTTCAAACCCAAAAAGTAGTCAGCAAGTACTTGAAATCCCTGCGGGATGATGGGTGATGTCTTCTCATTCCTCAATGCTAATCGGCGTCGTGCCCTTGCAGGAGCAGCACAAGTAAAATCTCTAGAGACATCTCAGCGCTGTACCCCGGGGTCCACGTATTCTCCATAAAGAAGTTATGGGAACATCAGAAATAATATCGAGAAAAGCTTTTTTTTCTTTTAAAAGGAGACTAAAGAAGGGGTTGTATTGATAATTTCTCGGCCGACATTGAAAATTCATGCGGACAGGAACTGAAAGCCCCAAGTTCAATAGACTCTGGTAAAGCCAACTAGGACAGTAGGTATATGCTGTCTATAGTGCATCTAAAGTCTTTTAAAATAATTTCTGTGAAGACATCTTGGAAGGGCGTACGATAAAATTTCGCGGTGGCTGCGATTGTCCCTAATTGACAAGAACATTGAATATTTGTCCTGCTGCCTGGCGGTCTATGAGTAAAGTATCGTATCATGTCTGGACTTGCATGGGCGAATAATTAAATGTTATATCAAAAATTTGCATCTACTGCTGTGCGCAAAAGTTTATCGATTACGAATTCCTCAAATATCCTCAGTACTTGGAAGACTTTACATCATACTTAAAGAACAAATGTAGCAAATGTAGCATGCCCGTCTCGAACAAGGCGATCTAAAGAATGAATTTATTTTAGCTGTAACTAGATTAAAAGCAGTCTTATTGAAAATCCTTGTATTATACAGAAACAAACACAATGACTATATTAGCACACCTCGTGTTCTTTAGGACTTTTATTAAAAATAGGAAATGAAAAAAAAAAAATTTGTCATATCTGCAGCTCAACAATAGCTGCCACATCATCATTGTCAATGTTACTAATAATGTGTTTGAATGGCTACAACACAAAATAATTTATCGTTTTGCAAACAAATGTTTTGTTATCGAACAATAAAGGAGGCACTATTTTTATCAATTTTTTCATATACAAAACATTACAAATACATGAAAACTGCAAATAAGCAATTTTTTAGGTCTTTCCAAATCTTTTCTCTTTAGTTGAATTGGTGTTTTTATGCTATCATTAAGAGTGTCCCCCCCCCCCCCCTCTTCGGCCATTCGCATTTAATCTTTAACGGTTCGACTCTTTTGCAAGCTTAGTGGCAAGTTGCGCCCTTTCGTGAAACCGCAATCACATGAGGAGGTCTATAAATTCCTTAAAGTTTCCCACAAATACACCGTAGGGTATAGTTGTTGTAAATGACGCGCAAATAATCAATTTACAGCCATCTGACAAACAATTGCGGTATGCTCCTAATTTCATTGAGCTGAAGGAGTGAAAACGCAACACTTGTTTTGCGGCCAATTGACGCTAAGCGAAAACATCTTTTTCTTAAACGGAATGTTTTTTGTAGCATTATTTTAATTAGGAAAAACCCGCTCGCTCTCTACACATTCTCTATGTTATTAACATAGAGAAAATATTAGGCAAACATTGGAATTTTTCCAGGAGACGTTCGATTTTTCACTTACAACATCGATTAAAATGAATTTTATAGAATGCTCTTCATTCCTTGCCACTTCATATGACGTACACATAGCCATGATTTCATACTAACATCATGTCTGAACATGGCTTGTACTGCGTAGTAGGCGAATGCACATCCATAAATTTGATGAAAATATATATTAAAGACTTACTGCTAATAAAGATCTGCTTTCACTTTGGGAAAAAAGCTTTCGTCTTATTCCCTATGGATCTTAAGAGCAGACTTTGTTTTATACGTTTTAAAAGTTGTTTGTTTTTTTTTTTTTTTTTTTTGCTTATATTAAATTTTGTCTACATTTCGACATTTATTTAAATCATCATATTTCTTCACTAAAGCTTGTGTTTGTCCGTAATAGAGAAATAACATTAACATGACATATGAATATCAGCCAAGCATAAATTCATTTGAGAATATTTGCGAAAAATTCATGAAAAATACTTTTTGAAACCGGGATATCTTTTCAAGAAATTCTATAGAAAAAAAAAAAAAACAACAAAAAAAAGAACTGACAGCAAATTTGTCCTCTGGCACGTGCTTTGCTCATTTATATCAAACGGTTTTTTTTTATTTTTTTTTTTTTTTTAGCCCTGAAATCCTTCGTAATTTTAATTGCGTCTAGAATGCTCTTTGAAAGGAAATGGAAATTTAAATATTGCTTTTCTCTCGTTACTACTTACTCTCGACATTGCGGCAGAGTAATGCAAAAGCATTTAAAATATTTTAAATATTGTAAAGAAATTACAAAACTACTTCTTTTATTACTGTTACTCCCCGTTTTTTTTTCTTTTTTTTTCAAGTTGACAAGAAGTTTAAAATTAAAATTAACTTTTAAAAGCTTAATTAAATATTATTACTCCATAAATTGCATTCATATTTCAATTTTAAATGCGCTTTTTCTTTTTCTCATTTCATTGCTTATTCATTTAAATAGCATACTTTTAGCTGCTGCAGTTTAAGATTAAAACGATGTTGGTTGGTTATAAAAAAAAAAACTGCCTCAGGCGTTTGTGAAAAAGTTCGATACGTACCTGTGCCGTGTTAAAGAGAAATTTCCGTTAAGCGATAATTGTAATTAAGTCGCATATAAAAGTTTCGATGAATTTTTTCTTTTTTTTTTTATGTAAAGATCATACCACGGCAATTAATGTGTAAGCAATGTACGAACATCACAACACTTAGTAAAATGCGGAAATTGCTTAGTTAGAATGTCAAACAAAAGGCCAGACACCAGATCTGGTTTAGAAACAATGAAAATGAAAATCTATTTACAAATTATTTTCAATTAATATTTTTTTTAATCCTTTTTATCTTGATATCTTCATGAAGGATAACTTTTTAATACAACAAACAAACTTAAGAGTTTAGTCTTTTTTTTTTCAAGTCTATAAAAATTTACAAGTTTTTAATTATAATTGAAAGCAATTGATATGAATATGGGATAAAGAATTTCTAGGTTCATTCTCATCTCAAGCTTTGTACCTCACAACTGAAGGATAAGAGGCTCACAGATTGATTATCCCGAGCAATAGCAAACCCAGATTTTATAAAGACTGTAAGCTCTTGATACACCTAAGGGTATAGGTTAACTTCCACAGGACCGTCTTTCACTGATTATTGAGAATGACTGCACAGTCTTACCGTATTGCACTCTGATGTGACGTCAACAACTACAATTGTGAAAAGGATATTATCCCCCTATTCACTCAAGCCCACTATAGGCAATAATTTGTAATTTAAATCCGATTCGGCATAAATCGGAATTATCACGAATATTATTCTTATACACCTTTTTTCAAGTAATATTTTAATGATCCAAATGAATCTGGCAAACGATTGCAATGCAAAGAAATATGCTTGGCATCTCATGAAATGTATAACTTAACACCGAAACACATTGAAAGCCTCAGAAATATCTTTAATATAATAAACGTGTACTGCTTCGATTACTGCAAAATCCATAAATTTGCCTCACATATATCGGTCACAGGAAAGTAGCTATCACCGAATTCATGAAAGAAATTATTTAACGACATTTGCATTGTTCTTTCCTATAAAACTGATTGACATTTCGCCCTACGGGGACTTTAGATGACAAAGCGTCTACCAAATTATATCGAGATCGTGAAGTGTTTACATGAAATCAACTCATAGAATATTATCTAAGAACTTATACATAAAATCTTCAACTTGATTGGGCCATCAATTCCTTGAGGTAAATTAGAAAGAAGTAGAATAGAACTAAGAAGTAAATTAAGCGGGGATAGATCAACAATTGCTAATCGTTGTCTAACTCTCGTGGCGTAAACATTAGCATAATAAAATGGTTAGTAATAGACATGAAATAAAAATTGTAATTACACCCTACATCATTTGTGATATATAATAGTAAATATGAAGTTTGATGCACGCAACACCTAGAATGGCTTGAAATAGACCTAACTTTTATTGTACCGGTCAGAATCACAATCACCTTCTGAATCATTTCTTAATCATTTCTTCGATCTAAGCTTGTCTTTTCGTCCGGTTGTCTGATGACTTTTTAAGTATTTTTCAATTCAAGTCTTATCTACGAGTCCTGTTTTTTGAGATATTTTGATGAAATTCAATATAGCGACTTGTTTTAATCGAAGGATGGACGCTGTTGTTCAGATTGAACCACTTTTCCGATCTCTTCCAGCATAATGCTATATTAAGTAAGGTGGTGTAGTATATTTAATGATGATCCGTGACCGATGATAATGTTTTTACTTGTGTTTAGTGAAAATACAACAAGTGTTTTTAACTCGGATATACTGCAAGACACTATAGACCGACTTATTCCAAATCGTCTATATTCTGTTTTTTTGTTCGAAATGTTCACGATTATCAAAACTGATTTTAAGCCTTACCGTATAATGCAATAACAAATGATCAGAGATTCATTTAGGGGGTCAAAGAAAAGAAAAGAAAATACAGAAAAGTTTGCAATGTGCTGTAGGTGGACAGGTATTGATTGATTAAGAGAACTAGATACAAATATTTTTGCCATTTAGAAATAGTCGCATCATCCATAGCAATTACTAGCCAAGCTGAATAGAACTTTTCTTTTTTCCTTCTTTTAACGTCGTTATCGTAAATTTTTATTATTTTATTCTGTTAAAAACTATAATGCAATATTTACTCCTAATATTTATCAATCAATAAATTCTTCCCTTTCTTTTTACTCAAAGAATTAATTAATGTTCTTCTATTCGCAAATAACTATCAAGTAACTATCCAGTGTGCAGAAGAATGATAATAAAGAAAATGCAGATAATTTAATAAATTATTCAGGATAAAGTCTATTTACCTTATACGCAAGAAGAAACTTAAGGTGAATTGAACTTAAGCATGAATTTATTATTAACCGTTATACTAAAATGTCTCCTATGCTATGAAAATATTTCTCAAAGCTGCTATTACATACGTTGCAATATAAACGTTGCTAAGCAAATATTATTGCTATCTAAGCAGCAGTTGGACGCAATGTTGGCTTGAATGCACTCATCAAAAAACCTTCTGTTGACTATGACAGTTCACTCTTTGAAATGTATACTTATTGATAGTATTATAATAAAAGCAATTTGCCGTTTGTAGTTCACGGGAAAATTTTAAAACCAAAAACAAGTTATCGTAAAGTAAATTTATGTTAAAAGAACATACAGCAAAACTTTTCCCAGTGGAGTTCAAAAAATATAAATAAAAAAGTTTTGTGTTTGTTTAGATTTCGCAAAATTGTTAAATCTGATAAAAAAAAAAAAAGAAG
Source organism: Glossina pallidipes (assembly GCA_000688715.1). Classification (NCBI taxonomy): domain Eukaryota; kingdom Metazoa; phylum Arthropoda; class Insecta; order Diptera; family Glossinidae; genus Glossina; species Glossina pallidipes. The sequence goes on along the minus strand of KK499869.1, from coordinate 36,509 downwards.
AAAAATGAGAAGAAGAAACTTTCTTATTGGAAACGAAAGTTGATAGTAACAAAAAAAGAAGATTACAGTTTGGTTGCAACTTGAAACTCTGCACATCTTCAATGCAGTTCAAGTGTTTAAGATCTTTCGAAGAATCTGGGAAATGTAAGCAATGGCAAATTTAATGAAGCATAGTTTGCTTTAAAAAAGTGTGGTTTGCAAACTGTTTCAATTCCCACAGAAATCTTCGTCTTCAACAGATAGTGATAGCTTAGGACTAAAAGGGATGAAAAAGTTAAAATCATTTTAACTGCTTTTGCTTATTAATTTCAAATATCAAATCAAATTATTCAAGTACATACTCTGTTCACCAAATCTAGCTCTTAGCCAAAAAAAAGGAACCAAAAGTACTGCTCCTGCCTTTTATTAAGGCTTGTTCCTTATGCCAGCTGTACTTTAAAGTCCTTAAGAAAAATCACATCAGAGAAATGGAAAAATCCCTAAAAAACAGAAATATATTAAAGTCAATACTAGACGAGGAATACTAACTCTTTAGTCGATATTTTTTCTTTTTATTCATTTCCACGCCCTGAAGTTTCCGAATCATTCTAGTAAGTTATAATTTCCCTACCTATCACGAAGTCATGACGATTTGTGAATTTAATCGGTCTGCTTATATATTAGGTGTTTGCAAGAATTTTGATCAGCCACTTCTACTGGTAAAAATGATAAAGCCTTCATCCACGCATTCATTCATTCATTCATTCATTCATTCATGCATCATTCATTCAGTCATTCATGCATCACTCATTCATTCACTCATACATCATTCATTCATTCATTCAGTCATTCATGCATCATTCATTCATTCACTCATACATCATTCATTCATTCATTCAGTCATTCATGCATCATTCATTCATTCATTCATGCATCATTCATGCATCCATTCATGCACTCATTCATTCATGCATCCATTCATGCATTCATTGATTCATTCATGCCTTCATACATTCATGCATTCCTTTGTTCATTCATTCATTCATTTATTCATTCATGCATCCATTTATTCATTCATTCGTTTATTCATTAATTCATGCATGCGTTTATTCATTCATTCATTCATTCATTCGTTCATTATACATAAAGGGTTGAATTCAATGGTTTTGACCTTCCTCTACACAACACATAACAACTACCTTGTAACTTCTCTTGGTGCTATAGAGTTTAACTTCACATAGAACGAGTTGAGTTGAGTAATGCCATCTTTTAAGAAAATCGGTCGTTAATTTCTATACCTGATATCTTTATTCGACCTAGCGGTCTGATTCCATATAATTATTTTTGCTTGTCCATTTACCTACTTAACGTCTACATGTTGCTTGTCGATACAAAGACTTTATTTAAACTGAACGAACAATGAAAAATTTTCCTTAAATAGTTTAAAATTTGATTATGATTCGAAGACAGTCCAGTAAGTAAGTTGGAAAGAGAGCAAACTAAGGGAAAAAATCACCGGCACACTTACTACAATTATTACGATATTATACTGCGGCATACGTCTAGTCCATGAAGGTCTATCCGAATTACTGTACCTTGTGATAAGAATGTGTTCGCTTTGTGCGGATGCATGCCATACCTGAAAGAATTATCATTTTTATGCACGTCTGTCGGTCTCATCATGCATCCTCTTATTCAACCTACATCTACATTTCGAAATTTGGCTGCAGGGCAAGCGCTCGTTAAACATATATTCAATCGAACTATGTTTACGACTGCGACTTACATAAAGATCTATTTTCACAAAGCCGTTCTACGAAACAATCTTGGAATCTCTAAAATTTCTAGAAGAGACAAAAATGACTTAAAGTAGTGGTGTAACATTTCTCAGACCGCTTCCGTTCAAAGGCAAAATGATGCAATTTGGAAGAAATTCCACAGGCTTTTCCCCCTAGTTGGTGTTTAGTATTATTCGCAGGACAGCAAACCGTTGAATTAGACTAAGAGTTTTCGAAGACGTCTTTCACCTACCTTTCATTCATTTGAGTTTGAGTGCATTACCATAGGTCACCTAAGTAATTGTGACATTAATGTATAACAAGAATATAAATAAATAAGAAATGTTTTTTTTTTTTTTTTCATTAAAAGCGTTCTTCCGTTTCAACCATTTCTGCCGACTACAATTCCTAAGAGAATTAGCAATCGATAAATTTAGTTCATCACATATTACGTCCAGCTGCTGTATTGTTTTCTACACCTTATTGACAGGGTAAGATTGGTTGCGGACTGGTTGCACTGATGGAAATTTTGTCACAATACATTATTCCATTATTCCGTTATCGGTGTTGTAATTTAACGTCAATATGGTTAAACTTTTCATTATCGATAACGAATTTTGATGAAACATCAAAAGTAAAAAAAAGAAAAAAAAGTCGAAGAATATCGCAAACGTTATGGAGATATTGCTGTTGCCGTTGCTGGTGTTTCATAATTAAATGAAAACAAAATTCAAACGTGCACAGATTGGCATAAACTGTCCTTGTGAAAAGACCCCATTCAGTAAAGAATCACGTTCAAGAGTTTAACCCAATAGTAAGCTGAACAATAGCTTCCAGAGCAAGGGAGAATTTATTGCAGAATTTTCATAATTGAAAGAATTCAAGCTTTGTATTGATCCTTTAACAGCAGGGGAGCATCGATAAAGTGATATATATATCGTTTTTGAAAATTGATTTTTAACCGACATTAGTCTAATAAGATAAAAACTTTTTCTTTTTTGGTTTTAGGTAGCAATCAAGATATCTTTCTCTTATCGTTTTAAGGCAATGGTTTAATAAAAATAAAAATAATAACAAAAAGTGAATATAGGATGAAATATTTTAATGATTTACGAAGAATTTGCAAACATTTTTTCATTTACTACGAACTTGTTTGTTAACGTAATAAATTCCTGGAGAATTTCTTCTTTTTAAAAATTTACTTTTTAAATATTTTTATCTAAGAGGAATTCCTTTTTTGTATAATGCTTTTGCTTTATTTTGACATAAGGCAACAGGAGATAATGAATAAAATGAACACAAGCGAATGAAATAACGGGGGGTGTTCAGTCGCTATTTCCCCATCAGCTATCCGCTCAGGTCTCTCTTTGCCAAAATAAAGCAAAAAAGTTGGCTGTTAGTGTTCGAATACATCAGATGTATGTCTTAATTTTACACCCAACACTGTGCAGTGATTATTTCACGTTTCTTAAGCCACTAGAGACCTTTTTAAAGATAATTATAAATAAATGTAATCGACTGCAATCCCCGCGATTACATTGCGAATACCTTGCGTCGAACTAAACTATTCTCAAAGAATATTATGGAAGCATTATGCGTCATTTTTGTAATCCTATGCGCCAGAATTAAAACATAATTTACATAACTTTATTCGTCGGTATTCAGATCACACAAATTTTCGTTATTGCCCGATTTTCTCACAATTCATTGCCTCTTCGAGACTTTTTCGCAAAAATGCAACTCATATCGTCCTACAACCGAACTAATCCGCCTTATTTAGCCTTATCCGAAATTCGACCATCCCGGAAACTCCGAAAATCTCCCTCGGTACATTGCTTTAATGCAGTTTGCAACCTATTCAACGGAAACTGCTTGTTTGGTTAAGCCGCGCACAGTTTTTATTAGTTGACCAGTCGCCACTCACTTATGGGTGGTATCGTATGCATGCGGGTGCGGTGATTGTACCGAGAAACTTCAGGTAGAAAGAGAGGGAGAAAGAGTGAGCATGATTGGAGTATGCTCGGCTTCATTTTTCTATATACAGTGTACCTAACCGACGGACAGTGCGACGAGTTAGTTTAAACAGTCCGTCTTTGCGTCTATGGGAGGGATTGATTTGTCAAAATTTCAAAACAGAATATGGAAAACTAAAACTCATCACTTGCATTTAGTATAACACTGCATATTGAAGTCAGAAATCCGTTAGAAGATGAGTATGGTGTCTAGGATTCGACCTAAGACGATTATTGATTTATTTCTTTTTTAATATATTTTTATGTTATATTATAAAACATTACTATCGTACTTTTAAACAAAAGTTGAAGGTAGAGAAAAAAGTGCGCCACTACTGTATTCCGTCCTCATGGCATTATTCCAATATTGCTTCCGTTGCTACTGCATATCCCAATGAAACATTGCTCTTACACAATTAATCTGATGAGTATTCATTAAAATTCCTTTCCGTAAATGTGTATTGACGCTCACCTTGAAAGGGTGTATTAAATTTAATATTCCGTAGGTGAAATGTGGAAATTTTCGTTAAAGAGAGTGTAGCAGAAGATTTGATTATTACGCCTGCATGGAATTCGTTCACCCGCATATTCCGAGTGGGCTATTAATGCTTCTATTATACAGTAGCAAGTCTTGGGTATGATTTTGTTGATTACCCTTAATAAAGATAAAATAGATTGTCCTGCATTTCTAATCGTACTTAGTGTTCAATATCCCTCGTAGAACATCTCGCGACCATTGTCCCAATAAATTGTCACTTTGTTACTATGTTGAACTATTAATTACTTTATGCAATGCATTGATAAATTTTAACGCTCTTTGCTCGTTATCCTTATGTAACGATTCCCTTTTTAAAAAAAATAATTAAAACTTTATTTAATGATAATAAGCTATAGGCTAATCATCACATCAGCAGTATAGGGCCATTACATTTGCAAACTATGTATGCATCAGCACTTGATAATGTTAAGTGATGGTTAAATACTCTTTAGTGTGCTACCGTATGGACCACAAATTTAAACATACTTTCAATCTCAGATCTGAAGTATTTGCTTCGATAGCTTTTCCCTTTTTTTTTTTTTCATTTCGATTATAGCCAATTTATACTTTACTTTCATTTATTATTAGTATTGATAAGATTTTTTGTAAATTTAGTTGTCAGTAGCTGTGTCTGCAGCTGTGTTCTTCAATAATAATAACAAAAAAAAAAAAAAAAATGGTAATAACAATAAAACTGCGGTTATAATGGAAGCAAATTTTTATCGTCCCAATGTCCTGTACACATTGCAAACACATGTGCTCCTTATGCTGTGCGAACAGTAAATAATATTGCAATCTTCTATATCACATGACATCGTACAATATTGGGGACAATGTAAATTTTACCTTCAGTATCTGTTTCTTTCTGTTCGTACGGCAACAATCAATGTCACTTTATATTGCGGACGGAAATGAATGTACGGACATACGAACCAACTCGAAAATAAAACTAATAATATGTTGAATTCTTCAACTTAGCAATAAACAAGTTAAAGCATTATTGCCGACCATGACTTGTCATCAAATACCCTACACCAGTTACTATTTCTTTTTCAGATAAAGAAGTTTCAAAATAAAGCGTTATATGGATAAAGCGTTTGAAAATGTGGTCCGATTTGAGCTATTTGCACAAGTGTTCGTCATTGGGCCCAAGCAGATCGGGGTGCACCAAATTTCATCAAAATATCTTAAAATTTGCGTGCTCCTCAAGGACAGTAATCAGGCGGAAAGACGGACAGACAATCTTAGGAAATGATTCTCAATCAATCGCTATAACTAAAGATATGTCTGTTTAAGGTCTTTCTAGACACTCTATACATCCGTGTAAACTTAATGTGCCTCGTACCACATGTGATGTAGGGTATAAAAATGTAATAAGCGATATATTGAAATAAACAAAAATTTAATTAATACAAAATAATAGGAAATTTTTCTTCTCGGAGCGGTTGACATATTGATATTAAAATGCTACTTTCCCCGCTTATAGTCAGTCATGCTTAGCAAACTAGTAACTCTGTCGAATAAGCGAACCTTATAAGATGTCAATCCTGACACAAATTGGAGAAGATCCGTAGAATATTATTATTATTATTATTATTATTATTAATTTAGCCAGAGGATAAATTCTAAGACTAAAGCCTCAAAGCACTAGTGTCAGCTATAGGCTGTCGGCTTTAGTGAATGAAAAGTCTACCGCACTTGCAATTTGAATTTACGACCATTGAGTTGTTAGTCGAGACTGTACCTACTGGGCCGCTCAGCCGGGTATTGAAATGAAAAGAAATACGCACGCTAAGCCATGGTTATTGAAAATATCACACGCTTCGGTGGGTGGAGAAATTTTAAACTGATCTCCTAACGATCAGGAGACTCCGCTTTGTCTTCCAACAAAATTTTTGATGCAAATTGTGAAAGCACAGAAACCTTTCACGACTGAATCAGTTTTATTAAATTTCTTCGTTTTGTCTTTCAATGAATTTTATGAATATTTTCTCATATGACAATTGTTCATCACCTGTTGTTATACAGTTTCTATTAATTTTTATACCGACCACCGAAGGCTATGAGTATATTCACTTTGTCAAAATGCTTGTGAGCCGAGACTTTATCAGCTTTATATATATAGCTTTTGATGATAATCAAATTCTGAATAGATATGGGCATGTCCGTCCGTCAAAACTAGATTAAATCGATCAAATAGCACGCCCTCCGAAGAATATAAAATAACGCGCTCTGTTTGATAAAGAAAAAATTAAGGGTTTTCCTCATTACCTACAAACTAGAACAGAAAAAAGACATGTATATGTACTGTGGTCAGTCCTACGGTGCCTGTATCAAAATGAAATAGATCGAGTACGCCTACCTAATGCTATATTGTGACGAAATACCCTCTTTTTTAAGGTTTTATTTTTTTCTTTTTTTTAAGATACAAGTAATGGGCAGAAAACATTCGTTCACAGCCGAATACAATTTTCTTAATGATGGTATTTCATAGTCTTGTTCATTATTGTTGTAAATTTCAAATGAAACTAAACTGATGCTCCATTCGTTTACGTTGTTTTAGTGAAATGAATGAGCAGAATGAAATTGACAGGGTGTGATATATTATACTGTCATTAATTGTCTCCCTTACTTTTCTTCCTGATGAGATAGATAACTTTAACACTCTACACCACATGCAATAAGTGAATATTATCGTTATTTCTAAAAACCCATCTGTTACTGCACAGAAACAGATAGACGGACAGATCTAAACTTATCTGTCCGTCTGTCTATGTATTTCTGGATTCAATGTATAGATCGGAAATTCCAAAAGATACAGGGAAGACACAATATAGTACAAACACTATATAATACAGCACCATTTTGTTGCATGGCACCACTGGCAATACTGCGTGCGTGTAAATAATGCGACGTGTTTGTATTGCACAGTTTAAATGCCAAGTCTTCCAGGTTATATTTCCGTGCATTATGTGCTTTGTTCCGCGACGGTTAAAACAAGCGATCAGCGAAATGTGTGAAACCGGGAAGATCTTTAGCGCTTGATTAGCGCCAGCATCTGCTATGAAAATGCCTAAACTGTTTAATGTTTCATGAGCAACGGTACCCACGGTAAAGACAGCGTACGCAACATATGATAAAACATCATTAGGCAAACGCAAAGTGAACTGGCAGAAACCGAAGAACATTAGCACACGCTTGCGGGCGTACAGTGACGTAAGAGACGGCAGACCTCAACAGTCATTTAAGTAATACCGTTGCGGTAAAATTAATGCGGCGGTAATCTAACAAAGCGAATATTCATGAAAGAGCTGCAATTAGACATTTCTTCGCAACGGAAACCAGCGCTAAGCTGAGAAAAAGTGGTGCCACGATCGTAAAACCTGGACACTTGATAATTGAAAGAACGTGGTACCATCCGGTGAATGATTGTTCACATTTTTTCCTAAAAACGAACGGATTTATGTGTCGAGAACCCCAAAGCAAGCCTACTATCTAGTCTGCCTGCTTACCAAAGCCAAGCATGGGTTTGGTTTTGATCTTGACGCCTGTATTATGGCATTCAGCTGCTCTTCTCGTTTACATCCCAGATCAGGTTTTACTGCGAATGAATATCTCGGCATCTTCAATGAAATTCTTACACTGGGGGGATATTGCCGCCAAGCGCTGCTATATTCCAAGATGATAATGCATCCATACATGCAGTGAAAGCTTCAGCCTTGGTTTGAAGAGCATGAAAATACCACGGAACACCTTCCGTGGAGAACACAATCTCCGGATCTTACCATAATTGAATCATTATGGGGAGTTTTAAAGCAGAAAGTGGTCAGTAGACTTCCGTCCCCAACAAGAAGCAATAAGCGAATGTGTTCGTGCAATAGTTAAACAAGATTACGATGAAAACTACTTAGACAGTTCACGAATATATTCCACGAAGAATTACAGTTATTCCACCAACCCAAGGGGGCCCAACAGCCTTATTAATAAATAAGTATTCTATATATGTCAGTTTGTCCGTTTCCTAAGTTTGATAAGGTGGCTAGACCAGTATCTTTTGTCTCAAGGACAAACGCTGTAAAGCCCGATTTGAAGAAGTGATTGTACAAAAAGTTTCCAATTTTTAATGTTTCCCTTTGGTGAAAGATAATATTTTCATGTACAAGAAGAACGCGCCAAAAATTTTGACTCCCATAGATACCATCTTTGCAAAAAATAGACTATGTAGGTGTAGAATACTTAATAGTTGGCCTTGCTCGGTTATAACCTTTTAAGTTTAAACATTTTAATATCGAAAAACACAGACGAGTTGGAATTCACCCAAACGATCATTTTTTTAATTTCCTAAAATGATCCCTGAGATCGCAAACTACGCATTCTTTTTAGGTAATGCTTTATATATAATGAATAACTGTGGCATTGCTCCCTTTGAGGAGCAACACCACTCCTCGGGTCAAAAATTTTTATCAGCTCAATAGATACTTTGCACTTTCTAGAATAAGGGGTGACGCATACATTGGCATAGAGAGAAATCTTTCCCTGAATTTTAATTCTTTTGCCGAAGCTTTAATAAATGATTGCCTGCATCAAATGAACCCTTGCTGCGAGTGTGCAGCCCAATCTCGTACCTAGTGATTTCGGGATGCTCTAGTATAATAGCAAAATATTTCTGTTCATTCAAAAGCGTTTTCAAGCAAAAGTATTTTACGCGTTCACGAGGCAACCGTTGACTAGACATAACGCTAAGCACGATGCGAAAGTTTTCAGTATTTCCGCTAAGAGATAAGAGCTTTGCTATGATATTTGTGATGCTTATTAAGCATTTGGTTATAGCATTACACATATTCTTGCCGTTTTCTCCATCAATCAGTGGTACATAAAACGCACGATTTTGTCTTGCACAAAAACAAAGACTGAAAAAAAGGTGTTTACCACAAATGTCAAAAATTTTAAACGCACTACTCTTGAAACACGATTTTTAAAAACACCACTCAGCTTAGCTTCAACGCTTTTCGTTCCAATTCTTTATCATAAAAATAACTTTCTCTAGATATTTTCGATAAGTGAATTTGAACATTTTTTTAATAAAAAAAAGCGCCTTTTTTGGTCAAAAATTGAACCAATTGAAAATTGAATTGTTTCATCCAAACGTCCTACGTGTTTCACTAGACACATGTTCGCAGAATAATTACTTAATATCCCAGTTTAATATACCAGTTAAGCTCCGCGTCACAGAGCTTCGTCAATTATACATGCCTCGCAAGAAAGGCTACGGCGTTGCCAATTGTTAATACTTTTTTGAAAATAATGTTCAAATATATGCCTAATAGTGACACAAATATCATTATTCTTGTATCTTTCTTTTCATCTTAAAAACGTTTTCAAAAAGTCTTTTTTTTCTATGCTGTTACTATGCCTTCCATCCATCCCTTAAGCATTACTTCGTAGGAGAAAATTAGCATTACTACCCATTGGCAATATATATACACTGTGCCGAAGTATGCTCGGCGGTGGCCAAACTCCTCCACAAAAAAAATTCATTTTTCTCGGGTCGGTTCATTCGATGAACTTTCTTTACTTACTTTCTCGATGATCTCAAAACACACCACGATTTAATTTAAAGAGAAAAAGACTCAAAGGTTGTTTCACTAATTTTTCATTATAAAGTAAGCCTCGAGGAAGTAAACTTACATTCACTACAATTTGAAATTTAAATCCTTAATTAAACATCGACGACGTGCTCTATGGGTTCACCGGTGTAGAGGAAAGAAAACAAATTTGGAAATTGTTGGTCCCTTCAACCGGACGACGATGGACGCGACATGATTCGTACTTCCTACAAGGTTTTCGATAGGGTTTCGCCAAACCCAGTCGTTTGTCGTGTCAACTTCGTACAATGGTTTAGCTTACCATTAAGTTAACCTAACACATCCCCTTCCTGGACAAAGAACATACGAGGTCAAAACGAACGACGACTTTGACCCCTCACAACATATCGAATGATCGACATCTACATTTTCTTTCAGGTATCTGCTTTACACTTGTTATATATCAGCCCAGATTGATAAATATTTGCAATTTAGCAGAGAGTGTAGGTGTAAGACGTTTAGTGTTTTCAACGAGATTATTAGTGTGCGTGTTTTCAACTTCACACATTGGTAGATTGAATATGAATAGAATGTGCAAGAGGGTTGATCTTTTGAAAAATGAAAAAATGCAAAATCGATTTTCAACCTCGTTCCAATCCCATATTAAAGCGAGGAGATTATAGTATTCATCTCTAAATTATTCTTTAATTTGTTATCTTACCTTTGCCTTTTTGTTTTCATTGCAGAACTCGGCAGAGCCAGTATTTTCGCCTACCATGGCTGGCGGTTTATTTTCAATAGATCGAAAATTCTTCGAAAAATTAGGGACTTACGATTCGGGCTTCGATATTTGGGGTGGGGAGAATTTGGAATTATCATTCAAGACTTGGATGTGTGGCGGCACTTTGGAAATTGTACCATGTTCTCATGTGGGTCATATCTTCCGTAAACGATCTCCTTACAAGGTAAGTGAACATGTTTTTTTTTTTACCTCATAATTAAACATTTAAATTTACTCATTAAGAGCGGATTGGTAGGCAAACGATTTTACTGTGACATCTTTCTTTTAGAAGCATTGTCCTAATTACTCGAAAATCCAGTCATTTAGAAAACACATGTGTGTTTGTCTCTCCCTCTCTTCTTCATATTCAAAGTATAATGGGCGCTTGTATTCAACTTGTCACGTTGTGGTTCACATCATTACATAGTTGTAGTGCCTGGGCTCTGTGTTGTGTATGAAGGTAATGATTAATGTTGTACACACAGAGAGAGAGAAAAAAAAAAAGTGCAAAGAATTCAAAACAGCCATCTATGCACAAGAGAGACCACAGCAGCGAACCACTAAAAATGTGATGGAATAGAATGCACAAACATGCCTGATTAAAATGAATACAACTACCATGTCCATGACTAAATATATGCAAACATACGGCAAGAGGCAAACGTACGCTTTAATTCAATTGGGACTTAAAGCACAGAAAGAATTTAATTTCAAATTGCTTGCTAAAACTTTGAAAGCAGCCTTAAAAAAAAAAAAAAAGCGAAAGCCTCCTTTTTCCCCCACCAATTAATGAGAGTACAAATTAGATTCGTACCTTTTCTAAAAGAAAGTGTAAGTAGTGCTCTGAGCTGCCGAATAAAATTATGACTCCTTGATTTTGAAGTTCTGTCGTTAAGCTATACTTAGTACATCCATTATCATACTAAAGCGTACGTTAGATAATTTCTTCGAGCTTTGACTAGATGTAGTTCTGTTTTTGCGGGAAACTTCACTTTCCCTACTTAGTTCAAAGGACCACGATGTCGAGTTGGCGAATCATTAACATCGACGATAAATCTGAATGTTTACGAAAGACTCAACTGGGGATGGTAAGGTAGGATTTGATTCAACCGAATGAAACTGTCACTAAGGAGCACTGTCCGTAATAATTGATGCCATTTGCGATAAAAAATGTTCGTGAAATGCCAAAAGTCCCGATATCGTAGGTTTTCAGTATGAAGAAATTCAGCCCCATATGGCGAAACACGCTTAGGAAATGTTTTTAATTCTAATCTACAAAGCCCTATGGGCTCCCTATTATCAACAGATATTATTGACTCCGATTAACACTGATTTTTAACGTTACTTCGACTCTGATAACGAATCCAAATATGAGTTATCCTGGGGATAGCCTCGAAAGACGAGACTTTTTGTTCAAATCAAATTCAACAAATGCCTTAGTGATGGGAAAAGGTAGTAGCTACCGATGGCCAGTACTTCGATTAATCTGTTCATTCCGTTTGCTTTGAAGTAAATGCACTTTTGATCACAAGAAAACGGACCAAACTAATGTAGACTCCCAACAACAACTATAATGCGAATGTTATCCCTTAGCTTATTCACGCTTATTTAAGGCATGTAGTGAGCAGTGAGTATTCATTTGCAATTCACTTGCATCGACAGGTGCTGAATCTATTGGATCTATAAGATTTTCAGAGATGCAAAAAACTTTTTCAATTCCAAAACTTCAAAACAAACGTCAACAGATTTCAATTAAAGGATCCATCTAATGTTCGTCATATCGCTGCTGTAGCACATAACTAGTAATGAGCTTAATTAAATTTCCCATAAGTCCGTTATTGGTTGAGTAATGAGATAAGAAGCTTAGCAATGAAGTTATGAACTTTTCATAAGTTCAATCCTTCCTATTGCGGCATTTACAATACATGTACACATACATGCATACATTGATAGGTATCTGCACAAATATTGCTTATTTCACTTTAATCTATTTTCGCTCAGCGCTTTTGTTAGAGAGGATATTTTTTGGAAATTCTTTTCGCTGTAATATCTAGAACTCGTAAAGGCATGTAAGCGATTATACCAACAAGAAAGAAAAAACTCGAAAAAATTTCAGCAAGCTCCGCTGCTTCATTCCATCTCGCGACGACTCTTACGGTTGAAATAGTGCAGGAGAACACTCCAAACAATGTAGATTTGTTATAGCGCTTGTGCATTATTTAAATAAATTTATCAGAATGAATGCCCGTGAGGAGCACAAAATTTCAAATGTACATCTGTCCGTCAATCTGTCATCTGTCTGTAAATGCTGTTGCCTATCAGAATAAGAAGAGTGAACATAAAAAAACTGGAATTGCATTAATGCGGTCGTTCACATCTCGATCGGCAATTACTGTACCTCTCAGAATAGGTCAAATGAAAGCAAGAGAATGCCCGTCCATCTTTCTATAGTTTCTGGTGTCTCTCAGAATAGAACAAATGAAAACGGAACGCTGTTACCATGCACATCTGTCCATCCCTCTGTCTGTACTTCTGAGAAGAGAAAAAATGAAAAATGAACGTCGTTCCAGTTACGCACACGTCCTTTTTTGCGTTAGATGCTTAAGATTAAAACTGGAAGATACGCCGACATAAACATGCTTGCAAGCTTATCGTTTTTAAAAAACAACTTGCAACGAGAGTCGATCTAAAATTTGGTTGATAGACGCGCTTAAAATCTTCCGTTTTCGTATATTTGTTCAAGGGTATCCTGAATTCGTCCTTACGCGCATATACATTTCTGACATAATTTTTGCGGTGTTTTGATGGCGATGCGTGCACGCACAAATTATGCTTGATGGCTATGTATTAGTGTGGCATGACGTGGCCCAGTGTAGTTTCGGACTTTGTTGCTTTTTGCATAATTTGTATGAAAAGTTCTTCTTCCCTCATATGAAACCTAATTAAGGAACTGTGTGCATGTAAAACGAATATCCCAAGTGAAAATTATTCTCCTTCGCCTAGTGGATAAAAGCCGCTCTAAGGCAATTCTATTATCCTCTCTGTTACTATCGCTGTTATTAATTCGCTCTTAAGTTTTCTTACACACACACTTATATCTTTAATTATTTTCGCCTATAATATAGGCGCGTATGCGTGTATCTACATACATACATACATATATATATTTTTTTTCTTTCTATTTTTGTGCAGTGGCGTTCAGGCGTAAACGTGTTAAAAAAGAACTCGGTACGCTTGGCTGAAGTGTGGTTAGATGATTATGCCAAGTATTATTATGAACGCATTGGCAACGACAAAGGCGAGTATGGTGACGTTAGTGCTCGTAAGGAATTGCGGTAAGTTGTCTTTAAATCATAGCGATTAAGGTAAAAATAAATTCTTTTATGTGCATGTGTTATATATGTAGGTTGCATATTCATTTATACATCCATGTCATAAATAGTGGTAAACATATTAAGCCTTTAGGAGTTCGAAATTCATATGATTATTTCATTCAAACGTTAAAAAACACACTGATACCAACACTTAAAATCAATAACCAATAATCAATGTCTTGTAATAGGCTTAATATTTTATTTTTTTATTTTACAAATAATTGTTTAATCGAGAAAGAGCTATCATTATAGTGATTGTAACAGAATCAACCAAACCGAAGAAAAATTTATGTAATAACTTTATATAGAGAGAAAGTAAAAACACTACAGCCGGATAAGGCGGACCATTAAATACCGTACCGTACACCAATGATCATTTCTCCCGATAAATTATTAAAAATTATACCTTGGTTCCTAGTAAAGACGTGCTTTGCATGGGAGCACTTATACGAATGAGGCCAGAAAATGTGTACTGTCATTGTCCAATATTAGCAAAGTTAATCTTCTTTTCAAAAGTCTTATTATTAAAGCATTACGATTTAGACTCTGTTGCCTTAGAAAGGTCTTCACTTTCAAGAGACTTCTTGTACGGATGATGTCAATGAATAGATGTACGAACATATAGTTAGTTCCTATATCAAATTATTATTGTGAATCAATTTTAAAAAGCAGACCTGTTTGCATGGAAGGACTTACCCCTCTTAGAAAAGGTTTCCGGGAAAGCATCAACAAATTGACCCACGCGATCCAAATTTTCCACATCATTTTAATATAACGAAATACTGTTACTGCGAGATTTTGTTAAGAAAAGTTGAAAATTGAAATTTTGTTTTCATATTACGACTTTAAAAAAACATTATATAGGAACTAATTGATGAAACGATTCTAACCAATCCGTTTTCGACGGGGCTCCCCTTTATAGCAAAACATGTCAGCGTAACAAATTTCATGCAAAATAGTAAACACAGTGCCTTCTGATATTTTCAATTCTAACCAAGAGAATGTTTAAACAGACTTTAGAAAAATGGACAACCACACAGACGAATAGATAGATAGACATGCTTAAGTCTTCTAAATCTTCCTTGCAAATGCTTTCACAAAGTGAATATAGTCCAGCTGCAGTAATGGAGTTAAAAACATGCCGCGATGAAAAAAGGAAAATTTTCTTTATCTTCACGGAAGTGCTTGAAAGCTCCTCAAAGAAAAGAAAAAGCTGGCGCAAAGAAATTAAAAAAATGCTATAAAAATTTATTAAATTTAAGGGGCAATGTGCTACAAGGTGAATACATTTAATTCATTGTTGGAGTTGGAGTTTATGACTTTACCGAATAAGTTATAATTTTCCCACCAGACCACCGAACTGAGAGTTATGAGTTGGTTTATAGGCAAAGTGTTTAGAAGTGGAGTTCAAAAATGATGAAATATTAGAAATAATATATATTATATCTTGAGAGACAGACTGAACGGAAGACAAGCCAATTGTATGAGTTTAAGTAACATACAGAATCTCTTTAATGTGCCGATAGATACGATGAGTCGATTTATACTTGTTTGTTCTTCTATCTGTCTGTCTGTCCGTTCAAGTATTTTCGTGTGAATAAAGTCGAAATTCTCAAAGAAAATTTTTTGATTTTAAGCCGGAAACTTATTGAGTGATGTGATAAAAACCAATCATCTCTATAAATAAGGCTATCTAGCCTTAGATATATTAACGTCAATAAAATAAAACTTCAGTTTTTTTATTCCTGCTGAAAAACACGGCAAGCAAGGTAGCAATTCTACTAATAAAACGTTTACGACATAACGACGTTTGTGACTTTAAGATGAGATAAAGATCTGAATAGTTAGATATGTTAAATAGAATGCAGAGCAATTCATGGCTCTTTCATATGGATTAGTAAACACGTGATCCGTGAAAGGAGATAACCTGTCGCGCGAATGTTCTGAAAATAATTACGTAAGAAATGACCTTTGTATTACTATATGTGGCCCTAGCAACAGTGGACAGATAGACAGACATAAAGCTAAATATGAATATTAAGCAGATCAAGAAAATATATATAGCTTAAGAGGTCTCCAATGGACATTTCTCCGCGTTAGAAACGGCAGAATAAATCTAATAGACTATCGTCGCTCGACAATGGCGACAAAACAAATTTCTTAGTCAATTGATCATTAAATTTTTAACCAATTGGCTTTGGAAACTGGCTCTATTTCCCCCTATTTGTCTAGATTTTTTTCCCCCTTTTTGTAATTATCTTGCATATGTTTTATTTTCCAGCCAACGTCTGAATTGTAAAAGCTTTAAATGGTATTTGGATAATATTTATCCGGAACTTTTCATACCAAGCGAATCGGTAGCGTATGGTGAGGTAAGTTAATTCTTGTTAACCAATACGAAATTTAAGGAAGATTAACGTGAGAGCCCAAGAAAGGCTTTTTTTAACATGCATCACAATGAGTCCAACAACAAATCCTGAGCTAACTGATTTACTAACAATATTTGTAAAAAAAAAAACAACAACAACAACAAAACAACAAAATTTTCCCTTCTTTTATATATATTTAGATAAGAAACCTAGGCGCTGGCGGTCGCACTTGTTTGGATTCCCCGTCACGTAGAAAGGATTTGAAAAAGCCCGTTGGCTTATATCCTTGTCATAAACAAGGTGGCAATCAGGTTGGTTGATTGCATTGCATGCGAAATGCGACCGCCACAAGCTCCGTTTTTTTTTGATAATAAGAAAAAAGATTAATCAAAAAAAAAAAAATAAATAAAAATAAAAATAAAAATAAAAAAAGTGGTTAAAGTGGTTAAAGGTAGCTTTCTGGTTTTCCCCTCTGTTTCGTTGTGCTCGTCTACTCTCTGTAATAGCATGCTTTATCCAAATCTGTTTTTTCCAAAATCGTGATCTAAAAATCCCTATTAAACTTCTATTGTTGGAGAAATGTCAGGCTCTTTGTAAACATACGAACACACAATTTCAGATTGCCAATATAGAAACAGATATGTGTCTTGATTCCGCCGCCAAACCGGACGATTTGCAAGGGGCCGTTGATCCTTATAAGTGTCACGGTCAAGGTGGAAACCAGGTATTTTTTTTTCCTATGATTTATTCTTTTAAGTTTTTTAACATAAAAAAAAAAAAAAAAACTAACTGGATTTTTAGAAGGCTTGGGCTATAAAAGGCTTTCATTTCAGTCTCTCACCACAATGACACTAATAATCCACTGGCATTCGGGAAATTTACACTAAACACACCCACCCGCTTAAACTAAGTTTATTTGATTTATACTTTGAAAATTACATATAAAACATATTTTATGGCATTTTTCCCATCATTTACTCAAAAATGATAAGTTGCAAAGACTCGCAATCCATATTTCAATTAATATTTTTATCTCTGATGAAATACCCATTTTCAATCATTTTGTCAAGAAAGTAACGGGAATCTACATTGTTACTTGATGTCAAACTAATTGATTGAGAAAACTGTTAACTACTTTTCAAGTAAATTTTAAAGGGAGCATTCGAATTAAGTTGCCTGTGAAAATCAATTCTCTTGATAAACTATTTACTGTGCTTGAAGTTCGTGGTGTGCTCTATGAGTAAATAAAAAGGTTGCCTTAAGCTATTTTACATTGCAATTGTGTTCTGCTTTTACATTTTCATTACAAACATCAGAAAATGCCGATAGTAGCATTATTTTTGTCTACAAAAAAAGAAAGAGACCGATAGTCAAAGACCCTACACCACATTGGCTTAAGTAAATCTTTACCTGTCACTATCGCGATGTATAAAAAATTTTAGTTTGTTATAATGTGCAAGTTAACTTGTCATAAGAATCCTTGCACAGGCAGGGATCCGTAAAGCATATTTACATAGTCAACGCCCTACAGTAAAATTACATGTTAATTCAGTATTTGACAGGCGTTTTCGCCATGAAATATTAAAAATTAAAACTTCGCGCCATATAGAGCCTTATTTTTTATTCTTTACAAACTTTGCATCGTCGTTGACTTCGTAAGAACACTACTTTGTAGCAAAAAAATGAAAAGTTTTTTTTTGTATATCCACGTTTTGAAAATATACCTTTATATGGAGGGTAATCGTAAAAATGATTCGCTCTGTTCCATTTCTAAAAGCTTTCTACCCTTAGGCAAAACACGTGAGTGTACCAAATATTTCAAAAATTGTCAACAAGTCAAGGAAGAGACAACAGACAAATTGTCACACAGAATGAACAGACAAACAGTTGAGACAAAGCCTTCGCCCTGGGGCAAAACCCATGAGTGTGGCACATATTGCAAAAATTGCTAGTAAGTCCAGGAAAAGACAATAGACAAATTGTCTCACAGGATGAACAGACAAACAGCCAAGACAAAGCCTTCGTCCTTGGGTAAAACACCTATGTGTACCAAATTCAAAAATCAAAATTTGCCAACAAGTCCAGCAAGAGACAAGAGGCAAACAGTCGGGTAAGACACGCCATTGTAGCAAATATTTGAGAAACTGCAAACAAGTCCAGGAAAAGACAACAGACGAATAGTCACACAGGATGAACAGACAAACAGACATGCTGAAATCGGCTCAGAAAACGACAGGATGCTGCTTGTATCCGTGGGAACTTAATATACCGCAAAGCTGAGTATATGTCAAGTGACGTAAGATGTAATTAATTTATTCAAGCAGATCAGTAAGATAATCGATTTGCCCCACGAAAAAAAGGCAAGTGGGTGCAAAACCGTTCAACAAGAAAACCATTGACATTTAAGCTAACAAGAGACAGTTAAACTTCTTGATAGAGATGTTGCTTGTCAGATCCGTTCACTCGAAAGAGAGTCCAATTATTTTAACTGCAGGATAGTTTTTGAAAACTGCCCCATAGCGGAAGGTATTCTGATGTCATTAACATCTTATAGAAAAGCTCGACCAGAATGATTCTAAGACAACAACTTAAGACAACTTCGCAAGCGCCTATTTCGGAAAAGGTTCCGGCAAGTTCCGGCACTTTTTTGACAATACAATAAAACTGCATCTTTCTGCTTACATAGGCTTATTTGACTGTGAATGTTATGCATGAAGTATTTAAGGCAAATCCCGATACTTTATTGACATGATGTAAACAAAATGTTTTCAAACAACGACGGATATCATGTTTTTTTTTTTTATTTTTTATTTTAATTTTATCTTCATTGCACTTTGGTAGTGTTTATAAGTGTATATGTTTCTCTTTTGTGTGCGCTTCACAATTGCTTTTGAGAGGAAATTCGCTGGAAAAACGAATGGAAATTAAATATTCATTTTGATTGATTTATAAGCAATTCATTCATATGCAAAAATCAGTAAGTTTGCAAAAACAACAACAACATCGGCAGTTAACAAAATAATAAAATTGACTTCTGATAGCTATAGCACAGTAATATAATGATATTTATTGTGCTGTTCGACGATGAATTCATAGGACAT
Organism: Glossina pallidipes; assembly: GCA_000688715.1. Taxonomy (NCBI): domain Eukaryota; kingdom Metazoa; phylum Arthropoda; class Insecta; order Diptera; family Glossinidae; genus Glossina; species Glossina pallidipes. The sequence goes on along the minus strand of KK499869.1, from coordinate 16,992 downwards.
GTCGTCAAATCAATGAATAAATGCAAGGAATTATTCAAAAAAAAAAAAAAAAAAAATCAATATTCTATTCTTTTTCTTCTTTTCTTTAGTCTAAATAAATAATGGTTTGTTAAGACCTGTATATTGCCGGTATGGCGTGCAGACAATATGTCAAAACAATTTGATATACTTTTCTCAAAATGCCTGGATATGTAACGTTAAGGAACTAAGTAACAAAATATCACGATATCGTTGCTGATAGTAATTTTCATGATACTCGTGCCATTAAGGGTTAAGTTTTTTAAAAATATGCAAATGTAGTTGAAAGAAACGAGGAAGAGAGAAGCCGAGACTGAAGAGAAATGATTGGCATATAACGCGGCTTTGCATGTTTGAATTCTCAGGAAAGTCAGTTTTTGCCACCGTAGTGAAGTAGATCGCATCAGACTAATGGGAAATGGTGATGAATCTCTCTTGTATCTCTAAATACTTTTGATGAGAAATTAGTTCTGAGTTACTTACTTACTTACTTACACTTACTGTCACCATAGTTGCCCCCTAAACTTGCTCGCAAACGCCTCAAGCGTAAAGCCTCTGTGTTACATTTGACTCTTCGTGAACGACTTAAACGCTTCATTTTTCTTTATTTTCGAGTTCTTACCTAAATTCAAACCTTAAGATTTGGGAATATATTGTGAGCGTGCTTTACCGCGTTTACAATGCGCTGTCGATTTCATGCAATCAGTTGTGGTGGCGGATTTGTTTTTTTACGAATCAAATGAAATCTAATGTTTTGTCTTTTAATCTCCGTGTCTCTCCATGGGGCACAGCTGGGTGTGTGTGCTGTGCGACCACAACCTTGGAAGCATTATTTCCTTGAGAAAAGATAGTTGGATTTGGCTATCCGGGACGTGTGGATAGTCCAAAGGCTACGGCTGCGTACAGTATGAGATCACCCAAAGCTGTATAGCTTGGCGTAAGTTCTGGCTTGAACGATAAGCCAAGAAGTTAAAGCGTGCCCACGGGGGTCTGGTTGCCCAAAGTA
>KK499869.1:0-15776 GCA_000688715.1 Glossina pallidipes | reverse complement strand
ACCATTAAGCGAGAATTTGGTCCACACCCATTTTCTATTGCGGTACTTCAGGGTAGAGAGGCCCCCTTCAATGGGGATTCCCTTTCTCCCTGAGGGGTCGTCAATCAACCTACCTCTCGATTGCCGATGGTTGTAGGCAACCCGTCTGATTAAGACTTATGTCAGGTGCAGACGTTAAAAACCCACAGGAAACTGTCTCTCCATGTTATGCTACGTTGGAAAGATGCCATTGATTGAAGCTGACATTCTGACACAATGCACGACTTTTTTTTAAATCTTAGACAATCCCTTACCGGAGAACGTGTTGTAAAGTAAACCAGACTTATTTGAAATACCACGTTCTAGTCCCGCAACTCGGCTATAATTCCACTTTTAGACAACCAATGGCGGTACACGCCTGATGAAACCCATCAATAGACGGTGCAACCAGTATGCTTTGTTTCGTTTCATCCTTCACCGACAAACCTATTCTTAGTTAAAAAGAAGGCAATGGTGGTACTTTTCTTTCCTCTTCGTGTCCTTTTTGTTTAACAATACTGTATATCTTTCGTTTTCATTTGGCATTCGATGGATAATGTGATCATTCATCAATCTGATCACCAGCTCTAATAATTGTTTTGAAAGTGTAATTTAGAATACACTTTGTAAAGAGCTTGATCGGAAAATATCCAGTTTGATTGAACGGATGAGTTAATCTTTTCAAAAATTATATTAGGTGCTTGCATGTATTCCGATCATTTTTTCATTTGAAAAATGCATTCTTTAAAAAAAATTTATACAAAATATTTTCCATCATTTTCTACAACTTTTTCCTATCTTTGTGGCAACATGGAAATACACTGTCGAAAGAACGACATTGGTTTGGTAGCGATTCAATCATCGACCCATTTTCGCACTTCTTCAGCATTTCGAAACCACTTGCCAGCCAAGACAAGCTGCTTCGCTATGAACAAATGGAAATGTGACTGGTGAGTACGCTGGATGTGGCAAAACCTCCACTTCGAGCTCCATCTGCGTATCCTTGACAACTCTTGCAACGTGTAGCCGAGCATTACCATGCAAGAGGATGGTTTTGCGTCTGTTAACCATCATCGCTTCCCTTTTTTAAAACAATACATGGTTCAATTTGTTCAATTGACGTCAGTAGACATCTGCGCAAGAATTTTACTCGGTTTTAGAAGCTCCTAATCCACTACACCTTGCTGATCCCACCATATGCACATCAACACTTCATCGCAATGAATATTCTGCTTCGGTATCGGTGTGGACTCTTTGCGCTCGGGATTATCGAAATAGATCCACTTTTCACCGCCACTCACAATTCGCCACAGACAAAACTTGTTTTCTTGTTTGGCAAGTGAACGAAACTGCGATGTTCACACGGTTCAAAATCGCATTTTCAGTCAATTCATATGGAAGTTCATTCCTTGAATTTCCTTCGGATCTTTCTAAAAACTGTTTGGGCTTTCACAGCAGATTTCTTCAAGTCAATCATCAAAAGTAATGAATGTCGAAAATGCAATTTTGCGCGCTTCATGATTAACGCTCCTATATAGTGAATAATCAAATAATATTTTATAAAAAATTGTTGTTTTATGTAGAGAAAGGTCAAACTCATCGAATTTAACCGTTGTGCATATTGATACATCCCGTAAGTATACTTTTTTCACCAATGTTGCCGATCAAAATACATGCAAGCACCTACTTGAACGCCGGTCTATTATTTGAGCACGCCACTGATGCTTATTAGTACAGATATCTTTAAGTTTTTACGTGAGCTCCTGTCATCATGGCCTAACATCACTTTGTCTTGCTGACACAACGTGTTAATTGGATAAGCGATCACCTAGTAAGAAATGGGTATTGGACAAGTCATTCGCCAATCTGAGGGGACGTCTATCTAACACGTTATCGTTTAACGTCCTCATGAATCTTAAGGGTAACCACAACCACCACGGTATTCCCTAAAAGCCTCTGCCGAGCAGTCAAGCAAGAGAACATTTTCTCGGCAGTGTGACTCATACTTATTAGGACCAATCTGTTTTGTGCTACTTGACCCCGTGAACCACACTATTTTGACTGTAAAGTCAATCTATAGAGCTTTGAGTGATCGCTTACTATAAGCGGCCCAACCCACGCTCACCATTTAAACTTTTCATGCATCTCGGAAGGCTATCCAGCGCAGTACCCTTTCGCAAGAAAAATGCTGTAGCAAAATCCACCAGCTAACTGGGCTATAGCTAACTGATATTTTCCAATCCCATCAGAACTGAATGGTTAGAAGCAGCAGTTTGGTAGCCCCCATAATATAAAACTTTGTGAGAGGAGAAAAACTTCATAATTCATTTCGCATAAAAAGAAGATGAACTTCTTCCTGTAATGTGTTCGAGAGAAAAACCCTCTGTCAGGTTATAAGCTATAGGCTATAAATTAAATCCTTCTTCACCGGCAATCATTCATTTTTTTAAAACTACATGTGTAGTGGAGGCCATAAAGAGGTGAGGGTACTTTGAAATTGTTGGAAAGCGTTCATCTGTGAATTCCACACTCTCTCTAATACAAAAATAAAAACCGCCTCCTGATTAAAGAGGAAATATCACTCACAACAATAGCACTTTCGTGACAAGACTTGTTGCTTACGATATCATCCTACAAAATCTTTGAGTTTTCTTTGAAAAGAGCAACTGCTGTCAGCATTAATAACAAAATACCTATCGAACAGATCTTTAACATCGACTCTAATTCACGATCCTAGAATGGAAGATTATTTTCCTTTCTCATTACACATTTGATTTTCGAAAAAAACAAAAAACCAAAAAAAATTTTAATAGATTCACTGATCTCTTGGTATTAATAACTTGCGTTTATTTTATTATATAATTTGCTCCATTAAAATTGAACATTTATTCTTGCTTTCTCGCATTAAAACAACAACCATGTAACGGAGTTTGTGGCTAATCTTTAGATAGTTGCTAAATATTATTATTATTTTTATTGTTACTATAATTATTATTACTATTATTATTATTATTATTATTGTTATTATTGTCATCATAATTTTTATACCCGCTGGCGAATGACACGAATTCATTGATTTTCCCATAAGCATCGAAGACTCTTGAATTGGTTGTCTGTCTTAATCCGTTGACGTCGACGGACGTCCATTGTGTGTGCTTGTAGATGCACACGACTTCCACGGGAGTCCTATAATCTTAGTATTATAAAAAAAAAGAAGCAGTCACTGATTTTAAAATGATCGTCAACGTGTTAAACGTCTAAACGCACGACATTAAAAACCGGGGTTAGGAAATAACATAGAAAGCACTTTTTTTTTTTATTACAAATATGTCTGAAGGGCAAGTGCACTAAGTGTAACAGCACTTTGTCTATAGATCAAAGTGGAAAACTCATGTGTCCGCTCAAAATAATTTGAAGAAGGCTTTCATGGCTTCACACGACATGCTCTACATGATGATGGACAAGCCATGTGCCAACAGATTTAAAGGAATTAGTAAGAGTTCCTTGAAAGGAGGCTGGCTATCCCGATATTTCTCGCGATCTTTCGCTCTGGAATATCTTCACATGAGTATATCATTCTGCAAAGTGCTTTTGGGGAAAGAACCGACCATAAAATATAAACCAAATTCACTGCAAGAAATCCCATAAGTCAAGGTTTTGGCAAAAAAAAAAGGTAAGCAAAGTGAAACGCCTGCCATGGAAGTCAATGTTTACGTGATCGTGAAGAAAAGTTCCACAGTCAATACAGACACCGAAATGGCTCGGTTTACTCATTATTTAATTTTAATCTCAGAACACAAAACACATAATGCAATTGTGTGTTCCAATACAGTCAAGGCGTGTGCGCCCGGGTATAAAAATCTTAAAAATACATTTTTTTTTTTAAATAGAACTCATTTGAGACAACATTGTAAAAAATGAAGCATATCTCTGTCAGTAAAAAAGTAAAATAAAGCATTAGTTTAAGCTTTAACTGCAATTTGGCTTTTAAAAATTCACTTACGACATTAAATTTATCGAAACTAATTTAAATATTTTTGCTTCTTACAACTTCCACTGCCTTTCGTTAGTATTGGATGTTAAGTAAAACGGGCGAAATACGCAGAGACGAAGCTTGCCTCGATTATGCCGGTCATGATGTTATTCTGTATCCTTGTCATGGTTCTAAAGGAAATCAGGTAAGACATGGTCTGGTTTACAAAAAAAAAAAGGATATTTTTTTATAACAAATTCTTCACTTAACTGCAAAGTTAAACTGAATTTTCAATTGGTTTTCTTTACGAATTGAAAGAAAGTTTATTTATGTAATAAGAGACCAAAAAAATCTTTTCTTTAGGATTACGAAGAAAAATTCTATTACTTCCTCAATTGAATTCCCAACACCAGGCGATAATGAATTTGCATAATGCATAGTAGGTTGATGAGCGGATATAACGGAGTCTTTTTAGCAGTGTCTTTTCCTTTCTTCGGCTCTTTCGCCTGATGAATTCGTGCTAACAATCTTTGTAATTGAGTTAAAAGGAAAAACAAACGTGACCATGACCAATTTTTGCTATCCCTTTTTTCAAATTAACTGGATAAGCGATAGAGGGGTCTGCAACAGCATAAAAGTCCAAAGTTTTTACTGCAGAATTTTCAACCGAATCTTGAATTTTTGCCTAAATACAACCTTCACGTCAAGTTCGAAGATCAGCTAACCGTTCATCCACAACTGCCGAGAGTCATAGAACACAATATACAGTGTCTTGGTGTTCGTTGTTTCTTTTTCTTAGTTAGTTTTGAGCCAAACGGAATTCAAATCTTCTCGTGTTTATTTTTACTACCGGTGTTCTTACTACCTAAGTAAACTTAGAAATGAAACGAATATTGTGTACTACAGAAATGTGTCGAGACCTGAGCTATATATCATGGCTACAGATTGCCGTTCAGTCGGTTCGTCTTTCAGCGGTTTGCTTTTTTAAAATTATTATGCCTCGAAAGCGTTACGAAGGATAATTTAAATCATGTTATAATGTTCATAGATAGGGTAGAGTTTCCTAAATGGGTGCCTTCAAGTTATGATGGCTTTTTTCAGCCTTTGACTGATTGCGACTTATCAATAGTACAGCGTGACACTATCTGTATAGCTTTTGTATGTTCTTTATGCAGATAATCGATAGTTTATTGCGATGCGAAAAAGCAAATGAAAAATCCTTTGCATTGTGAAAGGCAGCGTTAGTAAAGAAAAGAAAATGTTATAAAGTTTCTGTACGGAAGCTTATTTTCCTTTTCTTTTGTTCCATTTCACTAACCATTGAGAGAATGTCACCTACATTGAAGTGTAGGGACGGCAGTAGTTAGGAAGCATTATAGGTAAGATGATGGACGAGAGAGACGCTACGTTCATCTCAAGAAGCAGAAAGGCGGGATATGTAACCTCGAGTACTTCGTCCTAAAGGCAAACAACATGTTTAAAGAAACAGTCCACGCGGTAGCGTGCTCTATAGCATACGATCAACTAAAAAACAAATAAAAGAAAACCGAGTAGTCCTGTTCAAGGATCCGATTCCTTTTTTTTCGGCATAGCACATGTCTTATGTTGATTCTCGAGGGTGTTAAAAATGCTCAACACACTCTAGTATGGTTTAGGGATTCTTGTGTTAATCCAATTGGAACTGAAAGCCTATGGGAACTATATAAACTCTAAGTGTAGTTATGTATGAAAGCACTCGCGACATTCTTATATAAATTTATAAAGAAATTATTTAAAAGAAAAATGATTTTAACGGATTACTTTTCGTCGGAAATACGAGCGCTTTTCCTTGTTATCGATCAGACATATTTGAACTTGGTTTAATCTATTCTTCATTTTCGATACTATGAATGCAAACAACTAAGGTTTAGTCATCGATTTACTGATTTAATCCCCAACTAGACAATTCACCAAATAAATTTCGGCAATAAAATTCCGAATAGTGTGCGCTGCACAAGAGATTTTCCGATCTTGACATACGCAAGGACCTCTAGTCCTTGTTGTATTTTTTATCTTTCCCATAATTGAGTCCTTCGAAAACGAGTCTAGGATAATGTATACCTTTTAGCATGAAGCATAGAATAGAGTCAATTTTCAGGGCTTGCCAAAGAAAAATCTTCTTAATCATATCCGTCCAAGCATTTCACTTAACCTCAGTACACTCTTTACTGAGTTTACAGAGCACTTGACGTCACTATCGTGGGCCATCTAAACTTAAAAGGAAATTTTGGAATGTCCTGTAGTCCTAAATTAACCCAAAGAGTTGTCGCTAAAATCCTTTGCGAACATTTTCGCTTAAAAAGGAAAGCCTACGACTGTCTCCTCTCCGCCTACGCCGACAAAATTTTCAATACAATAATTTTTTGTTTTTATTCATTCATATTTGTTCAACAATTAAAAAAAGGAAAATAAATAGTAATTTTTTTTGCTGTGCGAATGCAGTCTTTTTTTTTTCAATATACAATTAATTTATTTTATATATATATTTTTTTTTCATCTATAGTTTTGGTCATACAACAGTGAAACCAAACAATTGCGTCACGGTTCATCGGACAAGTGTCTGGCTATTACTGAGAAAAGAGATAAACTCGTTATGGAGGAATGCAATGTTTCACATATGCGACAACAATGGCGACTGGAAAATTACGATGCCTCCAAATTATGAGGTTATTTTTATGGGAATGGTACCCAATTTCTTCCATCTCTCCAATCACCCTCAGCAACTCATTTACTGCTATATCAAAACAATGTCACATAGTTGAAAAATGGCAGTATTTTATAAGAGAGACAGAGAGAAGACAACTAAAACAATATACAAAAGTGCAATAAATACAAAGTTAAAATTTCTCCCTTGAAAGTTTGATGGCTTTAAAAAAAAAAAGGAAAATATATATAGAAAAGAAAAGAAAAGAAAAGAAACGTAAAGAAAAGAAAAAAACGAATTGAAAAGAAAAAAAAAAAAATCAAATCTAAAACTACTGTAAAACTGTAGCTAATGTACAGTAAAACTAAGAGTCGAAAAAGAAAAGGAAGTAAAACTTTTTTTTTTCTTTTATAATATTATTTAAATAATAAAAAAATTCTTTAAAATATTTATACAAAGATTTTTCGCTGGTACGGTTTACTGCTTTCGATAAGCATAAGCAAACTGTAAACTCTTATTAACATATTGTAAGGCGTCACAAATGGTTTTAGAAGAAGAACAGGAATAAGATGAAGAAACTTCGCATTCACTGCATTTTAAATGAATGCAAAAATAAGATATAATAATAATAATTTACTGTAAAGCGAAGTCTTAAAGTCCATTTCTTTGCAGATAGCTGCTGATGACTTAAAGGCAATCAACAATTTTTGCTGAAGAGCCAAAAATTTTTCATTCGCTTCTTACATGAATCCACTTGTAATTCACGTTAAAGATGTATTTTTACAATTGCAACACGTTACTTACATAGAAATCTTCCGTAATGGGTTTGCCCCATTTACAGTTTACAGGCGTCTGTCCACTGTTAATTATCAATATTCATAGTTAACTAAATGGCGGTGAAGTAAAATTGTAAACCGTATCGGCGAACATCCTTTGTAGTCAGTTAGTGTAAATCTGTACATATATATATATATATAGATATATATATGTATATATACATACATAATTTTTTAGTATTTTTTTTTTTATTATTAATATAGCAAAAGCATTACAAGATATTCATTAGAGTATGTATCAAATTCAATATCTACGGAAACCTCACATGCATATAATGAAATCAAAAAGTACCAGGAATTAGTCTATCCAACAGCCCGGCTTTAAGTAATCGTTAAACTTTGTCTTCCTCATGAATTAATATTGAAAAAAAGTAATACAAATTTTGCGAACATGCTTGTAGTTCATAGATATGCTCGATAATGCACTTGTGCTTGTAAGTAGTCTTTCCTAAAGTCTAAACAGATTACTTGATATCTTTGGATATCGCGTGCCACCACAACTCCTGATAGTTTTCAAATCTCTTCAGTAATTTTCGCAATTCGGTTCAACGATATGAAAACGTTTCTATTAATTACAAAAGCGGGAGAGAGAGAGATAGGAGAGACTATTATGGTTAATTAAGACCGACTATTAAACACCCTACACCAGTTTTCACCTGTTGCGGTCATAAAACATCAGAAATTATAGCTTCTTGCTATGTAAAGGTTGAGTTTTCATGGGAAATCTTGCATGAGAAAGGTTTCGGAAAATTGCTCTATGTAAACCAAACTCATCAAACCTTCTCTTTTTTCATTTAGAAGAAATTCGACTTTTTTGTACACCTACGAATACCTACTTTTTGTAGGAAAACTTGTATTGGAAGCCTCTTCAAAATACGATCCTATCGCGTACAAATTTTTCACTTGCACTAAGTATGGCAATGTATTGTTTGTCACAGTGTTTTGTCCAAGAATACGAAAAATAGCATACCATTTTTAATGTAATGTCCTTTTCAAATGGATCGTTATATGGGGGAGCCGTCCTAAAAATGGCCGATTCGATTCAACTTTAATAGGACTCATCAAGCACAAGAATTTTCGTCAAAATATTCCGAAAATTCAGAACGACTGTAGGTTGAACACAAAATAATATGAGCAAAGATTAAACGCACCGACAGGCGGATTTTCTTAAATCGATCTAAACAATTAATCTGCATCGACCGACAGATACCGCAGACAGATAGACGAAGTCGATCTCAAGGCTTTCTGGCTGTTGCATAGCAAGCATATCCTCACCGCAACTCATGTAGCGGTTAAATATGTCGAGCAGCAGTTCCGAATTCAATTACCATTAACACAAGTATGGAGAGCAATAAAAGCTAGGACACAATGCGAACATTAAAGCATTGCATATATAAAAAGTGTGGAAATCAACTAAAAGCTATGAAGTCGATAGCAAATTGAAGTTTAGACAACATTAAAAGATGCTATAAACATAAACTTGTTCTATGCGCGTGGCAAAAATATACACAGGAACGTAGTTAATGATCCGCGTAACATGTCTCTTATGGTGTGAAGAGTAAAGTGAAAGATAAAAAGAATAAAAAATGTACCGATTACTAAGCGTGGGCAGTCAAAGTGACTCTTTCTCAGTACGGTTTGTTCAATCTGTATTCACTGCGTATACAGTGGCACTCCTAATTAAGACTTCAAATGTAAGAGGTTAGTGATATCCCTTAAGCATTCCTGTAGGTTTAAGTTTAAACAACTTTTTAAGCCAAGTCTAACTAATATATATATATATATATGTATATGTATATGTATATGTATGTATGTGTGTATAAGTATTAAAAACACAAAAGAGAAATTTTTAAAAAAAGTGTTTATAGCTTAAGTATGTAAATTAATATAAAACAAAAATTAATATTAAAGGCTCCAAAAATCTTCACAAGCAAATTCTCCATATTCTCCATAAGTAAAAATTATTTAAGCACAAAAAATTTGCCAAATTTTTTCTATTTTTTTTTTTTTTAATAAAAATAATATTTAAAACATATCATTTCAATTATATATGGAAAGTTTTTTTTTTTTTATTTAATATTTTACTTTAAGACAATATATCATTTTTTTTATTGAAATTTTGGATAAAGCGATATTAATAATAATAATAATAATAATAATAATAATAATAATAATAATAATAATAATAATGATTATAATTGTAATAATAAAACGAACGCTTTCAATGATGCATTTAATTAGCTCAACAATAAACAAAATATTTAAAATAAACTTGGTATGAAAAAAAAAAAAAATTTACAGCTGAACTGAACACATTTCACAATGAAAATATTTTCTAAACCAATTAAATTTATATTTAAAAAAAAACTAATCAAGACAAACACAAACATATCCGCGATTACAAGTCATTTGTAATTGAAAATAATTGAAAATCAACCAAATTTCTAATTAATGCTAAACAACATTAATAAATAAACAAAAACACAAAATTAAAACAGATAGGAAATGTAAAACAAAAGAAAAAAAAAAAGAAAAGAATTTTCGTGTGACAACAGGGGAAATATGATGGGCAGTTAAGTCTTCGAAATAAATATGAAGCTTAGTTTCGCTTAGTGGCTGCTAAAGCTCTCGAGACTTAATGTCTTAAGGAATGTGCATCCATGGCAAAGTTTAGATTTTTAATTGTAGGCTTGCCGTTTGATCCAACACAATTGTATTTTCCTTCTAGGCGGACGCAAGTTTAGCATAGCAACTCAGACTACTTTAGTTCATAGGCTAATCTACAAAAGCTGTCAGAAACCTTGAAGAGATCGAATTGTGTAGTTGTCTATTGCAACGAAATACATAATTCGACAATCTGAAGAGCTCTTCTTGAGCTGATATCAAGATTAGTTAGAAAAATCTTGCCGAAACCATTTAATTAACTTCGCCTAAGTGTATGATGAGATTTTACGACCAATTTCTTGCTTGCAGACGAAAATGACTAAAGCAAGGCATGGATAAATTTTTCTTCTACGAGTGTCACTAACGGAATACGTAACAATAAAGCCACTGCACTGATACCTTTTGTGCAGTCTGTCAAGAACTATTACGGGAAAAATCCCTAAAACAAACCGAATTCCCTATCGCTTAATAATAATTTGCTTCTATCTTTGCTCTCTTTATTTGTTGACTTATACGTGACTTCACTATAGCCTACTTTTAGGAATTAAATTTCAATTATAATTAAAACATAGTTTTCAAACCAAAAGTATATAATTTATAAAAAATTAACTTTGAAATATTTTTATATAAATATATTTTTTATTTTTTGTCACAAAAATAATAAAAAAAAAAAGAGAATTGTATCATATCTTGTATATACATATATATATATAGAAGGAAAAAAACTTGTATGTATATATATATAAATAAACGCATGTCGTTTGAATAGATAAAAACTTCCATAATTTTTTTTTTTAAATATATTTATAATGTGTATAAAATTTCGTTTTGTATATTTTCCTTTTCGTTTTTTTTTTATTATTATTATTTAATTAAATACATTCAACAGCCATAGTAAAAATATTATGAAAGAAAACATCAACAACAACAAAAATAACAATAGCAAAAAAGAAAGCCTATGTAAATAATTTAACATTCACATATGCATTAATATATCTATATATCCTTAATAAATATTGAAAATATTATCAAGAGCATCATAAATTCATTCGCATTAAATTTATGTATACGTAAATAATGTTTACTTTATCCCATACATTTAATTACTAATCATGAGAGGAGGTTTTTTAACGATACAAAATAAATTTTATAATCAGAAAATTGAGACATTTATGATTACATATACGTAAATATACAAAACATATTTATAATAATACATATAAATAAATATCAATCAATTACATATAAAAAGAAAAAAGAAATCACAGTAAAAAAAATAAAAATAAAAGTAAAAAAAGATATGTTCCACAAAACAAAAAAAAAAAACGTGAGACTTTAATTTAAAAATGGATTTTCATTAATAGGAAAAAAGCTTAAGCGTTGCAAAAGTAATCAAAACCAAGTAAGTCCTTTTTTTTCACTTTGGAACGAACTGCAGATACCCACCGGCTAAAGTCAATCAAGAATAAAACAAAAAAAACAGTGTACTATATGTTATATTAATTGTCCTTGTCTCTCTTTACTTTGAACTTTTATACGCTCCTGCTACATACATGTACACGAAATTTTATAGTAATATTTCCCTTGGGCTCCAAATTATTCATAGACTTATGGGCGGATTAAACACTCTTTCAGTCTTGGACTCTTGCACGGTTCTGTGTACACACATACGAACTTTTATATCTTAACTGGGACTTATGGGCGGATTAAACACTCTTTCAGTCTTGGACGCTTGCACAGTCCTTCTGCATACATTTATACGAACTTTATACCAATACCTGCTTTGCGCTGTAAATTATTCGTGGACTTTTGGGCGGATTAAACACTCTTTCAGTCTTGGACGCTTGCACAGTCCTTCTGCATACATTTATACGAACTTTTATACCAATACCGGCTTTGCGCTGTAAATTGTTCGTGGACTTTTGGGCGGATTAAACACTCTTTCAATCCTGGACGCTTAAGCCTGAGAGTGAGCTCGACAAGTCTTAGCTAAACACATCGCTTTTGGCAACCGCAAGCATTTCAATAAGAAGAAAGAAACACATCGCTCCCCAAATGACCGAAGCAATAGACTAAATCGAATTAAATCAACTCGAGTACAACGTTGATCAGGATTATCTCTGATATATATGTATGGTTTCCAAAACGATATTCTGCTTGTTACATGCACAGGAGCATATCAAACATGCCCCGTTTACTTTGTAGTTTGTATTAAAAAGTAATTTATTTCATCCGTTATAAGCATATCAGCTGGCCACGTTCTCTGTTGACACTTTATTTTCTAGTAAATTTTTGGGTTTATTTTCGCCGTTTTATTTACTATGCTTCGAAGTGAATTATATGCGTTTTCAATCTCATCGTGCGAAACTAATTTAAGAGCATTTACGTTCAGTTTGCATTTTTTATGTAAATATTTATAGTCGGGCCGGCAAATGGATGAATAGGCAGGCAGACAGACAGACAGGCAAGCATGGCCACGAATAATAACGCTACCGTCACGCGAAGTAAATATATAGATCACGATTTATCAAAATTTATAGGCATTGAAGACGAACGAGACAAGCTACACCAGGCGCGAAGTAATATATGCCTGATTACATTAAATTATTGTGAAATATAATATGAATTTGGTGCGTATGTATTACAAAGTAAATAAAAATGTTGCAATCAACCCTTAAGTGCTCCACACTACTTCGACTGCTGCAAGCCAAAGTGAAGAAGAATTTAATGAAAGTAAAAAACTTTTTTATACAAGCATTTATTCGTTTAAAAAAAAAAAAAAAACCGAATATGGACCATAGCCGAACGATCCAAAATATAAAATAATACATTAATCTTCAATTATTTCAGTTTTATGTAAATGTTTCACAAACTTCTTCTTCTAATTTTTAATTACTTTTTTTAATTTTTTTTTTTGCAATTCTTCACTTTGTCATATTTCTTTGTGCATCTGTGAAATGGCCTTGATTTTTCTTTTTTTCTAAATCTGGAGGTCATCCTAGTGAACTAAATTAAGCAGTGTCAACTTGCTTCTAACGATCTTATTATTCTTCATCGATTTTCGTTAGTAACAATGAAAAATTAGATTATTTATAATAAAACAACATAGTCTCCATAAAGTATGAGAGAACGTCTTGAAAATACACCCATTTGGTCTCGATTAGAGCAGTGAGTATCTTTGCCAAAGAACTATTCTTCGTTTATTTTCCTCGTGACTTATTATAAACTACAGTAATTTATCGAATAAAGGCTTACTTTTTATGAGAAAGGATCCTAAAAATTGACTTACATGGTCCCTGGTGGAAATTTACTTCAGTTATTTATTTTTTTTTATTAAAAAACAACCTTTACTCGCCCTATTAATCTAAATATTTAATAAGAACCCTTTCACTGGACTGGGACCGGAAATTTCCAAATGTAGTTCCTTGGCTTTATTGCTGTACTAAGACTTTGTCTCTTTTAAATGCGATTATATGGGAGATGGCGCAAGAAGGAGGCCTCTTTAAATCCAAATTGTTTACGTTCATTTACTAAGTGAAAACATCATTTTCTTTATTGTATAACGATTTCCTCAACATAAGATGTTTTATGAATCAATCCAATCTATTTTCAATAAGGTTTATATGTGAACCAGAACAAGTACCAAATTTCCTAATTTATCTGTGAAAACTACTACTACTACTGTGCATTAAAAACGAAAATAGACTTTAATTATAATGACGGACATATGGACTTATATCACCGATCCCGAAAATGATTATGAATCACTTGATGTAATAAGAGGTGGTTCTACCTAAAATCCTTCTGGTTGTTGGATGCTTGCGTGAAAATTTAATACATCTCTACCATAAGCAATTAAGAAATAAAAACTAAGAGTGGAAAACAAGTATTTATATATTCCCTTATAGTAAACGCTACTATGGTTAAGAGGGTAGGAACTAACGTTGCAATTCGCAGTTTGTGGCACTTGGTAATATTAGCTATATGGTTTGCTGCAGACAGTCCACCAAAAATGAGCAAAACCTTGAGAAAAACTGCTGGACTGATCGTCCATTTAATGGTTCTCAGAGACAGAAGTAGTTATAAAATTTATTCCGCTGTTAACAAAGTTTCCTCATGAGCATAAAGAACTGAAATCAAGAAGCGCACTTACTTTTCCCTCTCTAGACCACACACTTCACTGTAAGAAAACTTTCAATTCACTATCGATTTGTGGTCAAAGTCATCATCGGTCAATACATTAAAAAATCCAATGTTTTACTAGGTATGCAATAAATTATTAAAAACATTCATAAAATGAACTTGACATATAAACTCCAAGGGCCCCT
The DNA here is from genome assembly GCA_000688715.1 of Glossina pallidipes. NCBI lineage: Eukaryota > Metazoa > Arthropoda > Insecta > Diptera > Glossinidae > Glossina > Glossina pallidipes. Next base: position 1,274 of record KK499869.1, on the reverse strand, counting down.
TAGTTTTGTTAATTTGTAAACAACGTTTATATTAGAAAGATGACTGCAACGAAATATTTAATTCATTTAAATTTTTGCCTAATTGCACACTACATTAAAAGTGGGCAATAGATATTTCGTACCTCGTGGTAGTACTACGTAAGATATTTATTTAAACCCGCGTCCAGCTATGCTTAGGCAATCCCAGCGCTGCATCGGCGGAGGTTGATGGCCCGTCGTCGTATATATCTAAATAATCTACTTTATTTATATCTATGTTAGCGGGGCTTTGGCTAGTCGTCGTCTGTTCCCCCGTCGTAGGCCTCGACGCAAACCACTAAGCGAGAATTTGGTTCACACCCATCTTCTATTGCGGTACCTCAGGGTAGAGAGGCCCCCTTCAATGGGGATTCCCTTTCTCCCTGAGGGGTCGCCAATCAACTGAAATTCGATTGCCGATGGTTGTAGGCAACCCGTCTGATTAAGACTTCATGTCAGGTGCAGACGTTAAACACACAGAGCTATCTGTTCCCCCGTCGTTCCCCCAAAGAAATTAACTCAACTCCTATAGCCAACAAAACAAGCTTTCAATCGGCTACCAGAAAAAGGGAATGTCATGATTGCTTACAAGAAAAAGACTGCGAAACTGAATTGAAAGATGTAAAAGATCGGATGGAATGCAAATTTAAAAAAATTGCAAAGAGCAGCGCACAAGTAGACAAAAACACAGATTTTCAAACAAGCAGCAAAGAAGATGAAGGTAAGTTGTTTCTATAATCTAGAAATTTCATATTTCATATATCATACTTCTATTCTACATATATCATTCTTCTATTTTTTTAGCTTCAGTGTCATCTTTCACAAGCAGGAAGACTAGGACACCTGACGCTGTTGAAACAAGTACAAGGAAATTTTTAGGGTCAAGACGAGCGTTTTTTCATAGATCGAAGAAATAGCAATAACAAGAAAGAAAGATAATTATCTTTTTATATATAATTAATTATTAATCTTATCATATATAATTAATTTTACTTCTTTTACTTCTATTAATTTTACTTCTATCTAGATTAGACTAGTTTACTTTTCGATGATATAAGGCAAAGGGGGGCGTATTGTACTAATATGGTCGTTTTTATAAAAAAAATTTTCGATGATATAAGGCAAAGGGGGGCGTATTGTACTAATATGGTCGTTTTTATAAAAAAAATTTTCGATGATATAAGGCAAAGGGGGGGAGTATTGTACTAATATGGTCGTTTTTATAAAAAAAATTTTCGATGATATAAGGCAAAGGG
>KK499868.1:761522-962494 GCA_000688715.1 Glossina pallidipes | reverse complement strand
TTGTTATTATTTGGGACACAATACAAATTTGTGGCAATACAAAAGGAGTCGAAGGTAAACGTACCCCTAAGCCTGTGCATGTAAAAGCCCATAATATCTCCAAACCTAACGACAATCAATAGAAACGTGAGTGAAAAACATGAAGACAAAGAAGATCCGTTATTATCATTACGCGTGTTTATGGAAACTTTGGCTTCAAATACGTCTGGGTTTGAATCTTCACACCCGCAACGGCATGAATTGCTCGTTTTGAAAATTCAGGTCGAATTTAAGCAGCGTACAACGTGACGATGCTGCTAAAAGTCGTTAATTAAACGAAAAACATAGGTCGAGTGCCTGCGAAGAGCTTACTTTTACCGAATCATCCACGAGATCATAATTTCGTGGATACTGTGAAGTAGTTGAAATGATATTGAACGTATCCAAAGGGCCGAAAACTCTCCACTCTGACAAATACACGGCGACTATCGAATCCTGGTGCGGATGTGCAATATCTAGACTTTGTTACGCCGCTAATGTATATGAATATGGAGCTAAATACTGGTTTCTAAATAAGAACAACAATAGTCTTAACATCTGCTCGAAAAGATTTTACCGAACGTTCGTGTTCAGACAAATCTATAGTTTTTGTTTTTCACTTATTATACAACAATGTTGGGTACAGGGTTATATGCAGAGGACTTGAGATAGACGCGCGGCTCATTATGCCAATTGATTCGGAAAGTGGCTAAAAGCTTGTACGTTCGTCTGTCTGCCTTCTTTTCTAGCTCTTTGAGATATTTCGATAAAATTTGGTCAAGTGATGTGTTTTAACCTAAGGACGGGCGATAGTGGAAAAAAGGTACAATTTGAAAAGTGCAACCGTGGGTTGGTGTAAAGTACGTTGTGGTGCACCGTCGCTCATCGTACCGTTTTCACTTGTTTTTGTGTAACATGTTGCCGGATAAGATTTTTCCAGAACAAAATAATATATTCTTTTGTTACCCCGATTTTTTTACGCTTTTCTGTTTGTTTATTTATTTATTTTTTTTTTTACCCCTTTTTATTTCGTTCAACAAACTTCATTTTTAAAAGCACATAGTGAATAAAAAAATTAAGATTAATTTCCATTTTCTTACCTTCGCGCTAAATACATGAACATGTGAAAAATGTGTTGGTGTATACTCATTTATAAAATAGTGTTAGTGTTTGGTCCTCATAAAAAGCTTGAACATGGATCCATCATGGATCAATTTGAAAGAGAAAACCTTGCGATTTTCCTCAAAATTTGAGTTAAGTCAAAGTCCATGCTTTCTTTCCACCAATCTCTTTATATCGGGGATCAAACTATAGATCCAATTACCTAAGTTGGAGTTGTCCCACATTGTTTGCCATGCCCGAAGGTTTACTTATCTACACAATGTGAAAACCAGAATCTGTGGTGACATCAAAAAGAAAAGCGTGGACTGTCATACTAAAATAAATAAAACTGAATGTAAATGAGCATACATATGCTTGGAAAGAACAAATATTGCTGGAAATGTGCAAACCTAGCAAAAATAAGGATGTCATAATGATTTCAATAATCCATCAAAATAAGTTTGGAAAATGTCTATTTTTATAGTTACAGATAGCAGATATTTAGTGTTTGCCACAAATTACATTGCAGTACAGTATCACATGTATAGATATAAGAATAAACGCTAAGCAACCGTTTGTCCATTCGACTCTCCCTACAACATGTATTGCAAGAGCTTTTAACGTCACAAAAGTCGGCGTAGGAAGTTGAAGCTTAGCATGTGTTGTGTGCCCACCTATCAGATTTGGAGTCGAGGCTTGTTCCGCCTAAAGTACACATCTGTTTACTATTTCAGAAGTAAGGAAACTTGAAATAAATGAAAATTTTAAAATACGATGGCTAATAACGGGCAACTTATAGCAGCGATTGATATAACTAGTTTTTTTTTTTTTGGTAAATCAATGCGAAAATGATTCTAATCGGTTTAGTGATTTATAGCACTAGAAATTTGTCATAATAACCACAGACCAATAAATAGAACGTCACTGATGAAACACAAACAACTATTAAACATAATATGGATTTTCATCGGCAACGAGTTCAAATTCTATGAGAAATTATTTCGATAATTATATTACCATTATGAGCCTACCTGGTTGCTGTGTTTGCTCGCGTGCGGTTTGCAGTCCAAATACATTAAAATTCATATTACATTAAAATTTTATAAACATTCGAAAAGTACGCCAATGAAACCGCCCGACCAGAGAGGTGCGCAAGTTTATTTTAAACGAATCTAAAAGTACACTATAACAGCATTGGTAACTGCAGTGGCGTTTATCTACGTTAATAAGTTTATGGGTTTGTTTCTTTGCATATGTTTGTTGGATTCTAGCAGAGCGAAGAACAGGGGAGTTCCTCTAAAGTTACATAATTTTATAACATAGACACATGTAATATAAGTTTAGGGCTAAGTTTTCGAAGTCTGTTGATTTTTAGTGATTTTTGTCAACGTGTAGTGATATGAGTAAAGTGAATATTCAGAGAACATTTTACACACATCCACAAATAATTTCAGAAAAATAATGATACTGAGTCAACTGTTAGCTGGCGGTTGTTCGTATTGTACATATTCATTTAAGCAAAAAACTCGCGCCTTGTGGTATCTCACTTATGGCCTGTAAAATACACCTGAATGATGATCAAAAAAAACTGAACATGGTATCCCGCATTTAGGCATTAGAGCAATTTTTTTAAGTTTATTGGCAAGCATATGATAAAGCGATTAAACTTTTCTGGCTTTCCTGGTTTTTAGGAGTCCAGGAGATCTTTCATATATAATTATTTAATAAGTGCTCTTTCATAAGTGCACTTAGTATTGTTTCCAGATAAGACCAGCATTACTTAAGTTTCCTCTTTACTTTTTTTCTCTTTTTTAGGAAATTTGATGTTCCTAGCGAGATCTTATTGTTTTTATTATTTTTTTTCTTATATATACTAACACATTAGAATACGTCTCTAATAAAATCCTCCGTGATGTTTCAGCGCGGAATAGGTAACAAGACCAAGTTCCTATAAGGGCACAAAGAAGAGAGGTCAGAGGGAGCTGTCTTATATGCAGCCTTTTGAATGCCGGAGAAGTGTATGCGGTCATAGATTATTTAAAGGAACTCATCTACAAAACTTCCACAGTGCGATTTCCCTAAATATGCCACAACAGTAGCACAACGCGATAGTGTAGCCAATGAAAACACCCAAGGAGTTTCAGTGTGCTTCGATATTTCGGTTATGGAAGTAATAAAAAAAAATAAATACTATATCAGGCGCTCCTGCTTATATGAAATAAGTATAGCGATGCGGAACAAATATCACAGTTTTTAGAATGGAAAATAATAAAAGGTTTGTAAAGAAATTTATAAAAAAAATAAATATTTTTTATTTAAAAAAAGAAAATGCACATAAAAATTAATTATACTTAAAGTCGGAAAACACAAAATTCCATATGTGAAAAAAACTGAGGTAAAGTATAGTAATCAGTAACTAATCATTGTGCTTTTATTACCCATACAACACTTTCTGCTGCATCTCAAATGACCTCCACGACGTGTACTTTCGAGAAGTTCTCATATTCACTATTCGGCCCGCCAAAGAGATTCGGCAAAATTTCTCAAGGATTAATATCAGCGACTCGGGCTGTTTATTGTATTTGCTGACAAAAAGTCGCAAAAATGTGGCCGGATACATCCATGTTCTCTGACACACCTAATGGGCCTAATTCTGTGTAAGGTAAGAGCAACTTAGACCATTACACCACATTCACATTAATGTACTGGATGTACTTTATGTTGTTGGTTAACATACAAGCTGCCACACTCTGTTAATTTTTGTGGCAAACGCTTGCTAATATGCAGGTTTGGTTATTCAGTGAAATAGTTGCGCGTTATGTAGCGCCACAAACCTTACTCTAGATATCTACAGAAATAACAATCAATCAAGTTCTCAACAGGTGTACTCGGATCTCACAGCATTCCAACCCTCCATTTGTAACATTTTACCACTACCGTACTGATCAAACGAAAACTTAGCTCTTGTCTGTTTTCCTTTCATATAAGGTAGCAGCACATTTCGTTACTAATGTATTGGCATTATAAACCATATTCTCCAAAGTATGGCCCTGAAGAAAGATAGCAAACATTTTCCTTTTAATGAAACTCTTCGTCCACAATAGGTTTAGCTACAACCGCCAATTAATTTAACAAGCGTAACAAGTAAAACTGAAGAGTATCGCACACAAAGGTCTACACTTTTATACCACACTTTTTGTACCCTACTTATTATAAGAATATGTTAAGTTTATACGGATGTATGCAACATCCAGAAGAATTTGAGGTAGGTCCACCTTTCTTTATTATAACGATCGATTCAGTATCACTTCCTGAGTCACTTCCTGAATCGATTCCAGTTTGTTGTTTATACAGGTCGCAATTCTTGCAATATTTTAATGAACTTCGGCTCATCGGCCAACGCTATTGAAAATGGTTCTAATCGGGCCACTAATATGTTTTATTCTTAAAAATCGCTATATCAATCAAGTGTAATAATCGAAAAGGTGTAGGATAAGCTGTAGCATATTATTACTTACTTTCTGAAAAGACTTGAGATTGTTTGTCGGTCTATCTGTCTGATGTGTGGCTGCAAATTTTTGTCGGGATGTTTGATGATGTTTAGAAAATTGAAGGCGAGGAAGGGTATTGAAATTGCCACTGATGGAAATCACTTAACGCTCGTAAAAGGGAAAGGGTTTGAATCAAATTTGTTTTTCTACCAAAATTTCTATGTTAATTAGGGCAAAATCTCTTTCGCTACTCGTGCCGGTCAGGTATGCATGTATTCAATAGGAATTGTGAATTCGACGCCTTGGGTGAACTTAACAAATCTAGCACAGTACTTGTTGTGTTGCCTACGCATCCATTTAATGTGCACACAATGAACAATTTCAATACGCATATGTTAGCCTACACTCAGCAAAATGCTGGCGTTTCCCTAGATAAAGAAATCTATGAAAACTTGCCATCAAAAGCTTTAAGCTTCAGTATGGACAACATTATCCTAAGAATGTACGTGTGTTGGGTTAATCAGAACTTTTTTGTGTTCTGTAATGAATTGAGTTTTTTAAGTGTAGCTTTGTTTGCGTGCAGACAGCGTTTATGCAACTTGTTGTGCCCATGATTTTATTTAAGTTTTGTTTCTGTGTACGGAAAAAGATGTTTAGCAAGAAAACCATACGGTCCCAAATTAAATTCATTTTTCCCCCCTATTTTTTATTTCATTACTATAGTTATTCTTGGGCGCCTGGGCTCCATTTGAAAGTTAACATTCACATCAAGTTCATTGTCGTCAACATACAACTTGATAAACACGATTACATGGCTGAAAAGAAAATGAAAAGTTTTTTCACATATTCTCTTCTGCGCTACTAATAAATTTAAAATTCAGTTAAATAATCTTAATAATTACCTTTATTTGCGTGTTTTTTAAATTGTAACCCAATTGCTTTCGAATTTTAGTTTCACCTCTTATTGACGTTTATTACGATTTTTCCATTTGTTTGTATGTTTATTTCTATTTATTTACAATTCTTACATCTGAGTAACGTCCAGATAAATACAACCGGAATAAAATAAAGTTTAAAGATCATAAGTTCTCAATTAAGGAAGAGATGAAGAGACATGGACATACCTACGTATATCTTACCATTAAGAAAATAATAACGGCATTATTTTGAAATTTTTCCGCGCAGACTGAAACGTTTAATATCCGACTTACTGCAGCAACAGTTGCAGCAATATAAAAACAATCAATGCATTGCATTGTCCCAAACCATAAAAAATGCTTGTGGCGGTCTTTGGATGTGAAGCCACAGTTTACGTAGTGATAGCGTCGATAACTATGAAATACGATGAAATCTTGCCTGATGCCAGATTCAATGATAAAACTCATTTATAAATCATATCTTATGCAAGCCTTTATTTAAACGGAAACACTCTTTCTCTTTTCTCTCTATTACACATAATAAGTAATATTTTTTCCAGTTGTCAAAGCAAAGACAAATTTCTGTTGTATTACAAACGTAATTAAATATTAATAAGGTATCATTGGAATGGTTTAGCTGAGCTAAGAAAAGGTAAAGACAGAAAGGCTAAAGGTAGATACGCGAACTATTAAATGGTCAACCGACCTGTAAGGGGCAAAAGCCCGACATTAGAGGGCCAAAAAGGTTTTTTTTTTTGGGTCTGTTTTTAATGTCAAGCGAGCCAGACTGAGGTAAATGCTAGTAACCCCTATGCTCTGACATGACAACTTACACGCTACGACTTGTCAAATGCATTTGTTTCATAATAATATACATCATGAGTGCTAAATATGTCTGTTCCTCAAAGAAAATTTCTCGGTGAAAACGGTGAAACTCTGCACTTAAACATTAACTAATTACTGAGCACATTACCAAACCGCCTACAAATAGTAATAACATTAAACATATGCTATCTAATATTATTTAGACCATAAAACTTAGTTTATTTGGTTACAACGTATGCAATATCGTTCACATCGTTATCCACTGGATTTGATGGTTACGAGCTTGTAAAATAGTTTCGTCTAATTTAATTCTAATTGCACAGAGCTTTATAATGAATATTTTATGTTATATTGAAAATATGCTGCCAAAAATTGTTTCACAAAATAACATAGTTTGGTAAAATATTTAAGCAAATAATTATTTACATGATATGTAAATTAATACATTTGTCAAAGCATTGACAGGAAATAACGAAAAGTAGCAAACGTGTATTTGTAATAGGGTTAAATAAATTGTTTACCGTTTGCATTCATTACTGATCATAGATGCAATAAATGCAGATGCACACCATGTGTGTGCATGTATTTGTGACCAATTATTCAATTGTAAACAATGGAATGCGAAGTTTTCAAATGAACAGATGAACAAAATCTATCGTCAGGCATGAAAACCATGAAAGGATGCTGCATTTCAAATAGGACGTCGCCTACAGCTCTCTTCAATAACTATCCGTATGAATAGCTCTGCGCAGTAATGAGTCTCATGGAGTGGAATTTAATTAGCCCCCTACGATGATTGCTGTCAATGGTAGTAGGTTAAAAGAATGGAATGACCAGTTGTGTGATTAAATTTCAAACCATTGAACTTCAGTGATATGACAAACTGTGGAAAAAATTATATTCCCTTCTTTATATTCACCAAGAGCAAGAGCAAAAATGTACAGTGTAGTTGGTTCTAGGATATATGTCTACAGGGGCTTAGATCAAGCAGCGATGTTTTATCAGTTGAGATGCCTCTCTTTGTACCAAGCCAATACTTTTTCGTGCAATCTCTCAGGAGTGCCTTTAAAAGTTCAACTTTTTTAAAATAGAATCTTCCAATAGTACTGTTATTCACGATCGCTTGATTTGGAGAGATATGTAATCTATTAACGTCGTTTATTAATTGGAGGACACGTCTTTCATTAACCTTCTAACAACGGTGTGTGGTAATCGGAATTTTAGAAGCCTAGTTATAGCGCTGTGAGTGATAATAGAATTCTTGGATCAGCCGAAGCCGTTTGAATGGCTTTATTTTTCATTGCTAAAAAGGCAAGCTAAGAACATTTGAAATACGACTTTTGCTTAAAAATGCGTCGCAAGTGCGGTTTATTTCACTCAAGGTGTGGTCATGATTCGATTAAGAGAGAGCTAACTGTGAGAAGGCATTTCGAAGGGTACGATTGAAATCTGATAAATTGATTTTTCGAAGACACTTCCATGCCTTCCCATTTCCGTTAATTGCAGTGAAAATGGTTTTCGATTTTTTCTGGATTTACACAAAGTTTTAATGGCGACCCGATTTTTTTATTTTCATTGCATAATATATTGATCACCATTTACTTTCAGAGTGCTATACTCAAAATACGTATACAACCCGTAAACTCTGTGAAACAATTTATCTATATCATCGTGAGTTGATTGCGCATACGCTGGTTATCATTCATATTCCGACTACTATATTGAAAATACGTATACCACCCGTAAACTCTGTGAAAAAATTTATCTATATCATCGTGAGTTGGTTGCGCATACGCTGGTTATCATTCACATTCCGATTACTATATTGAAAATACGTATACCACCCGTAAACTCTATGGGAAGGTCAACTTCTATCACTATCAACATATGAACTGATTTTTCATATGTTGATTATAATTTGCGTTCTCTGCACTAGCGAAAATACGTATACCATCCGTAGACTCTGCGAGAAAATTAACTTACATTGCCATAAGCTGGTCTCTCAAACTAAAGGTCTTCCATAAAGCTTTAAAACAGACATTAATGTTGACTTTTGTTTTAAATTGATTGTTGCTTCTCTGTAACAAACCACCCAGGCACTTACAATGGCATATCCGTTTGCCATTTACACGTTTGACTAAACGTCAGCCAAGTACTCCGCTACCCAGTCAATCATCAATAAAGGCGCTCCTACAATGTACTATATCGAAAAAGTACCATTTATTACAGCGAACGCTTGGTTCAGGATCTTTGCAAACGTTTATATCAAGTTTTAGACCAATAGTACGAATAAAAACATTTTAAGTTTTACTTTTCTACAAAGGTTAAATTGAATCACAATGTTACGTTAATTGATATATATATATATATATGTATATATACATGTATGCAAGTTGCAAAAGCAGAAAAGCAAATTTAGCCTAATCTTTATCAGTTAGTGTCGCGTACAAAAGTGACTGTCTCTTGTACTCTTATTACTCTTAAATTTGTTTGTTAAGAATATTTATTATATTATATATTTATTATATAGGCTTCCATGAAAAAATTTTATGTACATAGTCCAGTTCTGTTTGTTATTTATTTTCTATTACTTTTAAGGAGATGAAATAAGGTTACATTGGCACAATGACCTGTTATTGAACTTAGGGATGACTCATGAAATGATGGACAATAAAATAATATCTGTATACATGAATGGTATTTCGTTATTGATTCGTTCACCAGATGACTGCCCTTGTGCTGTTTTGCGTGACAGCATAATGAGTGGGATATCATCAGTATTTATCTCAGTATCTTTCTAGTTGCTTCCCAGCTTTTTTTATTACAATTTTTCTATTTTGTCCTTTTCCTTGCATTGGATTTAATTTTATATTGTTTTCATTATGTCCTTCTTTCTGTCCTTGCGTTCTCCATTTTTTGCCATAAGTAACAAAACGATTAGAGATGTCGTTGTATTTTGGTTATATTGATGATTGCAATAATGCGAATCACATGGACTGCTTTGGTGGGTTTGCTGAAACGAAACTCGGATGATATGGTACGATATGATTTGGGATCGATTAGAAATTTGCTCACTAAGGAAATCCAACATGTATACATATATATATTTCTTTTCTTTTAATAGAGCCAAATACTCAGGGGTTGCCCCCTGCTCCTGTAGCACAATGATGGTCGCAAAGAAATGGGGAAAGAGATAGGGATGTAATGGGCGCAGCCTAATGAATGTGCGCCCAACCGGTACGTGTTACGTTTTTACCCTTTGAACACTTGCCAGTTTTCTAGAAAACTTAACCGCACTTGAGTTTGAAAATAGGAAGCATTAACTTGGTAGTCGATTTGAAGAAGAATATCCATTGTTTTCGCCAAATCTGATTAATTTTTGCGATAAAAAGAACCTTTGTAACAGGCAGACATGCCCCCAATTTATTCAGTATTTGATTTCGATGAAGAATATATAAAAATTTAGTGTAACTCTGTAGTAGTTTTCTCTCGTATATTGCGCAATAAGTATAAAGCTACCTTTTGATGGAGGGTATAAAAACTAATTTCATATATTCACTATGTTCTAGAGATGCATACGTATCGAGATGAACTGCAATAAACTAAGGTTTTCTTTCGACTGGTCATTTTCGTAAATAAATTGATTACCTATACCTCCTTTTTCAAACAGATTTTTTTGTGTAGCACAGACCAAGCAAAAATGAATACAGTTTCCATTACGTAGGTGCGTAAAGTTTTATATACCGCATGCAAATTTATTTTGTTTGAAACTTTGTAGAAGACTTAAAACAGAAAACGGAAAGAAAACAGTTATCCATAAAAGTGTTATTTGAAAAAATGTTGTACTCCTCTTTTAACGGATAATGAACGAAAACAAAAAAAAAACATGTTGAAAATAGTTATACAAAACACATGCAAAAATAGCCGTTAATGTATATTTGTAAGTTTTGATCAATGTGTTACACTTACGGGGTAAAACGCTGTAATCATTTGCGCTGAAACGAAAACGAAAAATTTGAAGCAAATTCAAGTAACAAAGTCGTTTAACTAGACTGGGTGCAGTGATTTCAATATCATTGTTACTACTCGCTATTGCAAACATATATATGTAGACAAAATGTAGATAAAAAGACAAGCCAGCAATTGAAAGTTGCAAGGAGCAGAATTCAATAATAATAATATTTTACATTCATATGACAACGAGTTCTGATAAAAGAACACTCCCCAATTTAGCAATACTTCTGTTGAATATGGCTAATGGAGTATTCGTTCAATTCATTCAACCCACGGCTGGTTTGTTGGTGGTTGCATAATGTAATGAAATCAACCAAAACAATTGCATAATCAACTTTTTGACATTGTATTTGCAGCACTTACTTCCAAGTGTAGGGTAACCACCGAACATAAAAACCTTTTTTTGTTTTGCCATTAAAATACGCGTATATATATTGTGCTCCAGTTTTCGCATGTCTTGGATTCTGAATTGTAGTTTTAACATTTAATGAATCAACGAATTCAAAATACACACACACTCACAAAATTTTATATTATGAAAACTAACTAGATAGAGTATGGCTTTGTATCCACCAGTTAAGAGAAACATATGTGTATGTGTGGGCGATTAAGGAAGACGGTGAAAAGAGAAACAATTATTGGGAAAATTTTACTTAAAGACTTCATTAAGACCATTTTTATGAACTCGTAGAGTAAGTTTGACAACTATTCACTGGTCATTAGATTCAAAGGAATCTATTGAATTCACTGGAGCGTTGCTATGTGGCAAACTTTCAGTTTCATTCTCCTACATCATACACCATAGATATACTGAAGGATGACAGTGAAATGTTTGTATCCTATTTCCGATTTCCATAAATAGAATACCGGTTTCAGTAGCTACTTTCAAGTGCAATTTCTGTACTCCTTATATCTGCTATATTCCTAAAAAGGTACTTTTAACATCTCATAGTAAAACTTTGGAAACCACTTGTATCTTCTTTCAATCCATAGCCTTCTTTCATTAATTCAAATATAGTTTTGTTGGCTTTTTGTGGTTTTATCAACTAAACGATGATGGTCAGATTTACCTGGAATCTTGCATTGCTAAAGAGAATTTATGGTTTTGCGGATGACGGTACAACTAATTGTTTAATTTTTTGTAATCTTTTCAAGCCACTAACAAATGTTTGTGTATATTTTATATAAGCTTTCGTTGGTATCACTTTATGTTCAGTTTCCCTCTTAACTAAGTTAATCTCTTAACGAAAAAAGTTATAAAGTTGAAATTGCTATCATTATCGACTGGTTTTTTGACCAGTTTGTAAATATTTTTGTTATCACCTGTACACAATGGGCGTATAGCCTTATAGTGATTTTTTTGTGTATTTATATGATTAAGAGTAAATTCAATGCCAGCCGAAAATTATAGACTTTATTGTTGTTGCCATTACCATATGCACGAATCATATGTCAGTGAAATACGCAATAAATGCAGCGACAGAGAGAAGAATGTTATGCTTATATAATAATTGCAGATACTCATTACATCAAATCCATATACATATGGAACCTAACAAAGAGTTCTATTATATCGTTCTAAAATTGAGATTATTTTGCATAACCGATTTTATATTTAAATTTATACTTCTACCCTGCACCTTTTCTTATATTTGTATTTACTCTACCGTCACCTGCCCAGTGTCTTAGAATCAATCCGGCTTTCGCGAAAATTTCGCAATCCTCTTCCTGGTAATTTTGGTCTATCTGTTGTAGAAACCTTCGTTGAAGCAATTCCGTGAAGAATAAACAGTGACACTTTTCAGCGCATTATCGATGATAAATGATTCACTTTAGCCAAAAATTCGAAAAAACGTAGTAGCAGACCGTCACGCCAAGCGAGTTGAGAATAAGCGCAGCAGTAAACCTTCTCAGCCTATAAGCTATACAGTAATAACTGTTGTCTGCGTTTTAGATTGAAATACGAAAAAGATTCTCACTATGTACTGCTGTCCTTTACATCTTATATCGCCTTAAACAGTCAGTTGTGCTATGATTAAAAGTTTTTGTTCTTATTTTATTTCAAGTCGTTTATAGTAGAAACTAAGCAGACGTTACACTTGATGGTGAAAGAAATCAACTGAAATTATTCATAGTGCGCAAGATAAGCTTAGTTGAACTGTTTAGTTTAACGATTATTAACTTTATCGATAGCGATAAACTTAAATTAGGAAAGTTCAAAAGACCACTGCCGCTTCGTATTCGCATAATATCTTATTTGTTAACATACAACAGATGAAATGAACTATAATTTTGACTCTTCGAATAAACGATAACAAATATGTTTAATAACTCTAACGATCCATAATTTTTTATTTAGTTTTATATCAAAACAATCTTGTTTAGATAGTAACCTATCGGCTTATTCAGCGTTTTATGCCAAACGTTTTTTACGTATTTCTACTGTGGGAAGGCTTCTCATGGACAACGCGTACATGTGGTAGTTATTGCCTTTTTTTTGATGAAAATTATAATAACAAAGTTAAATGAAAGATTAACAAGCGGCCATAAAAAGTTTTATTTAAGTTATTTTTATTACTGGGTTAAGTGAAGCACGTAGTTATTACAAATTCCTCTATACTTTTTATTTTCATTCGTTGTGTTATCCTCAAAATGAATGGCGGAGCATTCTATTTCGGAAGGATATTTTATGAGCTTAACATGCTGAGCCATTTTAATTTATATTTTCTTATTTTGTCTTTTCAACTCGACACGTTTAGCTAAATGTTTAATTTCACTGTTAATCTAAATAAGCATACGAACCGACGACATACTCAACTACATACGAAAGCAGTTTTTTTTTCTTTGTCGTAGCATTCATCTCGTATCTCGTTAATGAGTAAATTTCAACATCAATTAAATGGATGCGCATACTGTTGAGCAACGAGAAGTATAGAGTTTTAATACACAGAACAAATGCTTAGAGTCTATCGTCAAAAAAAAAATCCTATCTGTTAAGTTCGCATATTTTGTGTGATTTTTAAAAACTTCCAAAGAAATGTGTACGTTGAGCCATTAAATAGTTTTTAAACCAGAGAAATCTATATCACAAAACGAATCCATTCTCACTCTGCAGATAAGGCATGGGTGGGTGTATTAAATTTCACTCAAGGATCAAGAAGAAGCTTTGTTTTTCGTGGCAAACAGTATTGTAGCTTAATAAGTGAATGTGAAAAATTTGTGTGGAATCCGATTATTTTTCGAGTAGCTCTCAGTAGTTCTTAGATTTCTTGCATTTGAAGAAGAAAGTTAGTACAAAGTTGGCCTATATATCTACTACGGGAAACTTGACAAGACCTCATATTGTTTTTCAGACTGCATCCCATATTAGGTTTCTCAAGCAAAATAAAGATTTTATTAAAGTTGTCTCGGGCGCCCTGCCCGACTTGTTTCAATATTGTTGCTCACTTTTTTGAACGATTATTAGCCTGTGAATTATCGATTCATATTAAATTTCAGATATTTACATAAGTAAGTTGAGCTAAAATCTTAGGCTAATAAAAGCTTCATAGAATCTGTGATGGTTCTTTTTTTTGCAATTACTTACGCAATCTCTAATGTAGTATATCGGTCTTTGAAAGTGGACCTGGAGTGGTATAATTTCCCAAATTCATTTCATATTTGTAATCTTTCACTGTCTTTTTGGTTTGAAAACGTATTATGTTCGTGTTCCAATAGAATTAACAGCGCGCAAGAGTGTTTAAATTTGACATTAAATAAAAGAAAAAAACACGCCACAGAATTTTCTACTCTATGCCGCTTCTCACAGTACTGGTACTGACGATTTTTTGAAATGAAGCGTTATATAAGAAGTGATCGAAAAAATAGCTCTATCAAAACGATATTCAATAGCGTTCGTCCTTAGGTCAAAACATGTCGGTGTAGCAAATCTCATCAAAGTATCTCAAAACTAGCAGAACTTAGCTTAAACACAAAAATACATAGACAGGTGAACCGAGGGACTGACAAGATTAGATCGATATGATAAGAGTTGGTTGTATATCAAGTCTTTGTGGGTGTTATATACATCTGCACAGGATTAATATACGTGCCCACAGGGAGTATAAAAAACAATCTCATTTTTCAAAAAGAAACAAAAATTCTTATCTTTATTTTGATATCAGTTTTAGTTTCCTTTCTATAAAACATACTATGTTTCCACTTTCGTTCGCTGGTCATTATGTGTACATGTTGCATGCTGGATGCTGCATAATTTTATGAGAAAAATCTTTCAGTCATTTCTGATTCGCTTGGAACAATTAAGCAAAAATTGCTGGAAAAGAGGAAAAAACCTCTGTCTAAGCTTCAACTTAAGTTGACATTTAACATTTCAATTTTGTAACAAAAACATGCAATCCCTCTCTAATGTATTTTATGGGTCAGTAGCTGCTTGCCCAAGCAACACTTCATCATATACATTCACTTTCATTCATTATCACAGTATCAAGTGCGAATTTCTAGCAAAATCTTTTTTCAATGCTGCTGAGAATGCATTCTTCTTTTGACAGATGACAAATGATTAAGTACATCATATATTTGAAAGCATGGTATGAATTGTGTCAAGCTTTCAAATTATAACTAAATGAATTTATTTTTAAAGATTGTGCTGACATTTAGGAAAACTGTAAGAAAATGTAGTAACTTTTCATGATAAACGAGAGCAAGATATGATTTTTACAGCAGTTGTTACTAACTGCTCCAATGATAAACTGCAGATACTTATTAATAAGAGACATAACCACAGCTGGTAGCCTAAGCCTCAGATTTTAGTATCCAAAAACAAAATATATTAAAAGATAAGACATTTCGCTGGCAATATTCACGAAAGACAATTATCATGCCCTATATCATGACGTCCGATGTAAACAAATGCTATGAAAGAGAGTAATAGAGAGGAAAAAAAAGTGAAACGAACACAATTACTGATAAAAACTCGGTGAACGTCTATGTGCTATGGTAGACATGTTGCATAAATTTATGATAGAAATACTTTTGTGCAGTTGTGCGTGCCTTTGCTCTTGTAATTACAAATATGAGTATAATCAATAGAATCTTCAATTTTTGATTTTTCTGCCTTTTTGACCAGACGCGTTATATGTAATAAAGCCTTTCGCTTGCAACAATTGCTCAGGCAAATTATTAGGTGGTATGTCATAAAAACATTATATATGTAAGATGTAAGTTTAACTCGCTACATATAGGTCTTCCGATTTGGTCTTAGCTAAGCGGATTTGGTATAGAACAAGCATAAAGCTTCTTCAAAAATGACAACGAAGCATTTGTACTTTCCGCCGAAAATCTTCCCTACGATATTAAAACTTTGTTTAAAACAATCGGCGTCAGTGTTCAGTAGTAAATTAAATGCGAATAGGTTCATAGGTTTACTCACAATTAACGTAAAAACTAGGTATGTAAAGCTTAGTTTCGCTAGAGTAAAAACTTTTCTCTTACATTGTTATGTATAATAATTTTGTTGCTTAGGTTAAATATCTATTTTATGTTAAGCGCGCTTGCTTAACGTGCTCTTTACTTTATTGCAGAAACACAGCTGAAATGTGTTGAAATGATTTTCGTCATACAGTCTTAAGTTTTATGCAGTATGTACTGGTATGGTAATCTTTACATATTAGGTGGAGTCATAAGTAACATCGGTTTTTTTTTATCAGACATTTATTTTATTTTCGGTGAGGTATTCCAACTTTTTGCTATACCGCGTGGATTGTGCACCAATATTGTCTTTCAAAGGTTGTCGTCAAAGTCGGAAGGACGTCCCGTCGTTTAAGGTCGTATCTCCGGACAGGAATTTTACAAACCAATTTCAAACCATCCGTTCTGTCGTTTATCGCATACGCTGCACATTTTTTATCTTTCGCCTTAGCGCTATTGGCTTGTTTGGATTCCCAAAACATTACATGTCGAATATGCACTTTTTCACTTCATTTCAGCGTTTAAGAAAAACAATTGAATGTAACGTGCACCACGTAAAACAGTTGATAGAGTACTAAGTGAATCCTCATCTATATAGTGAAGATAAAACCTCGTTTGTTTCGACGGTTCGTTCGGTGGATAAATACGAACAATAAATTCTAGCCTAACCGCATCGGAAGTTACTTATGACTCGCCCTAGTATATTGTTCATGCATATAAAATAGTAACTTATATATAAGTGTTACTCTTTTGGTATTTTTATACCTCAGACCACTTGTAGTACAGGGGCATATTAAGTTTGCACGGTTATATGCAACAATGCAACCGAACTAAGGCACACGAACCTTTTATTGTATCGCTTGAGTCAGACTCACTTTCGAATTTGATTTAAGCCTCTCTGTCCCTCTGTCCATCTATTTGTCTAATATCTGTCCATGTAAATTTTTGTTTAAGCTTCAGGTACCAATTTTTGAGATATTTTGATGAAATTTTGTACACTAACGTGTACAGCTAAAATGAATTACATACAACTGCGCTGAATTCTTAACATGTATCCTAATTTTCGAACGTCTTGGGCACAATCATTCCTAAGGAAAGGAAGCCTTTATTTGCGAAGGGACCTAATTCTTTTCCCACAACAATAAGTTCATACAGGGTACAATTTTTTAGTTATGGTGTAGGGTATTGAATAGTCGGCATAGCATGAGCCCAACCATTACAGTTTCACATTTTTCGTTTATAGTTATACGCCATTTTAAGTATTTAGAATTCGACTTGAACAGCGTGTAACTTTGGGGAGTTGGTTCATTTTCTAAAGTCGTAAATGATGGTTACACCAAGAGTAAGTTCCAAATTCGATTGTTTTTATTTGTTTTTTTTTTTTTTTAACTTTAATTTTATATTACATATTAATTTCTCTTTCAATTTGACTTTTACTTTTAATGTTTTCGTTTTCATTAATGTGTAGTAGATCGCATCGCTTACTTTGCTTCGTTTATATTATGTCGTGACTGTTGAGCTAGTTTCTCTTCACGTTTGAACTACTCAAAGTCTTTAATTTAATTATAGTTTGCAAATTAAAAAACTTTTTGTCAGGATTCTCATTTAAGTTAGCCGAACTTTGTTTTGTTTTTTCAAATTTGCAATTACAGCGATGAGCGAGTAATAGAATATTTTGGGAGAAATGTCGAATCAATGCGAATGATAGAAGATACATGTAGTGCAGAGACAGATTATTGATTTTTTAGTTATATTTACTGAAATCTTGTTAATTTTTTCAAGTTATTGAAATTCAGAATTTGCTTAACCGGATTACGAGATCCACTTCTAAAATTATTATTACTACAAGCATATTGTTCGTATAGTTTAGCACGGTACACCCTACAAAACGTAGCACCATAAGCCATCAACGGAAACAAATGGGAAAGAAGTACATGTAGTGGACATGACAGGTCCAGTGCTATCACTAATCTTTTGTAGATGTTGTTTCCTAATCGTTAGCGTTTATATTGTCGTCATCTGCCCCCCACATCTGCTGTTTGCACAATACGCTGAACATGAGCTCGTGGTTGTACATATTCAGCTTTGCGGTTGATATTGGAGAGCTGACAATAGGCTTTTTCGGCGATATTGCACTTTTTGGATTGTTATGGTGTTTCATAATTTCGTCGTCGATGTCGAATGACTTTCGTCAAATTTTTTGTTGAATTAACAGATAAAATCATCTGTTGTTTACTAAAGACAAGAGCTTTTTTCTACGTATTTTAAAAGATTAAAAATATGGAATAATATTCTTACTCGGGCATATAAGGTCATGCATGGTGTACGACATGAAGACAGCGTTGTTTCTTTTAAATGTCGTTTCTTTGCAGGCGAATCGACAAATTTTTAAGCAACTGTCATAAGCTGGCCAGATCATATATACTGCAGAGTAAAGTCTACCTTGCTATATGATGCCTAGTCGCTGGACCTAGTTAAGTTCCTGAATGCCTTTCAAAATTAACGCACGATGCCACAATGGCGGTAATTCTAGCGAAACCGGAAATGTACGAAAAACTTGATTTGTACTAATTTCTGAATACTTCCGTACTTCTGAATCCGTACGCACACCGTCCACTTTTGATGAGTTATTTCGCATAAAAAATTGTATTCCATTGTTTTTCTGTAATAGTTATATATAAATAAGCAAATGCCATTTGCTGAAATGTCTGTATATTTTTAACGAACATAAGAGGACATTTATGTGACATCAAAAAGTATAAAAAATTCATATGAAATTTTTATTAACAAGTGTTAAATTGAGCTGAATTGAATTGAATCAAATTGAGCTGAACAAAAACTTGTCCCTTGCATTACAGTTTTTTTTTTATTCAGTATTTTAAATTTCCACCAATGCGCGCTTATACACTTGATTTACTGCTCTGTTTGTGACACACAACAATACCAGAAGGCGTGCAATACTATGGTCAACGTCATCTTGTTGAGCTAGAACGCTTTTGCTGTCTAAAACCTTAACTGATACTCGCAGATCTGGTTGAATAGTGCACTAGGCACATTTGCAAACACTGTGTAAAACGCCAGTGAAACGATCGTTGTTCATCACCGCAAGACACGCGCTTAATACGATAGAAGTAACAGCAATTTAAAGCCCTTTAGAGATATTTATCTGAAACAATGGCCGGTGCGAAACAGGCAACCTTTGAAGAAAGCCTTTGTAGTGACTTAAAGTGGTGGGTTTCTCTTATAAGTCTGTGATTGATATTTGTGTAAATATTTATTCAACTGGTGGTTTTACAATGAATAGAGCAAATATTTTCAATGTAAATTTTAACACGTCAGGTGTCATTTACATCAATGCACTTTTTTACTTCAATAATAATAGTAAGACTTTTTTTTCCGCAGAGCAAAATGTGGAAGAACCATGCATGCAGAAAAGATGAAAGAAAATATTATTCTTTTTTCTTCATACTAACAGCATAATGCTCTGTCGACAAATATATTTCAATACTAGGCTTTTATTCCATCAATAATTTTCTGATTGAAATATTTGACTTCGCTTGCGGATCAAGAGAGTAAATATTTATTCGATTTCAATACGAGAGGTATTTTATTATGTCCGAACAGCGAATGCGATTTCCCTTCCTCGTACACCCTGTCCTTCAGCTGGCTTTTCAAAATATTTGATGAAAGAATCTTTCTATTGTTTGTATTACGATGCCTGAAGGACGTTGATTTTGTAGTTTACTGCACACTGAGTATCTTCTTTTTACGTACATTCACAATACATAACTGATGTTGAGAACAATGTCATAGGATTTTAAGGATGAGAGCAATATTTTAAAGAACAATTGCTCGAATTGTAGCTTCAAGGGCGGGAAAGACAATTGAATTGCATTGAAAAACAGGCTTTCGATGTTCGCTTACAACAATGCAAGCTTTATATACTTTACAATTAATTGTTCATTTCCCTGCTAACATAAGAAAACAATGTGCGACACAATTATAATAAGTGACAATCACAATGAATGCATAAACAATGTCTCCACTACTACATACCAAGTATTTTGATTGGCGCTTGTAGTTGCCTGGTTTCAAATTAATCATCTATGCTTCTTTCATGGTGACTCTTACAATGTGTGGATAAGTCTAGGAAATGCAATTTATTCCTGATTACCCTAAGTTGAGTTAAGCTTGTCTTGTATTTTATTTCTTAGGCGATCTCTTTGCTTGTTGTTTCTCTCTCTTACACATATAATATTTTAACTTTGGCATACGAAGCTTTCTTCTGGATGTTACAAGCGCTTTGGCCAAAGGAAAGTCATCTTCAAGCTGTTGATAGCAAGAGTAATGGCATAAATAACGGAAAAAAAGATGATTAAATTTTACTTGTATCAAAACGCATCTTAGACACCCTTCGGCCATATGCATAACACACGTATTCGCTTCTAACTGCTAAGAATTGAAATGGTATTATGAGGTAATGCAGAAGGTAAGTTTTGGAAAATCCAAAAATCGAATTTTCTTTACAATAACTTATAATACCGCACATATATAGCACCGATAAATAATTCCATGAAATTATCAAAAATGACTGATATTTTAATGACATTAGTCCTATGAGAAGTTTCCCTTGCTTTCAGATAAGAAAATTAATGTTTTATCTGAAGAGTGCTTTTGGCAGAGCGTCGTTGGATTTTCATATTTTATGGATGTTGTTTTCGTAAGAAGTTTAGAGTTATGAGTGCTTATCGAACGTCCTTAAAATATGTTCATAGCGTGGTTGGTTTAAACAAAGAGTCAAATTCAGTTTACTTTTTCTTAGTCAGAGATATGGAAAAATTCCAAGAGCCAGTTTCCATGTTCCCTCCTATTTCATATGTTTTTTTTTTTATTCTTGTTTTAAGTTTTCTAATTTTCTGTTTCCTAAAGTTTTTTTCCATTTTTTTCGTTTTCGTTCGTATTACCAAAGGAAAATAAAAACACGCTCACATACTTTCCTTATCATTTTTCGTTTTCAAGCTTTACCACGGAAGCGAGTTTTTTGCATGTAATTTCCCCGGTTGCTGAACGAATGTATTGTTCTGCTTTGATGAAAGATTTAATGTCAAATACAGAAACCGACGCTTAACTTCTGGTGACACAAAAAAGGCGAAAGGGACATCAACCGCGATAGTGGCTATAATGAATAAAACAGTTATTTGATTGTTGCGGCCGTTGATGGTTTGTCTTTCATTTTGCTGTTTGTCAAAAACTGCCCACAGATTTATGAGTTTTATGCCGAAAACATGTATAAAAATAGAAAGTTGGAAATGCAGATGTGGCGATTTCCACAGAATAAAAACAAACCTGAAAGTCTATTAAAAAACTTAGAGCTTACTATTGCTGTTGTTTCCCTACTTGTTCTCCCACATTTCTGCCCACGTCAATATTTGCCTGCTTCTATAAGACTTGATGTATTTCATTTATTCAAAGCATACGATATACGAGTGAAAGACTTGTATATAATAAAACCGCATCGCCGCATGGTTTATTCGAGAAATTCATTGTGACTATGGCGTTTCACCGGCTTTGTTTTTTTTTAAGTTTGCCTTCAAAGTTTTTTATGGCTGGGCATGACTCATATTTAATTGCAATTGTTCGACTATGAATAGCAAGCAAAGGTTCAATTAGAAGTTGCTTTACTCCTCCTTAAAGCTGTTCTTACGAACATTTGGTAACATTTTTCTTAGGATTTCATTTGTCTAACTTTATATCACCATTTTTGTTATTTCAATTATCGGTATATTCTCCAAAATGCATTAGAGTTGCATACGAGACCTCAAGGGATGCAAAGTTAGTACTAAGTTTTACTTCCAAGTAGTCTCAATAATAACTCATGGCACCTCAATACACGTCCGTGAAACCATATTGTTACGTCAAACACGCTTTGCGAGTTTACGTTTCTGTCTAAATCCTTTTGAGATTAAGTTCGCACCACTGATTTGTGTTTTTTAGGACAGCATAAGTTTTACTTACAATTCTTATGAGATCTACTTACAAATTACTGACAGGGGAGGGTTACATATACAGTGCTTTTTGTCTTCTTCTTGTCTCGAATATTGCGATTCAATTCTATTGCGCTGAGTAACTTTACCTCCCGCAAATTTTTTGCTTATATATCGTTTTACAAGCTAGTTACCAATAGCTAACTTTATAGTGACATTTTTGTTTCAATCCTCTTTGAAGCAATTTTTGTTTTCACCGAAAATGTAAGTTGACAAGCAGTGTGCGGTGTTTTCCGTTTAAAAGTAAATAGAAAACAAAATAGTTTTTTTAAAAGCTTACATTAAGATTAATGTGCAAACATGAAAGCACAATGAGATAAAAGCCTTTGGAGTTTGATTTTGTTTACGAGAAATTCCATGAAAATGTGCTAGCGTTTATAAGGCCTCCTATCATAAAACACGAAAGCTTTTTCTGGTGGCTTAACCTTTTACACAGATATTATTGTGCATGTATGACTGCATGTACTGACACAATGCCTTTTAATGTTTATTTCCTGAAACCGTGTTTTAATTGCCTTAAAATATTTGTTTATTCAATAGAAAGTACAATTATTGTGTGTCACAGTTAGTAAGGTTGGTTGTCCCTTAAAAGGAATTAATCTAATTTTTTAATTTTTATATCCAGCATCGAATTATGGGGATATATTCGTTTTGTGAAAGGGTTTGCAACAACAAGAACGCTTCAGAGATCCCGTAAAGTATGTACATACTAGGACAACATCAAATTCTGAATCGATTTAAGCGATTTAATCTGTCTGTCCATCTGTGTAACTGTGTATCTGTGGCATACACATATCTCTCCTTCGTAAAAGTGAAGATATCGCCTGTCAATTTGTCAAACGCACTGGAAGGTCTTATACAATGCAATATAAAATGAGGAACACTTCTGCTTTCTGGACTGCTTGTTCATTACTTGTATGGTATGTAAAGACGACACACAAAAAATTATATTTTACAAACACGAAAAAAATCAGTGCCCGCCACCCAACGTTGTAGTGTAGGGAAATTTACTTTTTTCCTTCTTTTTTTTTTAGTTTTTCTTAGGATCGGTCAAAAAAATTCGATCACACACGAATATAATTTTCTTGTTGTATTTTGCAAATGATGATGGGGAACCAGCTGACTAAATACGAGAAAGGCATCTCTGCCTTATATGCATGTATTGAACTTACATCGTTCTAGGGAGATCGTTCAACTATAGCTATGTTACCACATAATGGTTCTCTTAGTAATAGTAAGACAAACTTAAATAGGGTAATGTGGAGCACTATTAGTTACGAAAAGGCATTAGATTAGGCCAAGTTGCTTCAGAATAATAGCCAGCCACGCAGCAAGTTCAGATAATATGTCATTCTCAAATGCCAAGCTCCTGCGAAGATATGGTGAACTGTTGAGCGATACGACCGCGTCTTGGAGCGCACGAATTTCCGCAGAACTTCCTATGAGGAATGAGCAGCGTTTCGCCGATTATGCTGCCGCTTTTCGAGAGAAATACCAAAGCTAGTTTCCGCCAACCATATATAAAATAAAAAGATAAAGCTTAAAAAGTATTGAGCTTCGAACTAAACGAAGGGTAACATTTTGAAGCGCTAAACTATGGGCTTTGCGTAATTTCATCAAATTATATTTTTATAATTATTTTATAAAAATTAATCAGATATTTACTCCTATGCACTTGTTAGCTGTGATGCAATATTTACTCACGTGTTCTTCTATTAAGATATTTTCCAATTTGTAGTCAATTTTAGTTTTGTTTTTTTAGCTGAATACATGCGGTAGAGTTTACTCTTCCAGTTGAATGCTTTAATGTGTTACAAAAAACATCATTGTTTTTGTTGTTATAGCGTTTGTGTAGATGTTTAATATATAGTTGCTGACGCCGTATAATCGGTGCTTGTGTACATTAATATAGATTGTTATAAATAGTCGGTATTCTCTCATATATCTATGGGTGTGTTGACTATTCTTTTTTTTAGTTTTTTGTTGGCGTAAAAGCACATGTACACTTGAATGTACTCGTGTTTGTGGTTTGTGAAAAGATTAATATCAGTGTTATTTCATACAGATTTGGGGCGGTTACACAATATTGCACGTTTGCTGGAATATATCTATAACAACAGGAAGTCGAACGTATCAAATGAAGATATTTGTTTCAATTTAGTTCTTCTATCGGCACAGCAGTATACGAACGAACATCTTTATTTTATGGTTCTCTGAGTTCATAGATCATTTATATAGTTATTATGTATTTCATGGGTACCTTAACGTTACAAAGTAAGGTAAGAGTGTGTTCCAGTTTGAACCAAAAAAAAAACTAAAATTTATGAAAAATTTATTTTAAATATATGCAGAGCTTCACTAACTTTTACTAGTAGTATTAGTTAATCTGAAGAGTGCCACACTTTCAGTTGACAACAATTCATTATCGATTTCTTTCATTCATGTTCAAGATCGTTTGAACGCAATTAAAGTTGTTTTCAGCTTAAATAGACTTGAAAGTTTTCCGATCACATTTTTAGATTGATTAACCGGTGCCTAGAGAAGGAACAATCTTTTGATTCCGATAATGTTGTTATATTACTTATAGGTACGGATCAAAGCCCTATCCAATGGAATGTCTTATACTAAATTACACTTTTTATATTTTTACTTCTTTAGAGTTATCGTTTGTCTCAATTGCGTTGTTTTCCAATTATTTCTATGAACAAGTCTAAGGAAATGAAAACAACGCGTATTTGAAGCCGTATCAATGGATCTTTTCTTGGAGGAAAACATCGGTATAAATGTCTTTAAAAGTATTTCTAGCACAACAAAAAAAAAAAACGAAAGAAAGAACGTTTATGCGCTTGTGGCCAAATCCCTGATGCTCTTTTTCTATATCTAATCAAAACTTGACGGAGATAAGT
Source organism: Glossina pallidipes (assembly GCA_000688715.1). NCBI lineage: Eukaryota > Metazoa > Arthropoda > Insecta > Diptera > Glossinidae > Glossina > Glossina pallidipes. The sequence goes on along the minus strand of KK499868.1, from coordinate 937,712 downwards.
ACATGCGCGCCATGATCTTTTAGTTGCGCGCATTAGCTTAACAATTTGCTGCAACAATTTTCTTCGAAGATGGATCTGTGATAGTTTTAGTTTTAATAGTCTGGCACCTATTCCTGGTCAAGACTAACACTAGAAAGAAAAAATGAGGAATTTTAAAGTAAAAGCACGAGGATTAGACATTCCGATTTGACATAGCTCTTGGTCAGCCGTGTTGTAAGTGTTTCAACTTTTCCAATCCATCTGTAAAGGTTAGGTTAGTTCAAGTTACCTTAAGTTAGCGTTATTTCCCTGGTGACAATTCCACGTAATAATAGTATAACAAACCCAATTATGATATTCCAAAATTGTCGATTTCAAACTTCATGTTCACTATAAGCAACTGCACAGACATACTAAACACATAACCAATTTACAATTGCAATTATGTTGGAATATTTCCGTGTTAATGTGCATGCTGCGGCTATTGCCGATGCAATCAAGTTGGCTTATTGCCAATTACCAACATTTATAACCGCAAAAAATAGTAATCCGAATTTGTGCAGTATATACTGCATTGAATGTTTTTTAATTAGTTGAGGATGTTTTTTACATCAAACACGACATTTCTACTAATTTTATTAGTTCTTTGGTAATATCAACAACAAAGGTCGTTTGCGTGTGTGCAAACGTTGCTATTCAGTCGATGCCATCGGATTTTTGTCCGAACAATATCTATATTTGGATTTGAAAACGTAATGTGACGTGGTGTCGCAATTTTCTTACCTTTCTATCGTAAAGTATAGTCTTTACATGCGGAATAGTCTAAAAAATCGATCTATATGTAGCCCGAACTAACCAATAATAAGTGAAAAATAGCATTTCATATCAACTCACCATCAAATTTCCTCTTCTTCTTCTTCATGATAAATTCTTGTTTCTTTTCACGATAAATCCTCTTCTTTCTTTTCACGATCGTCGTTACTTAGAATATTCTATTCTTAAGGCTCTCATTATCTGCCAGGCTTTCGATTTGAATTCTCACCATTGACATTCATCTTCAGGCAAATCAGAAGAATTGTTGAACAGTTTGGAAAAGTTTAGAAAATTTAAACTTTTCTTTTAACATTTTGCAAAAGAAGCAAAGTTTGTCAAATATTTTATTCACAATCGTAAAGTTCTTGCTGAACAAAATGCCGTATTTGCTGTATATTCACTGCCTGAACTCTATACATACGTAATATAAACCGTCTACATGCTTTGGCATATGTAGACATATGTTGACACAATATCGTAAAGCAATGCCACGACTTGAAATATCTTTCTGTCACATACATTTTCAAGTGTCTTATAGGTTTGAATGTACGTGAGCGCAATAATTGCAATAATGACAGGTGTTAAAAGCAACAAAATTTGTATGTAACCAAGTGCAAATATAGAAACGGCGGGTCCCAAGGTGAAATGATTGATGAATTCGCTCTTAACAGTTGATTTCACACTCTTTGGCTAAGAGAACGAAACGATTACGGTATCATACCAAAAAATGAAACAATCAGTTGAGAAAAACTTTTGGTGGTTTAATGCAGTGATGTAAACTCAACAAAAATCGATGAAAAAAATTAAACTCACGGAGGAAATTTTGAAAGTATGTAACCATTCTTGTTTTTCTTCTCCTGTGTTGATACAAAAAAAAAATCCTCGTATAGCAAGAGGTTCCAATTTGTTTGATTGTTAGTGACTCGATATATACACTCATTGCACTAAATTTTGAACCACGACGATTTAAAAATTGTTATAAAATCTAAAGCTTTATAGGGGACAAAACAAAGTTTAGTCTTAAATAGTTACATATAGTGCATATGTACACATTTATAGACTGCACATCTATACATTTTTTTTCATTTCAAAAAATTGCAGTATAAGTCATCTGGATCAGCTACTCGAGTTTTGGAAACTCTGCCATAGGAAGGTTTTTAATATTAAAATATTTGAATCAATGCGTAAACGGCTACGTCAAGGAATATCCGACAAAGATTTGATGTTATAATTATTAAATTAACCCAACGAATTCCAAAATCCTTTCGAAGTCATTTCGCAAGTACTCTTCTATGCCATTGTTTTATTCTATGAAGGAGAAAGTGTGAGTATACGTGATTAAAAGGAGCAATGTTCACTATTTTTTGTTATCTGAAATTTCTCTTAAACCAAAGGAAAAGTTCGCAATCTCTGCCTCATCAATTAAAAATTTCTTGCCAGCTTCCTACTAAATGGCAACATGCGAAACTATTATCGTTTGCGGTCCCTTAACTGTTATGTGAACTTTGAACTGACTACAACGTCTAGTTATAACGTCTTTATTAGTTTTATAATATGATGAGTTCCAAAAGGAGACCAGTGTTATCAGAACCCACATTTAAATCGACTGATTAATATTCTAAGGAGTCTATAATTATCTCTCAGAATAACAAACAAAATGACTGAACTATTATGACTCAAATGATAGAGACTTTATTTACTTGTCAGTCATTGCCTGGCTTTCTTAAGCTTAGTGAAACTTTTCAACTTTTAACTTTCATTATAAACGCAACCAACTAACTAATGGTTTCCGAATAAAGATACCCTCGTAACTCTCCCACGCAACTTCGTCACTTTTGCAATTCCTTCTTCCACATCTAGCTAAGTTTAAAATTTATCAAAAACTGTCTTTACATGATGTACGCACAGAAAAGAACTTTTTGTTGCTTTAGGCAAAATGGCATAATGGGATTTTTGTAGCAGAAAAATAAACTGAAAGAACAAATTCGGCTTACAGGTATGCATGTTTGTATATCTTCTCCCTTGCGATAGCATAAGAAAATCTGTACAAGGGAGATGTGCCCAAGAAAGCCACTTTTATGCTTTAAATAATTGCAAACTGTGCGCTCTTTAAATGAATCTATGGAAACTATTGTGTATGTCATCTTATTATTTTAATATTTTCACGAAAATAAGTTCGCAAAAGGGAGTGCAATATAACAATCGAGACTGAAATCATCTGAACAACAATCAAAGACAAAGAAAGCAAGTCAACGATAAAATAGCGCGAGAACGCTTCACTGAAAATCAATCCTTCTTTTGGATTAATAGATGTTTTGATGCTTCTAGATTACGGAGAAGAAAGTCTGCTTCTGCCGAGAGATTAAAAGTGTACGGTGAAGTTTTGGGTTTATAGGTTCTATTCTCGTTTCTTCTGCCATTTCGCGGCATAACCGGAAGAGCGGCCCGTTGTAGCAAAAAATTTTTAAGGAAAGAGAATGAAGAGAAATATTTTACCATGAAAGGATAGTTTAATGGTCTTGCGGGGTTTCTAGGTTAACGGAAAAAATAATACAAATTTATTATGAAAAGAAAATTTTTTTAAAACAAATTCCAAGACTTCAGACACCTTTAGCTTGAAACACCCTTTTCGAAACTATTTAAGCACACCAGATGCAATGATCGTCTATATTAAAAATTAACATACACCATCTGGGGTTTTGTAATTTCCTAATCGTCTTCTATTGTTGTCTACACGTAGCCTTCATGATCGAAATGTTTTTGATAATTAATTTATCCGCAATTTGGCGGCTTGTTTTCCTTTTTTAAAGCTTCTCAGCAGAATAGGTTCACAGTCACACTGTTAGCCTACTTCCTCACACATTCCATCCCGCAACATATCCTCTCTTTCATTAGGAATCTACATGCATACACATGTAGGTCATCGCATCTCACACTGCGACATTCTCAATGCGTTATATCATCTCAAAATCATTTGGAAAATAAACAACAAGCAAAAAATAAAAAAAAATCCTCGCTAAATGATTATTGTTCCATGGCGGCGGGAAAAGAACGCAATAAATATACATATATACATATACAATCAGGCTAACTGCCAATTTCATTAAAATTGAACCTTCTTTACGGAGTACCCTACACGATCTAACATTCATATATCGACTTTTTAAACTAGGGCGTTATATGGCAAGTGGCCTATAAACTGGTCCGATACGAAACATATTTAATAGCGTTCGTCCTTCGGCCAAAACACGGCGGTGTATCAAATTTCATACAAATATCTCGAAAAACTTCGGCTTGGGGGTTGAACAAAGAAAAAAACTGACTGTGTGTCTCTGTCAAGCTTAGATCGATGCGAAAAATTATTATGGATCAAACAATATAATAAAATCTATCGCTTGTGCTTCTGGATGTTGCACCGCCAGTGATGCAGGGTGTAAAAAGGTAAAATGCCTACCACTGCAAGTTTCTTACTTCATTCATCCATCCCTGAACATTCTACATTATTACTTGCTTCAAAGCAATTGAATTTTTTTTTTTTTTATATATATAAAAATTTTCTTTTGTGTACGATGTAGTTGAGAATTAACAGAACTCTCCCTGCATAGATAATATCATTCTAGTGACTGCAAAAAAAAATATAGTTTAAGCAAGAAAGAAGAACTAGCGTGAGTTTGTAGTTATATTAAAAAATTTTTAACTCAAGTAATATTTAACTTAAAAATTTTATATTAATAATAAACTTTCCATATAGTCTCTTAAATATACGGTATATTTAATCAAACTTTTAACATCTAAGTTAACGTAAGACAAATTTGTTTGCAGTATAAGCTACGAAAGTCTGTTGAAAGAGCTCGTGATACTTCACTGATAAGGATACTGACAAACGCGTAACGCTAGGTAATGCTATGTGTACGATATTGTACTTAAGTATCACTCAAAAAGTTTTCTCCTTGTTTATGTTATGTTTCCGTTTTGTTGCCATGTTACTTTTGTTCACTTTTTTTTTCATTTCTTCTTCTCAGACCAAATGTTGCTTATCTTGTTTACAGCGTTTTAGCTGTTTGTTTATGGATATATAAGTTTTTTCTTTTTTTGAAAACATGTCCGAGTATTTATGGCTTTAGGTTTTTGAAGAAATATTTGTAGTCATTAAGCTCTTCATGAAATTTTTTGATAAAAAAGATAAACATACTCAATATAATATTCGTGAAAGAGAGGACGTTTGCGTGCAGCGTGAAGCCAGAATTGTAGGCAGGCAAGTCCTGCATTTGGGGCACGACACAGCATCATTCACACTGCGTTCGTTTTTCAAAAACTTCTTCACCAAAACTTGAATTCATGTCAATCGTGGACAATATAATCTGGATTACTTTTGGCTAAACAAGGGCAGCTTCCTTTTAAATGAATGAAAGAAGGCATAGAAAGCTTAAGGAAATTTAGAGCTTGTCGACGTCGCGCAAATTTCGACTGGTTTGATGTAATCGATCTAAAAAGATTAGTTCGCCTTCAAGCATAAACTCGCATGGCTTCTGCAGCATCTTTTCGTTCAAAATACAAGTCCTGTTGTTCTGGTTCTTACGCAGCTGATGTAGCGCCATATGTTTGACTTCTGATCGATATAGCTAAGATATTCAACGACAGAGAGAGCTGCCTACACGAAAAAACTTTTAATGCTAAATAAAACGAAACTTCAGGAGGTAAAACATCGAATTTCATAACATTCAGTAAGTTAGTAGGTATTGCGAAGGCCATGAAAAGTACAGAAAATTGCTTATCTCTTCTAGCGTCAAGTAAGCGATATATATGTAGTGAGTGGTAGTTTTCTTTTTCATTAAATTATTTTTAGTTTATAAAATTCCTTTCACTGTAAACTGCTAAAGTAAAAAAAAACTTTCTTAAGAGAATGTTGTATGATTTTCCAAACTAAGCAAACAAAAAAGCGTACAAATTCTTTAGAATTGCAAAGGACAGATCAGTCAACCAAACTTATTTAGAAAAGAAAAGAAGCAAATTAAATAAAAAATTGAAAAGATCTACTTTGGACAACAGACTATTATATATTGAAAAAGAAAAGTGAATGACAGTTTGTCCAACTAATAACAATGCGCTCGTCGAAGGCAAAAAGAACAGCAAGTCAGTGAAGAGCGCATAAATTCGTGGGATAAAAATGCAAACTATAAAATAGCGAAGTAATGCTAATCGAGAATAAATGGAAATAGGAAATATATAATACTTAGAGTACTGTCCAATCTAAAGTAAGCATGGAGCTGGCAGCTGTTCTGTACATTTATTTTTAGTGCAGGGTATGGATAGCATTCTTTAAGTATTGAACTTAACTATAGATGTAATCGTCTTATTAAAATTAAGAAAAGGGGGAATAAATTTGTGTGGGACGAAAGTTGTCTCCTCTGTTGAGAATGCATTCCGACTTTCGAGCTTTATTTAAATGATTCGATAAATGCATATGAAATGAAAATTTTCATATTTAACATTCGAGTATTGTTCAACCTTGGCCAAGTATTTGAGGTATGTGCAAGAGCTTTAGCTGTTTCTTCAAGGAGAAAGGAACAAGAAAAGAAACAACAAACAAATGTATAGAAATATATGTTAACATAAGCGAAGCATAATAAATGGAATGTTATTTGAATATAGAATGATATAAATCATTCTAGTCACGTATACGTAGCGTTGTCAGCAATCACGTTGTCAGGATGCAGCAGTTCACTTGCATGTGTTAAAGGACAATATGGTTTATCCGTCGCATTGGTCTGAATTTTATACAAATAAATAATAAAAAAAGTGATATGCAAAATACTATTTGTATAAAAGATAGCTTGGAGGGGTGGCTTAGCTTAGTGATTAATATATAAATAGTCAACGTTTGTGACTATGCTGCAAATAACTAGTTTACTTACTGCTTGCTGAAGATATATTTAATAATGCAGAATGAATATGTTTAGAAATGCTTAAATGATTTAGATCCGCAAAGGAGATCTTACCAGATGAAGATGAATGGTTTGCAATCGGGAAATTTTCTAGCACTTCAAATATCGCTCAGTTATCAAGTTCGTGTAGCCTGTGATAGAGGATAAATAAGTGTAAAGAAATTAAAGAAGACAAGTAAGAAAATTATATTCGGCAGGCCCCGAACCTCGCACACCCACCGCTATGTTTTTCGCTTTCTACTCTGCAAGTTCTTTTATTTGATATCCATATCGCTGATATTATTAAGAAAATATTAATCGCGATGTGTAGCCTCTTCGCTTTAAAATTAACCCATTTCTAGGCAGATAATATGTCCTCATTTGAGAAGTGTCCAAGAGAATTTTAAACATCCCGTCTTATTTGCCTTATTGTAAATAACCATAAAAGCTCGAAAAAGTGAGAAAATAAAATTTAATTTCTCGTAACTCTGTGTGGGTACCGTCGAACCAATTTGGCCCATTTTCAATACCAATCTGCGTGCGGACACTTGCAACGTTTTCACCAAAGTTGAAGTCGATATCTTAATTTTTGTGACCAGGAGAAGGTCAAAAATACCGTACAAACACATAGAAGGGACAGACATGTCTAAATCAACTCAGAATTTCACGCTCTTCAAGAATATTTATAGTTTGTAAGGTCTCTGAAGCTTCCTTTTGGGTGCGGGTTATGGAAAAAACAAAGTGAGTGTACCCCCATCTTACAGTGGTGAATATAAGTAGTACTTGTTGTCTTGGGTCCATAAAAAAAACGTATCTGGGGACTTTTTACTTACGATAACATTAGCTTTTTATTTCGATAATAGCTTGAGTTCATTTTCAAAAAAATCAAGGGCTAACTGGTTGAATTCGAGTCATTTGGGTTGAATTTCGAGTCATTTACATAAAACTTTAAAAATGCAAAAATTGATCCTTAAATATATCGCACATAAAGCAATAAATTTATGTATGCCATTTTTTAAATTCAATGGGTTATAAGTGCGTTCTGTTAGGTACTTGTCGACATTACTTCATCCGCAGATGAAAATATCGCATACGAAAATATAGCAGCTATTGCTTTAAGATGAATTTATTGAATATTATGTTGAATCAATTTTCTTGGAATAACTTGTAATTTTTAGAGTTCCCTTGGAATAAATAAATGGGCAAATATATTTGTATGTAAATGTAAATTTTTATTTTTATATCTTCTTTCGAGGATAGGGGGCTTTTAAGAGTCACTTACACAAAACGTAAAAGTTTTCCGCATAAACTTTGTTATTATAATAAACTTTTACTATCAACACCGGAGAGTGCATAAATAGCCCAAAGCAATGAAAAGAGCGTGTGCAGTGAAATGAAATTGAAATATATTTCCATAAAATAAAATACAATTTAATTTGTCCTTTTTTCGCATGTTACAACTGCATATCAGATTTCTCTCGCTACCTTTTTTTTTTTTCTTTCTTTTGTACGCTTCATGTAATTTATTGTGTGGTCATAATTTTGGTTTTTTTAATCTTTTTGTAAAAATTACATGAATTCTATATGCTTTTTATTTTAAATTTTTCTGTAGCGGCAAAGTTATGTAAATAAATAAATGATTCTTCGTTAGTCGAAGTTTACCATCTATGAACCAATGGAAGTTTAAAGGGGTTTTCACTGCATATATAAGGTTTCCAAAAAATTGCATAAAAATGTACAAAAAAATTTGTTTTACGTAGTTATGAGAATCTTTGCAATTGAAATTCTTCCCATAATTCATAAAGTGACGGTTGCCTTGCTTCTCTCGCCTATGCACAGCGATTCTCCAAAGGTTCTTTATTCTACATACAGTTATTGTGGTTACCTTAGGTTTCAGGTTTTCATTGCAAAGCTATTGTTCCACGCTTCCTATTATACAACACGGGCGGAATACATATACAAGTACGCTGTAAGGATGTGTGCGATAGCATTACGCTTTAACGCAAATTTATAAATACCTTTTGCTTAACTCTTCTATTAAAAATGCGATATCGAGATTACTCGACGCTTGCTTCGTTTACCAAGCATTGCAACGAAATGCAAAAAAGCGACAAGGGAGCGAAAGAATTTCAACCCCACGCCACATGAAACGACTCGTAATATATTTAACCACACAGCTCCCCGCACTGGAAAATTCCGTTGTGTACATCTGTTGACCATGACGTTATTGGCAATAGCAAGAACAATTTGCTAAATAAGTTTTCACTAAGTATTTGCTGATTGGGAAGAGTTTGGTGAAAGTTTTCTCGCATGTTTGAGATGAAAGCATTTGAGAAATAAGGGAAATAAGTTAAAACTTTATAAACGAGCGACTCTCCACTTCTTTCGCTTCAAGCCGGAGGTAAGAATTCTATAAAAATTAAGACTAAAGTGATCATAAATTACTTTTTGAAAGAGGTTCCAAAATACTTTGTAATTAAATTCTTCTTTTTTTCTGCTATTGTTGGGAGAAATACAACTTCAGCACGTAATTCAAGTAAGAAAAATTAATGAATTAAATAATTTTATTAATAAGTTTATTAAAATTTAAACAATGAACTTCGTGTTCACATTAAAGCTTTTTACACAGTACCGCGAATCGTCTGTTTTTAATTTTCTAAATTGTTGAAGAAGAAGAACAAATTCTTTTATAAAAGAATTTACAAAAGAAAGAAAAAAAATTCTTTTATAAGAGAATTTTTTTTTTTTTATTTTTCATTAATAAAAATTCAAATTTGTTGAAGATAAATCAACTTTGGCTAAATTCAATAGATGGATGCACAATCCCAATACTTCATTACCAAAAATTTGATGTTGTTGTTATGTAAAGAGTTGTTTTCCCTAATAACTGTTATAAGGGAAAGCATTCTATGTGATTGCTTCACATTTACTGAATACGCCACAGTATTGTCTTTTCCAGACTTACGCTGAAAAATATTAAAAGTAGCGAAAGTTTGTTTATATGGAGAGTGCGAGCCAAAATATGACAATATATACAAAGGTTCATTCCACTATGTTGAGAATTTCGATGAACATGCATTCATGGACAAAAACGACAGAATAGGTTCCGAAAGCAATTCGGAATAGATGTAATGAAAAGCCAATGCACTTCAAGTCTGAGTATTGCGTACATCCACGGGAACTCAAATATAGCCCTTGCAACGATTGGTTAGGGGTATAAAAAACTTTCGATCCATTAATCAACAGTTCGAAAAGACCACGCACACATTCTCTTATGTGTTGCCAAGGGTTCAACTATTTATCACAGCTGTTGGCCCGTTGTAGGCGCGGATATGAAAAGTTGGCAGTAAAATATCGTAATACTAGCGAAAGCTCTTCATTACGGCTACATTTTTATCCAAGAGTAAACACAGAAAATAGTAAATCAGTAGCTAATGAGGAAATTTCAGTGATTTGCACGGGTGCATGTGTGCACGAATAACGGACTCTTTCGTATAAATTCGAACAACAAAAATGTTGTTCTTATGTTCCATAACAAACTGAATGTATCCTTATTGCTGTTTTACGCTGGTAGAGGTAAGCAAATTCAAATAAATCTTTCGACGAATTACATATGTTTCCCATTTAGTGCTGTCTCTTGCCTGGAATTATCACATTTATCATATATATGCAAACATTCGTTTGTAGGCTTGCATCTTCCTTTGTCACTTTTCTCAAAGCATGAAATTGAACAACGTCGACAAGGCACTGATTGTAAACTAAGGCAGACGTAAGCATTTTTCGAATTCATAAAGCGTTTGTTACTGGTGTAGGTGCTGTATAAATAATAACACGTTCACGTCAGTTCTGCAATGACCACATGCTGCAATGTAGACGATAGTAAAAGTGTGAGCACGATTCTCTGTTGTGTTATTTGCGTAATTTTTACCATCAGGAACAAAGTTCATTTTGAATGTAAAAAGGCCTCCGCTCATTTTTAGGATGATTTAGCATGACGGTGTTGGTGATAATGAAAATCTGCAAATGTCTTTGTACGTTTGCTAATGCAGCGACACTTTGGAGATGTAGGTCATCTGTTTTGCAAGCAACATCCGCACGTAATTCCGGACGGTTGTAATATGCGTTTGCAAGCGGTATCCGTTGTTCTGAACTGTTGAATAAATAAACAGAACAATATCTATACTGATGAGTGAACAAGTATGTGCGGCACACTCCAACCGCCTTAGCACATTGCGTTCGCTTGAGATAAGCTTAATGTTTCGGCTGTTTCTGCGGTTCCGACAATTCTTAGTTAATTTATCTGACTGGGTCCCTTGATTTCAGTTTAGTTTACTTAAAAATTCTATTTGTTCCTGTTCCTTCACTCATTGCTGACCGTTGATATCAGGGTGTATTTGTTTCCCATTTTTTCGCAATAAAATTTGTTGACATTCTTTCTGTTTATATGAGTCTTGTTTATTGCTCTGAATCAAACCATCCCGCATCAATTGCGCTTTTAGCTTACAGGTGGTAATGTAACCTCCTAACGTACGTAAAAAGTAATCTTAGTCAATATACGTAAACATTTTCATACATGATCGTCAAGTAAATGTGTATATTCATAGACACGATACGACAACCACACGCTATCATTTCGCTTTGAATTAATGGCCAGCAGAGCGTGATATGAAAGTCATCAAGTTTTTCCCGAAGAAAACGGATTGTGTGAAGGCGAAAGGCAACAATTGTGAAGACAAAGCATTGAGAGCAGTTTTACACGCAAGCAATTAGAAGCAACATTTTCAGTACTCGAAAATTTTTTTAAAACCTTTTGTGTGCACGGGACATGAGTTTCCGTACATTTAATTTTAGGTAAAGCAGATGTTAAAAAAAATGAAGCATTAAGGATTTGAAACATACGGAAATTTAATAGCAGCAAGTAAACGAATTAATAAATTTTGCTTTCCTATGCAGTTTTCTACTGTTTTCTCAAATAGGTGATGTTCTGCTCCCCGTTCTACACAGCCAATAATATTAAAAATTTCGAATTGCTCGCTCGTCTCGAATATAACCGCGGCGGTATTTATTCTCTTTCTCGTACTGAAGTGTGTTTAATTACAGAATTACGTAAAATGTAACTAGCGTTTCTTATTTTTTTTTCGAGATTTTATTTTTACGTATAACTGAGTGTCGAAATAGATAAAAAACTGAAGCGCGTATTGTGTTGCTATATGTACATCTGTGCGTTTTGCATTCAGTATTAATACTAATATGCATGGAACGCAGATATTGACTAGTTTTGTCCTAGCGAAAATGGATTCAATGTTCCTTTCTCACATCACTTGCTATTTTGAAAAAACCGTCATATGAGAAAAGTTTACCATTTTAAATTTCAAAACCAGGGCTTACTAAATGAAGGCAGGATGTTTCTATGTAAAGGGATCATTTTTTAGAACCTCCTGAGATATAAATGTCTTAACAAATTATGACTTTTTATATAACGCTAAGATTTAGTTCTCAAATTTCTAGCTTTCCTTCTTAATCCTAGCTTTTAATAGACGAAATTTGGTACAATAACATATCAATTTTCGCTTGGGGCTATATCTGATACATAAGAAAATTTTCACCATCGCAAGCACTGATATGTGCTCCGTAGTATTGTTAGTTGAGTATCTGCCTTCAAGCATTGCGACACATGCCCTTGTAATTATTTTTCCTTTTTTTTAATTAAATGATTAAGAGAACTCTCCAACCATCCTACACTTTTCGATTTTTCCTTCGTTTTGACTACGTTCGACTAGAGGTTCAAGTGTATCAATTAATCGCTAAAACTTTGATTTATTGCGCCTAAACCATATCACTACAGACTAATAGAAGTTTACATATTTTTGATACAATTTAAGCGAAGAAGACCTCCAACATGCGGTGAGCTTTCTCCTGCTTCAATACATGGCAAACGCACTCCACAGACATGTTCTTCTGCCATATACGTAACCCTTACTCGATGATAGTTGGCCACTGTTTGATGCGCTTTAGAGCTGTTTCTCCTTAATGGTTAGAGTTTGTACTAGTCCCGACTATGCATCGTCACTTAAGCTGCCGTGACTAGCTCTCAATTCATTTAACCAATATTTCGCCATGGTAAATGATAGTGCATAGTCCCCATATACTACGTCCAACTCAGCCAGCTAATGGCAGCCAGAAAATCAAAATGTTCCATTTCTATAAAAACACTTTTGTCGATTTAATCAAACGTTTGTTAATCAAAAATGATCGAAAATTAACAAAATTTTGAAGAGAATTTGCCAACGCATATATAAACATATTCCCACATTTTTTATGAAGAAGTTCCGCAGTCCTCATGTTCGCATACATAAATTCGAGCAAGTCGTCCCCACTTTCGCGTTCACAAAGTAGCACAAATAAAGGGAAAGGGAATTTTAATTTTGTTTAAAATGTTGATGTATTTATATATATTTTCTATTTCCCCCATAGGTATTTATTAAACATGCACATGCATTTAATTATCAGCTGCTATCAGTTGCGCTCTGTGTGCGTATCTTTCACTCTAGTTATGCAAATGGATTTATTAAAATGCAAATCCTTAGTTGATGTCATTATTTTTTGTTTTTTTTTTTTGTTGCATTTTTGTTTGTCAGTGTTTAGTTAAATCCTCTTATAAGGAAACCTCACTGCTTCCCTTATTTATATTTTCATAGATACACAAAGCAAATATAAATCACAGAGCGAAAAAAGTTGCTGTTAGAGTATCTCTTAGTTCAACTTACATGAACTGTGAAGTCGTGTTTTATAAACGCACACACTATTATATATAACATAAACAGAGAAAGGAGAAATGAAAGGTAAGATTTTTATGTCTGTCACAAATTCATGCAACTAAAAAGTTCCATACATTTTCAAGGATAACATACAAAATTTAAATTGGAATTGTCTCGCATGATTTTCTTTCCTTTTGCTCACTTATGCTCAACATTCAATCAAAAAGAATAATGACATTTCAATTGATACGCGTCCATGAATCTTGCTATTCTCGCACCAATCATTTAACGACATGCTGACGGCCGGTTTACCTAATATCCAGGGGGCCTTTACAGCGCACCTCTATAGCATCATTATTGTTAATTTAGATCAGAATCGTAATTGGCATAAGTTCGATTACAGGTTTGGAACTCAGGCAAAATTCGTGATACTTTGAATACGAACTGAAAATTGAATCGAAAGATTTTAGTTTTTCAAAACAACCCCTCGATCATTGATATAAATAAGCCTATTATGAATGTGTATTTAAACTTACGGTAGTCTTGAAAAACCAGCCATATCATCTTCAATTTCTTTTAAAAATACCTTTGTTGGCGATTTCTCCCTCGTATTTAAGCCATTTCTGATTAGCGGATATTCATTTCGTAAAACTGGCTGTCAGGGTAATTTATGACTGCAAGTAGATAGAGCAAGAAATTACAGGCTTTTGTCTGTAAACCCGCTCCCAATAGGAAAAATACGTGAAATTGGATTGGGAGGTGTGGAATTAAAAATAAAAATTTTCGAAAAATACTCTGTTGACAAACGGATATGAGTTTTGTATGAGATAGTACCGATCTTCACACGATTCATGTCAAAATTTCTTGACATTCTGACAATTACTTTGCAAGCTCCAGCGAAGCTGCTTTTCAATGTTTCAAAACAATGAAAAAGTGGGAGTTTCATGTTTTGAGTAAATGTTGCAGAAAACGCAAAACGACTTGCGCAGAACCGTTTTGAAAGACCGAATATTGAAGTACAGTGATTTTGCATGATGGTTTATCCAAGAGAAAGCTCTACTCGAAGCAGATATTGCGTTTGTTCACTTTTGACGTAAGCGTCTTGACGACCCAGAACGCTGTCTTTGCAATCTTAAAAAAAATTTTTAATGAGATAGGTGACTGTGGATGAAAAATGGTTGACCACTACATTCCCGAATCAAATTTGCAGTTAGCCGAGTACCGGCAAGCTGCGGCGAAAGTAACCAAAAAGTAGTCTCACTAAAACAGATGACACTTGGTAAACTACTGACCGGAATATCATGAATTTAGGACTCGTACCGTGGTGTGATTTGATGCTTTACTGCATTGATTTAAGCAAACAAGAAAATTTTTCTTTGCTTTTGAAATTACTTTCATGTGGTTTTAACGATGGAAAAGTTTAGCGCTTTCTCTCATTTCAAATTAAATAAAAATTAACTTAAACTTATGATTTTCCAGCATATTTAACAACAACGCTTTAAGAATTTAAATTTGCAATCGCTAGGGTTGTGGCTGTAGTAATAATTTCTTGTTATACGTCATCTGCTTGAAACAACAATCCATCCAAAGCTATTTGTTCTCTTTCCTTAAAAGTCTTGGCAACATTCAGTTTCTATCTCTCTTATGTACTATTCTTCGCATGTGTGTGATGCATTTGCTTTCCTTCTCATACAAGTAAAGGGATAAGAAAAAATATTACGTCAGTTGGATAAAAGTGGAAAATTTAATGTTTGCCGTCTGCTTGTAATTACAGGATCGTGTATGCACGTTGCGCCAGTATGCTGGTAAAGCTAAAACAAAAGGCATTAGTTTTGAATTTTGAATCGGGCAGTCTAAGGATACAACGTGAACTACGCCTCTAAAAGGTATGACGAGAACTACAGACGTAGTTATTATAAATCACTCGTAGATTCATTAAGAATTATTTTCTTTTACACATTAGGTTATGAAATGCTGTGATAATCCGGATAAGGATATCTATTTAAACCATAAAAAACATGAAAAAATTTCCGATTAGAAAGAAGTCAAAATTTCTCTCTTTTTTAACTTATAACTTCATATACATATGTCGGGGGCATTCATCCATGTGACAAGTCAACTTTTACGTTAAATATTTTTAAGACAACTTAACGCTAATGAGTATATTCATTGCTGGTCTTTTTGTAGAGCAGAAGTTATTGTCCTTTTTTTATCGTCTTTGCACATTTTCACATTCTCAATAAAATCAAAGGTCAAAGGTCATTGTTTATGTAGCTTTGTTTACATACTATCCCTAAGATTTAAGTTATGCCGTAACAGGATAGAAAACTCGAATGTTTTTATTTTATTTTCTCTTTTACTCTTCATCCTTGCAACATCGTTATGAAAAATGGACAGTGGGTGCTTTGCAAGTAGAATAGCGCGTGGGCTTGGATTTGTGTGGGAGCATTCGCGTGGACAGAACTAAGCACCAGATAAACAACATTAACGTTTTTTTAACGAAAAAGAATGTCACTTAAACCAAATTAAATGAGTGATGTTTGAACAGGAAAGCCAATGCACACAGAACGAAGAATTTGAAAAAGAAACAGACAGTTGGCGCCGTCGTCACTCATTTTTAATTATTTAATTTATTTATTTTCTTTTGTTTTCCAAAATTACCAAATTTCTTACACCAAATAAACGTTTAGCTCTCTCTCCGCTTTCTTTCTATTTGCTGATGGAAATATTTGAAATTAATAAATAATACATTCAACGGTCGAGCGACATATTTTCTAAACATAACATAGTCACCAATGGTTTTTCTTTAAAATCATATCTAATGGAGATTTCAGCTTATTAAACTGCACCAAATAACAGCAAAGTGTAAATGCCGGCTCTTATGATTTTATCTCTGTGGACTCTGTGACTGATTGCTTAATAATGATGTCAGTTTTCTAATCTTCTATATATATGAGCTATGGATTTATAGTTTTGTGCTGCCATAGACAGGGAAAAGTAGTCAGTGAAAGCACATCTGCGTCTTACATAATTTGTAACGAAACACATTTGTTTAAAACAAAGAAAAACTTAAATTAACACGCGAGTCCAGCATTTAATTACTTAGAGTAACGCTGTATTAGCCTGACACTTCATACATATACGAAATGCTTTCAAGTATAACACAAGTAGATATTTATTTAGTTGCCTTGTCAATGAAGGCGACCCTTACCATCTTGAAAAATGAGATGGGTAACAAGCTTAGTTAGTGTTAAATAACGATAGCACTGCAGATTTCAGGACACACATAGAACAAAACCATTTTCGTTTGTCGCTTTTAGTAGAAGTAATTTTTGCATTGATTTGTAAATTGCGAGAAAAACTGAAAAAGATATGAACGTCAACATCGTCATATACATTCGCAACACATACAACTTCAGAATATCGTACCTAATTCTAAAAGTTTTAAATATCGATAAATATATACTTGAAAGCAGGAACTCTAGCGAATAGTGCTAGTTTTGCTATTTATTTTCTTTAATAAAGTGTACGCTACATTATTAAAAGTATTTAAATTTTATATAGTTATGCAACGCGGTTTATGTAAAGTTTGAAAGGTAGCGACCCAAACTTACAGAATAAATACTTTTTTTAAGATCTCCAATTAGACTCTACGTGCTAGTTAACTAGAAGATTCCTTCGGATTATCCGGTAGCCATCATATGGTGGATAAAATGAAACATAAAAAGTTTTGAGATTAAGAGAAAATTTATTTCACGACCTCCAGTTATATTCTATGTGATACTTAACTGGAAGACACCTTCCGATTGCCCTTTAACTGAGATAATACCTGATAAAAGCACCTACATGGTTGACAAAGTGAAGGAAAAAAAATATTGAAAATTTATTCTATGTGAAAAATAAAGCAGTCATATACCGATTTTTACTCCGTACATAGTTCATGCAAATGTTGTAGGTAATAATCCGATTTGCTTAAGCTTTTCTCTGCATGTTCGTCATAATTATATTGTGTCCCACTCACATCAGACAGAACAGTCAATCACCATACGTAACACTTCAATCGTAATGATTTAAGCCCACCATATGTCATTGACGACGTAATAATTGAAGCTTTAGTTAAGAATGACGGTTGAAAAATTACCTCTATTTTAATTAACGTTTCGAAAAGGACCATAAAACTGCTTAAAGCTTGAAGAAAGTATTTTACGTATTTTAAGATTTTCCAAGAGAATCCAAATATCAATAAAATAAATTCAGAAAAAAATTACCCTATTTTTACTGGTCGTAAAGGGGTATTAGCTTTCAAATATTAAGATGTTATTGCTATCGAAGGGTTTCTTTAACGCCAATATAATTTTATTATTGCATTTCTTATTGGCTTAAAAGCAAACCTTTTATTCACTGTTGACTGCCTGCACATGTGAGATAACGCAAGTGATTGTTTATTGAATGTGCTTGAGCAGAGTCTTCGCAAGGAAAGGCAATCATATCAGTAATGAAAAAAATTTTCCTTTATTTTAACTTGCGGTTTATTTTGTGTTTTCCCTTTTAAACATTAAATTTCCTTTCTCTTGTAAAAATTATTCTCTGCCAATGGTGGAGAGTGTGCTCTAATTTAATGTTGCCCTTCGTTGGTGAAAATCAGCGAACATAAAGCAAATGAGTTTCTTAATAGATAAAAAAGGGGTATAGAAAAACATGCTTCATGAGTGTTTTTTCGTTAAATCGAAAAATTGTTTTCAATTTTAAATGAACAGGTTAACCCGCAAAATTAGTACGGTACCAATCGATTTTAAGTTACATTCTGCTCAAAACTCAAGCTAACCTGGTTTTAATATATATTCATAGCAAGTAGAAATACTATTGCGGGCCGTTAAAAACGCTGCACCATTCTGCTGTTATGATAGGCCTCAACACTCCCCAGAGTAGGTTTAATGAGCCATACACAATAAACATATCTGGTTCATCCAGTGTAGTTTAGGCCGCTAGCTTGTAGGGATTGCCTAACTCTTTAGAGGACGTCCGTTACGTAAATTTGCCTTTTTTTCTTGGGCCCCGTTGGGTTTAACTTGCCAGGTTGTTTTTTCCCGTTTAATCCCCCATGGCCTTTTTTATGCATACAACGGCTTTTCAAAATAAGGCCGTGTACGGGAAGTAGTTGATAAAGTGGTCCAATCCGAATCATTTTTAACAGCGCTCACCCTTGGTCCAAACACCGCCAGTGTAACAAGTTTTACCAAAATTCCTCAAAAACTCTAAGTTGTAGATTGGACACAAGAAAACAAGACGGACAGACATGCTTAAATCAAATCAGAAAGTGATTCTACGCAGCTTAGTATAATAAGAAGAGTGTCTATCTCTATCTTCTGGGTGTTGTATACATCCGCACAAGCAAATTATACTCTTGTAGCACAAGGAGTGGGTATAATAATACATCTTATGGCATAGGCGTCTGCGATATTATTTTGTAGAAAATATTTTAAAATAATAAATTAACTTAATTTGTGTATAAATTTATGTTCAGGGTCGTGATGGTATCCTTTTCCGTGCACTACTCTAAAACTATTTTTAATATTTTCAATTTTTTTGCTCATTCGCTTTGTTACGATAGTTTTTTGCAGGTTAGTCGAGGTTTTTTTGTTTTTTTTTTGTTTTTGTTCTTCTGTTGTTTGCCTAAGAAAATATAAAAAAGAGAGAAAATTTAGAAACTTTTCTATAAATTTTATTTATTTTTTCTTTTTGAATCATTTTTCTAACTAAGTATTTTTTATAAGAACAAAAGTTGTACCGCTATGAAGTTTAAGTTTAACCTTAGTGCGAGTACATTTACTTTCTATATTAGCAGATAACGCGGATATGAGGAAAACGATGTTGAAAACTTTAGCCATTTAAAGAACAGCGATAAAGCTTAATGTCTTTTATATGCAAAAGTTTTGTGCTCACAATTTTGTTAAAAATTCCAATTTAAAAATCTGGTAAACCGCAAATAAAATGCCATGAAAATAGTACAACAACTGCTTTTATACGTTTGCTGAAAGGTCGTTATATTAGAAAGCGCATGAAGTATACGCAATTTTGTTTCTGATGGATATTACATTGTATCCAACATCGTAAACAATGGTTACAGCGAGACAAAACTTGGATATAAAAAGTATATTAAGGTTCCAAATGCACACAACAGTTAAAACTTTCAAACGATCACAAGGAAAAGTAAAAAAATTCGATAAATGACTTTTTATACCGGATATCAATACAAAATTTGTTTCGGTTTGAAAAAGTAGAAGAAAACTTTTACTCTTCCACGAGCTTAGACCTTTAAGACAACTTAGTAACATATAATTTATGACAACTTCGACGGGAGATCCTTGAAAATGCCTACAACATTTAAGCCAATAAATGCACTAATAATTTCACATCAGTTTTATGAAGGTTTTGTGTACCCATTTTTAATGAAACCCATCAATTTTACGGGTAACTATTGTCAATCGTCACAGCCGCACAAATTAAGAACATCTTGACAAATTTTATTATATAAGAAAAAGAAAACTGTACGTATGTTTGCATTGAATGGAAGAAGTTTGTATGTCAAAAGTGTATGTCCACAGTAGATGTTACATGCAAAAGAAGTATTCAAGAAAAGTGTTGTAATAAGTTATACGAAAATTTCTCTTTATTATATCTGTCGAAAAACTGAATTTCATTAAAACAATCTAGTAGCAGAAGGTATCAGAAAGAACTTAATGGGCTTAAGGTGGCATATAAATTTAATCATTAATTGTAGACGTACTACTTAACCGATCGGAATTATTTCGCCACCGAACATGCCGATGGTCCGGCCGACCACTCCGGATGCCAGTATTTCAAAAATGTATTCACGGCATCGAGAGTTATAGATAGAAATGGAAAAAAATTGTCGATGTTTTCCAAAGTTGTTTTAGTTTTCTGTACGTTGTAAGCGGGTATGTGAACAGATCACTTAACTCATCATTTAACTACATATTTCTAACTGGTCACAGAATGTGTGGGCCAAATTTCAGCCTTTTTTTCTTTACTTTTACGACGGCGACGATTCAAAAAAATTACCCGTCAAATCGAGGGGTTTTAGTAAAAATATATCGATCATGTCTTAAAATAGCAAAGTGGTCATGTTCCAGAAAAAAAAGACTTCACTTACATATTTGTTGTATTAAATCATTAGAAACCAATATGTAACATCTGAAGATATCTACTTGTTTTTGCAGCTTTTTTGAGCTTGACATCACAAATCCTCCAAATTGACGGGTCCCGCAAATCTAGTGTTAAATTAGTAGAAAAAATTATATGAAGTATTTTTTCGCGATTTGGTGCATAATCAAGCAAAGCTCAGATTAAAACGGAAAATAATGAAAGAAACTTTTTTGCCTGGAAATAGCTGCTTCAAAGACAAACGAAAAGCGAGCCTTTTGCCTCATATTGTAACGAGTGAGTGGGAACTTCATCATAAAGTATAACATAAAATTCAGTCAGACCAATATCAAGTATATGTGAGATTGTATTAAGGATCAAGTGGGCGTAAAAACAATTGACGCAATTGAGCCCCAGGACGCAATTAGGCAAGGACTTACGATTGCATAGAGAAACCTGTCAAGCTGATACCGAACTATATTGGGTTCATTAGATGTTCAACAAGCGGTTTTCGTGCAAAAAAATTTATTCTTGAAAACGATAAAAATTCGTGTACGTCCGTCTGTCTTTGGTAGAAGCAGCCCAGGGAGTGATCTTCAACTTGGGCTGCGAACATCTCCCGATTGCGGCGTATTCTTCAAAAGCGTTTTCATCTGGTCACTTAGATCGGTGCAATCGTATTTACCAGAACAACAGCTCTGCAAAGTTAAAGATGTGCGAAAATGGAAAGATTAACGTATTCTTTTCTTTGCTAACGTTTTCAAAATCACCTTTAAAATGTTAGTGGAATTTAATTGTGAAACATTTTATAAAACATTTGAACATCAATATGAAAGTTTATAGTTTTCAACGCTAAGAGCTATCATATCACGTACGGCGCATCAATGGTTGCAATAGATGCTTTTGATTGTGGAATAGTGAAACGCAAACAAATGTGCAAACACGTGCATGTTTGTGAGTCATGTCGCACAACATGACGTATAGATGCTGAATTGTGTTTTTAAAGCTAAAGTCAAATATCAAATGAATCTGCTAGGCTTCACTTTTATGTGGAAGCATCATAAGCTCCGACAAATGAAATTTTTAATAAATCTTTTTTAAATTTATCTTTATTTTATGTTGGTGTGAACTTGTACACCAACATAAAATGTTCGTAGACCAGTACGCAGTGGGAATATTTGCTAGTCAGCTCTTAGCGAAGGGTTTGAAATCGCACGAGTAAAAAAAGCAGAGAGAAAGGCGAGGCAATAAAAGCCTTTAAAATTTTGAGATCATAAAGAATGTGTGAGGTATATCCACTAAGGTTTTTAATTTCGCCTGACTCGAAGCATAGGTGACATGGGAAACCCACATAGAAAGAACATATAATTACATGAAAGAAATCGCTTGTAGTATTCATAGTATTATTGAAAAAATCTTATTTAAAGCTCTATGAAAATATAATTTACGAATGCTAGATTGCTAAGAACGGCATTACGAACCCTCAGTAATATTTAGCCCCATAGCAATCTAAACATTTTATGCGCATTTTAAATCGTTTATTTTCAATTTTTTTTTATTTGAAGGTAACTTTCTTTTGGTCAGTACGCCAGCTCTCATAGCACTCCTTGTAATTACTGTTCATTCATTGCCTACGATTTTTTCCTGGGTTAACTTGTGTTAGCTTATTTTTCAAAGCAAGTTTTTCCGTTAAGAATTTTAAGCACTTTTTTGTTATTTGAATTGACATCGAAAGAAGCATAAAGGAAAGTGCAACTAGAACTAGGAAAAGAACGAACGATGAGAAGACGAAATAACTTTACTTTATGAGATTAAAGTATTAACTGATGACTTATGAAGTAGAAAATAAATTTGACCAGAAAAACATCTTTTTGATTATTTAAAAGCAAATTTAACATTTTTTCCCTTTGAAAATAAAATCTACATATTGAATGTCTTTTGTTGTGCACTCGTAGCTTTAAGTAATTAAATAATTTTAATGAAAATCTTTCGAAACACAAAATAAAACGAAAAGTGAGTAACTCGATAGAAGCGCTTAGACAATTGGTCTCAAAATAGATAGCAAGCTCTTTAGTAGTGTTATGTTGCAAATTTTTAATTTCTTCTTACCCTGAAAGTTTTTTTGGATTACGAGTGTTAAGTGCCAATTACTCTGCCTTCAAATTTCTCCTTTGTAATTCAATTTGATTTAAATTCAAATTTACCATAGCAACGGTTATCTCCATAATATAATCGTTACACGAAGGGTTTTTCAGGTAATAAAATCCCTTTTTTATTAACTCCATAGCTATCATTGCATAATAATGCAAATCACATGAGGAGTAAGAGAATTCGCTTGTATTCTTAA
The DNA here is from genome assembly GCA_000688715.1 of Glossina pallidipes. Taxonomy (NCBI): domain Eukaryota; kingdom Metazoa; phylum Arthropoda; class Insecta; order Diptera; family Glossinidae; genus Glossina; species Glossina pallidipes. The sequence continues at coordinate 914,727 of KK499868.1, read as the reverse complement.
TATCTTATGAATCGTAAACAATATTTCGGTGAACGGAGAATTTTAGTTTCGCACCATTACTAACAGGCAACTAAGGAAAATTTGTTAAATAAATGTCAAAGTGAACAGAAGAATGGATTACAAAAAAAAAAATATATATATGAAAAAACATAAATTTTGCTAAGCATCAACACACATATATGGTAAGGGTGTATGTATAAAATTTATCTGCAAGTTGTTTTCACACGTTTGTATACATTACGGGGATACACACTTAAAGGTGCTCTATGAGAACTTCGATGCTGGGTGTTGTTTAGAAACAATCGCTGTGGTCGGACCACTAAGCAAAGTTGTTTAGTATTTTATTAACAGTCATTAACAATGAACATATTCGGTGAATTTAAAGCTATGGAGCTACTGGTGAACGGTCAGCGACGTTGCACCACTTAACGCGATGTTTTCACATCGTATTGTACTGTGGGTGGGTTCTGCGACCGATTTGTTTGCAAAACTTCAAATGTTGCTCACGAATTTGAAGCTTGATGTTGTTTACAAGAGACATTACATTGACGAACGGACAGACAGAGATGCTCAAATCAATTCACTAATTGTTGCTGATCAAAAATATGTTTGCTTTATGAGAAGCTCCCTTTTGGGTGTTGCAAGCGTTTCGACAAAATGAATAGACTTTGATGATGAGTACAATAAATCTATGGTTTAGAAAATATTTCATGCTTTCCTTATCAGGTCGCCCGCTTTGGGAATTGCTCTCGTTTAATACACATTTTATTTGTTGATTTGCGTTCATGCAAAAGTTTAACATAAGCTTATGTGTTTTAAAAAAAAAATCATTCTTATGCGTTATTATTATTCCTATTTTTTTGTATCTTATTCTATAAAAAAATAAAAATTTTATTTAGTTAAAGTGAAATTTTTATTTAGTTTAATGTTTCCATTACGAAATTGATTGATATAACTAAGTTTGAAATAAAAAATTTTGTTTGAAAGAATTTATTATAGTTGAGGATATGCACTTAACGAGCTTTTCAATAAAATTCAATTTTATAAATTGAAGGATTTACGTGATTGTCGCAAATATAGCAAGGGTTCGTAACAATTTCATAAGCGTGAGCTTATGAGGAAAAAATATATGTTTCTTTGCCTTCTTTTCATTCCTCCCCAATTGCGTATTTTTTACCCACTCGCTCTTTCTTTTCCTATCACTCATAATTCTAATGTAAGAACCACATCGCATTGATAACATTAAAGACACAAATAAGGTCTGCTGGTTTCGTGTAAGTTGGGCGAAATTTGAAGGGAATTTGCTTTTCTGCGTGTTTACAGATGCGCTTCTATGACCTACACATTGTTGGTCACGCTACCTTAACGAGATATATGCAATAACTAGACTAAAGATAGGCCCACCTTTCACTATATGAATCAATTCCGAACAATTTGCCGTCCATGTGTTCGATGTCTGTCCATCCACAGACAGCAATTTTTGAGATAATTTGATGAAATGTAGTACACTGGCATCTTTTTATCCAAAGAGGAATGTTATTAAAAACACATTGGTTTGGATGATTTTTCCGACCAGTCCTCAAGTAGCGCCTTACTTTGAGACATTTGTGATATAAAAATGAATTATCAGAGATGTTATTTTAGCATATTATGTTTTCATGAAAAAAAAGAGTTGAATTAGAAGAAGTAGGGCGGGATATGTAGCGGTTGTCTTTGCCCCTCTTTCACCGGTTAATCTATTTAATCATATTTTTGAATACATTTTTATGCTAGAAAAACTAGTTGAACGAGAAGTTTGATTTTAGTTCCATTCGCATAAAATTTCTTTTGTTGTAATATATCAAAAATATGAACACAGACATAAAAACCTTTCAAAAATCTCTGAAGCGAAAATATTCAATAAATTCATACTGAAAATTCATGATGAGCTTTAAAGAGCTGAGATGGCTGTGACTTTTATATGTTTTTAAACTATTCTGTCAATTTCTCCGATTTACTCCATTGTTTCCTGATATATATGCTAAAGTATTTATACCCTGAAGGATGAGGGGTATACTTATGTTGTCAAAACGTTTGCAACGTGTATATATTCTTGATTAGCATCAAATTCTGAATCGACTTAACAATGTCCGTCTGTCCGTGCAAGGTGCCTGTTGTCAACATTCTACTTGACGCTAAAATATCGACTTCAAATCTGCCTGGACCGACGGCAGCTCTTGCACGCAGGTTGGTATTGAAACTAGGCCAAATCGGTCGTAGGACGCACAGTGCCATGTAAGCGGAGAACAATTGGGTTTTTTAAAAGAAATGAAAAATTGGCTTTTTGATCTCTACTCGTAAACACTGCAACCTATATATCTACAAAAATTTGAACGTATATTCTATCGGCAATGCCCAAACCAGATAAATTACTCCCCAGTTTAAAGTGGGAATGCACCTAAGCGTGTCCCTCTGTTCACCTATCTATATCTTCGTCTGCCCAGTTTTTCCGGTTCGGTAGTAATGAAAATTTCGCAAAAATGAAAATTTCGCCTAAAAATTTCCAAAGCAAATCAAAAAGGTACGCCTGCGATGCCTGCATGTCTGGACAACAAAAACTGCGCACATATTAGTTTTCCGGGTTTTTTCGTTGTTACTCATAAAGTACAACACATACAACATACAAATTTCTACTTTTATATGGGAAATAGAAAAAAACAACCACGCCCCTACAATATTGTAGGGTATGAAATTTAGCTTTTTATTTTATATATTTTATTGCTTCATTTTGCAATGTCAGATACGTTCAGCGTACCGAACAGTTTCCATACATTGGTGTTCTTAGATTTTGTTCTTCTTCAAGTCTTTCAACATCTGTCTAAATAAGTACAAAGGAACCGTCACGTACTTATGTGTTATTTATATTGTTTGCTGTCTTAGAGAAGAATTGCAAGCAACTCATTGCAAGATATTGAAAAATCTTACTTAAGCTGTCAAGAACATGCTGCTCAACAAACTTTCTATTACGTACTAAAAGTAAATAGAACTAAATTTTATTTGCATAAAAATTTCTCGTTGTTTTCTTTATATTTATGTATATGTATTTATTTTATGTAAAGAAATAGATAATGAATTCTACAGAGGCGGATGTAAAATAAAATATAATATAAAATAGAGAAGAATTTTCGATTAAATGGAGACGATAGTAAACTCCATGGAATAGAAGATTTTTGTAAAAAAGTGAAATTTTCAATGGAAATTTACGAGTTGTTTGGTCAGCTTCAATTTGGAGCTGGCAATTTATATAGACTTAGCTAGGAAAGGGTTCGTTCTTCCACATTTAAATAAAAGGAAAGAAAAAATTTATTCATATGCGGGCTTTCGCCCGAAGATTTTTCAAGTAACATGAAACCACCAATCACCAATGAATCACCAATGCTCTTAGTTATTAAAGCAAGGACATTTTACCTTTTGTTCTCTTCCGAGGAAAGTGGTTGAAACAAACCGAACTATTAAAACCCAAACCTGGCTTTGGCTTCTCTCCAGTTTTCTCTATAATCACATTCCACTGACAGAGATTGCTCTTTACATAAGACCGTGCGAAATGCACTTTTTCTTTTTTACTGCTAAAGTAGGATGAAATCCATTAACGGATTGAAAATCTTGGTTGTTCGACTTTTTACTTCTCACCAATGTCTAAATTTAAACTCCTAACAAAAAAATCTTCGAAAGACACAAAGTTAGTGGATTTTCCCCAATAGTTTGATTCATCAAAAGCTTCTTGAATAGTACCTGCCTGCGGAACATACGGAACCGTACCGGGGTAGTGTTTAACCTAATAAAGGCTGAAACGATTGTGGACATTTTGATGCTTATTCCTATAAAGCAACCATAAATTACTACACCAACGACCTGGAAAGCCCAACATTAAATATATATATATATATAGCATAAGATTTGAGCTTCGTAATCTTAAAGTAGGGTTGATTTTATTTGATTCTGCCAGGAAGCAAAAACGAACTAAAAGTAGTAAAATAGCATTATAAAGTGAAGGGTGATGCCAAAGTCTTTATGAGTGCGCTTTGTCAAAGCTGCAGAAACTGTTTTACGTGTTTCATATGCCCACACATTTACACACATACAAGTTGTCTGAAAGAACACTTGCAATTTTATTGAAGTGTTTTTGACCTAAATTTTGCAAAAAGAAAAATGTAATGTATACGTAGCGTTGATTATCCACTTGTATAGATATCTAGTATGGCTAACTCCATAGTATTTTACATAATCCCTAAAATGTAAGATTAAAATAATATTCATTTTAATTCTAATTTGATGCCCCTGAGCGGCTAAGTGGGCAAAGTATTTCAATTAACAGCTCAATGGTCCCGTGGATTCAAATATAAAGGCGGAAGAGTTTTCGATAAAAGGGATAGCCTTAGATCCTTTCTTGTTCGAATTTATTATTCTTTCTAAATTAATTAAACAAATAATTTTAATTTGTTTTCAGTAAGAATTTGGAAAAATTTTCTAAAGTCTTAACATTATGTGGAAATCATCATACGAGGCTGGTTATTTAACGTGTAAGGGCATCTTTGCAGACAGAAAATTACTTCCATTCAGAAGACATCGCTTTTTTACCATTTTCGAGTTTAACCTTTGCGCAGAGCTAAGGATTTTGTTTTTCTTTTGCAAAAATTTTAGAACAACATACGAGCCTCGGTAGCGTTCCGACAGTTGAGATATTTTCAAAATGTTTACCTTAAATTGTGTGCACAGCAAAAGTGTTTATGCATACAACCTCAAGATAAAGATTACGTTTTTTACTTTACTCTATAGAAAATGTGTATATATGCCTTTATTTCTATTGCACATCAAACTCTTGGCATTCGTTTAAACAAGAGAGTCAAAAATAAATGCAGGTTTTATTTTCATTTTGTTTAAAAGTTGGTCATTGAAATTTGAAAGCAAAGTTTTGTGTTGAAAAAAAAGAGGAAAATAAATAAAATAAAACTAAGCTGATGTGTTTCAACCTTTATGTGTTTTCAGGTAAATGTTGTTGTACTCGAAAGAAAATTAAACCCAAATAGCTGACCGGTCTTTTCTTAATTTAAATTCAAGACTTAATAATAAGAGCTTACTTTGTACTACGCAGGTTTCCGAGCAAGGCTCAACAATTACGGAAACTAAAAGTTTCATCGATTATTGGTTATTCTGATAGTCCTTCTACAGCCTGATGCGAGAAAACTGCATTCAGGTTAGGTTAGTGAGGCAAAAGTTAGCCAAACAAGATTTGCGTAAAATTTTATGTAAATTGCTAGCTTTCCGGTAACAGACCTCGTTACACACGATCAATTATATGCCAGTAAGTGACTAATTAGCCAATTGATTGATGAGAGATATCACGTATACGTCCATTAGTGAGAAAATACGTGGGAGTTTCCAAACATTGGATTTTTGCGTGATTTGAGAGTATTTCAAATTTCGTTTACAAAACGCTCGAACGTCCTTCTCTTTAAAACGTTACTTCAAAGGTTAATGTTCATTAAAAACTGTACGAATTACGCTCCGCGTCTCTTTGAGAAGTCGAAAAACACACTTTCGTTATTTTAGAATGTGTCGCACACATCTTTTTTCATTGCAATAAATGATCACTTTTTTCCGTTAGTCTGCTATTCTGTCCAGCAAGAGAAAACTGACCTATTAAGATTAAATATTCTTCTTCATTTTCTTTTCTCCTACAGCTGAGAAATTTATAATCCCGTACGCAAATTCACAATTTACATGGAAGTCTTCAAGTTTAATTTCCTTGCAGAATCTTCTGATCTCAATCAATGATGGCTTACACATAGCTACACTAACGTGCTTTAGTTTCGAAAGGTTTTTCTACGAACAAAACCACTTTCCAAAGGCGTTCGTTATTCGATTGGAGAAGTACGATATTATTGAGTTAAAACAAGCAATTTCTTCGGAGCAGTTGGGGAAGATCTCTAAATTTCTTATAAGTAATGAACTTTTTCTTCACATCTTAAAAATGTTTTAAAAAATATTGAAATTTGTTCCTCCCAAATTTTTAATGTCTTTAAGACGTTTTTCGACTAATACCGCCTTTCAAGACCCTGCATCCAGTTTTTGGATATCAGTTACCCACCATATGTTTTGGTATAATGACATACGCTTTGTAAACCTCATCCCTCAGACTTCTGCGGAAGCTTAATTAGCTCAATATGAATACATTCCTCTTCTTTTCCTTCTTAATCAATACACGATCTTTAGATACATATGATTTTCTTTAAATTGATTTTTTATAAGGTGCTCTAGTAATGCTAGTAAGCCATTGATACATTATAGAGCGAATGCTTTCCTTCCCTCAATTTTCTTATGTCACTTACCTTTAACGGGTGAACATACTTCTCGCCTTGTTTTTGAATTTGTATCTTGATATTTCTGTGTGTGCGGCATCCAATTGCTTCCAAGTCACAAAACAAATCATTTAATGAAATGAACCGCATTTTAAATTGCATCAAGGTCATCGCAATTCAATATGTGTGCGTATATGCTTTCGTATTTGGCAAAGGCGAATGCTGTTGTTATAAATTGTCCAAAAGAATGGTTAACCGCAAGCCAATAAGTTTGTGTTGGAAAAAATGAAAAGCAAAACGAACAACAATTAAATAATCTTCAGGTTTTTATAGAAATAATTTTCAACAGCAAGACTATGTCGACAGTATATGTCACTTCTTGACATAAAAAACGTATACTGAAGAGGTTTCAGACTTTTTTACATGTCATAGCGAGTTTTCGTTTGTTGATTTGCTGAATAGAAGAACAAGAAGAAGAAGACGATTTCAGATTTACTCTTTTGATAAAATAAGGTCTTATTTACAACCATTTTTCCTCTCGGATTATTACGAATTTTTTGTCAAAAGCGGGTTATTAGAAAAATTGACAATCGTTTTTGCCAAGAGCCTGTTTCGTGCTTCGTTTTATAGATTTTAAAACAATACTCTTTAGAACTGAAAGAAGAAGAGATTGGTAAAAAGTCTTATTCTCCCTTCGAGACATGAAACAAAACAAGCAATTGAATACATCAATCACCATTATACCTTCAAAACGTGTGCGATATATATATAGACATAAACATACAGGTGAAGCAATTTTTTATGTTTTGTTTTCATTATTCTTATTTTAGTTTTTTTTTTTGTTTACTTTCCCATTACTTTAAGTCTATTAATTGGAATGGCGAATAAGGTTTTTGAATATTCTCCCTTTAAAAGATTCATTTTTATCGAAAGTCTGTCCACGCCAAGGTTATGAGCTGGTAAGATGTTAAGTGCAAGCCACATGTAGCTTCTCTTTTGTTGTCTTTTCAACTGAAATAATTTGCATGCTTCTGCTAGCACATGGGAAGGACATGCAATTAATGAAAATATTCATAGACATTTGTTGTTTTTACCGACAATAGAATTGTTGATCCTTGAACTGTTTTCTTCACTATTGTTTCTTCCTTCGCTTTATTACCCGTTAAGCTTATGAAATGCTTTATTAAACTGCTTTTTCCTCTGATATTAAAACTACGTTCCAAGTAGTTTATTCGATTGTGTATGTGCAAGCGGTTGTGTTGCATAAGGGAGACCATTTGGCAGAAATAAAAGTCATTCCGTAAATTACGTTTCTATGAGAATGAATGACAAATTCCTGTTTGTTTGAGTGCAAATGATTTTGTGATTGTGTTGGGCTGTGGTACTCTTAAAAGGATATTGAATAGGAACAAATGTTATTCAATGCAATCACTTCATTGTCGTTAAAATATTTTAGCTTTATGTGTATCCACCACCAAAAGATAGCGCTATGTTCATTTCGTCAAAACGTTTGTAGCACACTGGAAAAAGCTTAAAAGACTTTCTAAATTATTCTGGATGCGTCCCGCATTCGGATTCGATCTTGGCATCTTTGTCTATCCGTTCGTTGCTCTGGCCATCTCGCGTGCCTCTCCGGTAAACATTCTCCACATAAATTAAGATATTGAATATAGATTTGCAGAAGCATTGGAAGCTTGTGTAGTCCTTTTGCTATTGGAAATATCCGCATATATTCTAGGGGTTATCGTGCACGACTTATGTGAAAATGAAGAACCTCAGACAGTCTTAAGTACACTTTGTGGTAGGATAATTTATACATGTATCGATAAAATAACAATTATATATTTCTCGATCCAATAGTCTTGATTGCGAGTCCGGTCATCGTCTCGATGTATAGAATAGTAATAATGTCCGCCTGAGCGGTCGGTAGGCAAAGGGTCGTGACTAGCAAATCAATAGTCGTGGATTCAAATCTCGAATGCGGTAGAACTTTCAATAAAGCCGATAGCCTTTAATCCTAGTGCTTTAAGGCTTTAATCTTCAAAATCAGAGTAATCTTAGAAAAACAATCTTACAAATCTTTGTAGTCTTTAATAAATTCATTTACGCATTTGATATCAATTGAGAAACGACCATATTAGACCATCAATTAAAGTCCCGCTTGTGTCCTTATGTCCCTAGAGGTGTGTAGAGGTCTAGAGATAAAAAGTCAAAAGCATTTAAAAGTAAAGAATTTGTCTGAGTTGTGCGTGATAGCAACATCAGACACTGTACAGCATGCCAGTGACTAAAAGCGATCGTGGCCTTAACTTGCTTTTTTCTGACACTTTCACAATCTCTTATGTAATTTTTTTAACTTACAAACTTCGTTGCGGATATACTATTTTTTCCAGTGTACTTCTTAGTGTTCCCCTTTAAAGCTTGCGCAATTGAATTGAAAACTCTCTTGGAGAATTTAAGCTTATATTTACATATCTAGCTAAATGAAAGTGATTCTTAAAAGCAAAAAGCGAACGACTTTTAACTGACATTATGTGAAACCATGTCTAAGAATGACATACAAAGTGAGGTAGTCTACAGGTAGTCTACAAGTAGCTTCTAAATAATATAAAAATAGTTTAAGTTCCGACGGTACGTTGAACTCTGGAATAGCATGTAAAATATGAGCAATCGATAAATAAACAAAAAACGTAAAGAAGGCCACAAATACTTGCAAAATTTTATAAAAAATATTTGACTGAGGCACTCTTTTTATGATGGAATTAATTATTAAAATAATTGCATGTTAACTACATGACAGAAAAGTCCGTTAAAAGAGTCCGTTACTACATAAAATCGATATGTGGTCTAGCGAGTTGAAGAAAATGCGTCATTTTAACAGAGTTAATTACAAGAATTGGAAAGCATTGCGTTAACCGTCTTTGTTTGCTTATGCCTGTTGAGTGTAAATTTTTATCATTATTATATGGACTTTCTTTTCTGCTCTCTCTTCGTCTTTTTTCTTCATTGACGTCTTGTTATCTCTTCACTTTGAGTTGTGACATGACAGTACACTACACAACATCCTTTTTTAAAGCATATAAATATATATATTGTGTTAAGAAGAGGAATTGAGGGAGGGGTAACTTAAATAAGTTATTTACTTGTGAAAATAAAATACATCTTGCAATTAACGCACACAGATTTAATTTTATTGAACTTTCCTTAATCTCAACAATTAATGCATCAATTTTTATTCAACCTCTGCAATGAACGAATTCGTTTAACTGGAAGTGATTTGTTCGTCTTGGTCTTAATTAGTGGATTCTGCCTTTCAAGGAAATATCTGTTGAATTTAAATCAACATCTTATGGCTGGTTGTTACCGTTTTGAAATTTCTAGCCGTAGCAAAATTCTCAGTGTTCTTAAGGAAAGTGTATATATGTCAATTATATTACTGGCATTAGCTCAAAGTTCTATTCGAATTTATTTAAAAACACTATAATGGGAAATGGCCCACCCATCACTTTGCTTAATACACTTATTCGTAAAACGAATTGTCAAAATGAAATATTAGACAGTAAGCGGCTGTTTTCAATTGTGTTCGTCCTTGAATTAAATATGTCATTAAAATATCTTACAAATTGCTGTAGGTCGAACAAAAAAAGTAGACAGACAGACCGACAGACAAGTTTAGAACGTGATTCCGAATCAATGAATTAAGTCAAAGTTGCATCTGAGCCCAGTCCTTCTGGGTCTTGCATACATTCAACACAAAAGTCAAGGAGGCGCAGGCAAACTTGCTTTGATCGCGCTTGAGAAGGAATCTTCAAAATTTGAGAATTCGGTTTCAGCTTGAATCAATTTCTAACGAGATAGATAACTTTAAGATAATTTATTCATTTACATCAAGAGAAGTCGTTAATTTTTTAGATGATGTTGATGGACCGAAGGAAACGAAAAAAATATTAAACTTGCCCATCCGCTGAGAATTTTATGGGCCTTATTTTGATTTTGATAAGAGGACAGGTGGACAGACGATCGTCAAAGTTTCATCAAAATATTGTACGTATAACTGCTTCAGCTTTCAACTTAATAAGAATGTGAACGGATCCATGTTCTTAAGTCGTATATCGAGGAATGAAAATATCGAGCGTTTACTTGGGAGGAGTGTGTTTTTCTCTTCAGAGAGCTTGTGCTGCTTTCTGCGCACATTATCTTTTTTGATGTAAAGAAGGGACCTATGTACAAGTAGAAAAAAAAAGCGTTTGGGAAATTTACTCTGAACAAAAGAGAAACGAAAAATGATAGCGAAGAACGGATAGGAGAACTGAAAAGGAGATTTAACGCGACCACGAGTAGCAGATTCTATTATGGTAATAGTTGTTAAAGCACCCTTCTAAAAACTTTATTTACGTGGATGTACAAAGTTTTTGAGATAAATTCCAAATTCAAAACAACTCTTGTATGCTTTTGTTAGTCAAGTTCAACGAACCATGCCATTCAACGCACGTAATGTACAGAGTGCATCACCACCTTTCATGGTTGATGTTGTACATTACAATGTAACGAAATTATTATTTGATAAATAAACAGTGATGGAAGCAACAGCAGTAGCGGTAGATAAAGAATATGTAAACTTTTAAAATATGGCTAATTGTTGCGGCGATATTACTCGCGATAGTTTTCGTATTTTTTTAATATCACTCGTTGCTAAGAGTGCGCGTTGTTGTTTAATTAAAATGTTTTGAGGCAACAGAGCTTTACCACCTTTCACACAATACAATACAATATGTAATACGATAATAATCTTGCTAACGTACGTTGGTTTACAATTAGTTTTAAAAAACGTATATCGTTTTGTAACACAGGCAAACACCAAGATAAAAGATATTTATCGTCTGTTCCAAATGGTCATTGGTAGTTGCTGAAAGTAGCACTGCTTCGAGTATAAAGAAAATTAAATTTACAAAAGAAAAGTATAAACATGGAAGGTGTTTACTATTACACTAGTGTTTGTTCGCTTTATCGTTAACTGTTTAGTGCACTTTTGTGGTATCCATCACCAAAAGTTTTATGGTTTCTGTTTAATTGATTGCTCGCGCTTACATATCGCGTCATGTTGTTATCCACACTTCCATACCTTTTATTCAAGTGCTTATATATTAATAAAAAAAAAAAAGCAAAGTTGCAAAGTTCAAGTTAAAATAACACACATTGGCATTATAAGCAATAATTTTTTAATAAATTTTGGCAAAAAATTTAAATCAACCAAAACATAAATGAATGCATGGATAAAACAAACATCAAACAATTGTCTCGCTGGCAACAGGAGCCTATGAGAGCTCGTGTTGAGCTTGTCATTCAAATTTCATTAGCAAAGACAGTCGTTGATAATCGTTTGATAGCGAACACGCTGTTAACATAACATATACGATTATTGTGGAAAATTTGTTGAAATCCCCCTTATGGGGGAAAGGCATCGAGGACTTTGTGCCAATTTGATTTATTGTAACAGATTTGATTTATTGTAATGGATCTATTTCTTGGTGTTGCATACATCCGCAAAAACTTAATATACCTGCGAGTATGAAATATAAAAGTTGTTATGATAACAACAATAATAATAACGATAATAATAAATATTAGAGATAAAAAAAATGTATGTACTTTGCAATGCAAATAATTGAATGTTTGTTGTTATGATTGTCGCCAGCAAAATTCGGACATCATGAGCAGAAATGCCAGGCAGAGAGCACAAGAATATACGCTCTAGTAATAGATATATAGTAAGCAACTGATCGTAACCAAAACATGTGCTCTTACATTTTCCGAAGACAAACTCCCCGTACTCTCTCTTCTTTATTGGAATTTTTTAAAGAAAATTGAAAAACCCGTACAAAAATATGCCCAGAGAGGAGTAACTAAAAGCCCGCCAATATCGATACCAAAGTTTTTTAAATTTTCAATATGCAAGTGATCGTGATTTATTTGTCGATTAAAACTAAAACTATGCGATTTGCTTGCATAATTACCGAAGGCGAAGAGCTTTCATAATGAGTTGCAAGGCCAATATAAATTTCTAAACTCATCGTAGAAATTAATTTTAATGAAATGCAATGAATCGACATGTTTTGTAAATACGACGAAAAACAAACATGATGTTAAGGTATACGTGAGATTACTCTTGGCATTAAATTAAATATTGATTTATGCAAAACGTAGTCAAGTAGTTGTTTATTAAACAAATACACGAAAATTTTGGCAAATTATGCAAATTTCTTTGCTTTCAGGTGTAGTCGGAAATACGCTTTATGAGAGGAGAAAAACTTCATTTAATCCGTCTGACATTCTCTTCGTCGGTCTGCCAGTCTTCTAACAATGCAAGTTTACTGAATCGTAAAAGTTTCTTTGATTGTCATTAGATTAAAGACAAATATCACCAATCCTTTCTGGTGCTTATCTTCTTTACGGACAAGGGCTAAATCATAGCAAACCCAGTCCATATAAGGTAAAAGCACGTAATTTTCACCTTTGGCTTTATTATATTGATTGATTCACATTCACTTTTTGAATCAGTTGCCTGATCGTCTTGTTTCCTTGTATTTATTCTTCAGGCTACGATTTTTGAAATCCTGACCTGTCTTGATTCACGGACAGACACTAACGAAAATGATTCGCGCCGGATTACTTTCCCGGCCACTTCCCAAGGAACGCTTTGTCTTGAAAAGTCGTTTTCCGAGTAACTGTAGGGTGGTGTAGAGTATTTAACGGTTGTCCATGGCCCGTTATTGTATTCTAACTTGTTTTGTACCATTCTTCACACCCTTGTACCCTTTATTGGCCTGTTATGCTCGCTGAAAGAGTATATTTGGTTTCTGAAGCATTTATAATAATTTGGTGTGCAGATCAGAGATCATCAATTATCACCCGTTACCGTTTGTAAAATACATGCCAAGCGAGCTAAGAATTTCTTGCAATAGAATCTGCTTAATCTGCAGTTTTTCTTGAGACTTGAGTTAAATTTTGAAAAGATTTTAATTTGCAGATACGTTTTTAAAGCAATTGCTTTACGATTTCCTATGTTTATAATAGAAAATTAGTCTAATTTGCTTAAAAGATTCGTATCTAAATAAAATAAAGTATTTAGGTAAGGGGTTGAGTTGTCATAACCTGCTTAGGAAGTTTTCTCATCAGTGTTTCAGGAATGATTCCAGTCATCTATATTCTAGCGTATTTTGCTGCGTTTACCGTTGCGTAACATATTCCTATTAGTGTTCATCCATACATCCACATATTTCTACCAACTAACATACAGAAATAAACGATGAAATATTCAACATAATATTCATAATTTGGCATAATATTTAAAAATTTGAGTGATGTCGAATATAACCTCTCCTTCATTTTACAATAACATTTTTACATACATGTTTCGTATTATCGTAGTAATTAACACCATATCAGGAATAAAGCTTAATACATATATCATAACAGTGTCGATACTTTACAGGTTTATTTATAGTTGCAATATATATTTATAAACAACCGGCTGCTTATGGCATTTTAAGTTCGTATGCAATGATAAGTGTCGATAAGTAATTATTTATTTATTTATTTATTTTATAAAACAAGGAATGTTTTCCTTTTGTTGGCAAAAACTGTAATAAAACTTTAGCTTATAGTTATTTATAGCAGCGGTGACGCATTAACATGCTTTTGAACTTGCAGATGACGCAAGTGGATTTTGTAAAGTGTCGAGCAAGCAATATTGAATTTTACTCATATGCGAATGTTTATGTTCATTGTTGATATACTGAGTAACGAGTATTCATTGCTTTAAAATGCACTGCATTAAAATTTAAAAGTTCGCGCGGTTGTATGCAACACACAGAATGAATTGAGATACACTTAATTTCTATCGTATCGATATATCTATCTCCCTGTTTGTCTATGTACGCCTATGTTGCACTCCCTACTCTTCGGAGTTTAGATTAGAAGCCAAAATAGCCTGTGCTAGCAGTTCTACTTTATCAGCGAATTCATAGCCACCATAATAACACTTGGCAAGTAAATCTTCTGTTTATTTATGTAGACGCGAGCTTAATCTAGTGAAGTGAAATTCCTATTGACTATCACTTCTAACCCTCTAAGGTGTCTAAGGTTTTTTCTCACACTTAGAATATATACCGCGGTGTGTCGAAACCGTGCGTTTGACATGTAGAGTCTTATACGAACAATGCTTGTGCCTGATTTTCGTAAGAAGACGTTGCTGTGAATATAAAAGATGTTTGCAAAAATCCGCACCTTTTGGAAAACAAAGTTACAAGAATCTTAGACAAGCAAACAAATAACAGGTCGTATTGATTTCCATATCAGTATTGAGAACTACCATCATAGGCAGCAACTCCGTCCTGAGTATCTTTCAAACTGCAAACAGCACTTTTATCAGCGTTTACTAGACACAGAATGAGAACATGATTTCAATTTAAATGCCCCTGCGACGCACTGAGCTGATGGTTCTTTCTGAAAGTTCCTTTGGGCTTGCATCGTATACTCTTTATCAACTAGCGTACAAGAAACTTAAAATTGATGTGTGAAAGTAAACATTTCTTTAAATCAAACTGAACGGCAAACTTTCTGATTCTGTATTCGTTGTTAGCTTCATGTATCACACACACCTATACGGAATGCGGTTGCTTTCATGTATGTATGTTTTGTATGTTCCAAGCTTTAAAGTGAGCAACATTTCAATATAAAATATTAGTTCAAATTCTCTTAGTAGTAAAGCAAAAGTATTTAATAAGCAAAAATAAATTGGTCTTCAGGGGCAAATGTTAAATATTCAACATTCAAATTTAAAGAAATTTTTAAGAGTATATACAGAATAGGAAAACGATAAAGTGGAATAAGAGTGATTTCGAATGAATTCTTTTCAATATATAGCATAATAAAATTTTGAAATTGCAAACTTGTTCATAGAATTTCCTCTTCGAAATAAGACTTTATAGGGGAGTAGAAATCACTCTATGTTAAAAAGTGTTGGTCATTGTGATGAGTCGAAACGTGGCAGCTCGAGCTCTATAGTGGCACTGTATGGACAGGAATGAGATGGAGAAAGAGACTCCGGACAAACAAACCGATGAGCAGACGGACAAATGGACAGCTAAGGTCAAATCTATACGGAAAATGATTACAAATCTTAAAACCATCTGGGAGTTAAATGCATTCGCACAAAATTAATATATTCTGGATATAACGTATAAGAAATGCTGATGAGACAATCGAAAGAGAAATATAAGAAAGAAATCTCAAGACCTTGTAGCCTTGAGGCAAGCAACGGCAGTATAAGAAGTTTTTATTATAATAATTATTGGCAGCTTGCAGTTTTTATGAATTTTTCAACTCAGGTTTAAAAGTTACGATCAACCTGGTCTTTGTGGAGATTGCGATTACAGTAAAGCAAAACAAAAAAATACGAAACTAAGCAATTTTTTAAAGACGTTAACGTTATCCTGCAAATTTGAAATTTTGAGTCATTTACATGGATTTACTTACGAACGAGCAAGCAAGTCAGTAAAGAGAGTTGTTAACAACCATTTGAAAATATATGCCCACACTTGCAAGAAAATATTCTTTTCATGGAACTTCCCTAGTTGATCCCTTCTCTGTACCTACAACAACACGTGAAACCAAATTCTTGAAAAATTGCTTAATATCTAGTGAAGTATGCCGACATTATTGATCTTGGAAGTATAAGAATTTTTTTATTTCGAAAAAGTCTCAAAGGTCAACAATAAAATGGTGATAATAGGCAAAAAAAAAAAAACGCTA
Organism: Glossina pallidipes; assembly: GCA_000688715.1. Lineage (NCBI taxonomy): Eukaryota > Metazoa > Arthropoda > Insecta > Diptera > Glossinidae > Glossina > Glossina pallidipes. Next base: position 898,576 of record KK499868.1, on the reverse strand, counting down.
ACACCTTCACTAAGGCAAGTAAGAGAATCGAAATCGTTAGAATACGGAATTTTAGTAAAGTTTTCGGTTTGCTTATAATCTGCATGTGAGCATCGGAGACATCTAACAAATCGACCAATAACTCCGAAACGATGCGTTGTTAAATTCCCTTTTATTTCAAAAAGTTATTTTCAAGTCACATTGGTTCTGGCGACACTACTTTTCAAATCCTTCTATTTTTAAATCTAATCCGATGCTATCACAAGTCGATGACTGCAGCGGCAAAACTAAATACATTGAAGCTGGACTGGCACTCATAACTTCCTTCAAATCTGGTCCTCCAAGGTGATTACTTATTGACAAATCTCAAGAAGGTTCTTCAGGTATAAAGATTTGGATCAAATGACAAGGTCATTGTGGAAAGTGAAAAATGATTGATGATGTTCCCAATCTGTGAACTACTTACGTTGGACTATGTTAGCGATTAAAGTTGAATTTCGTAAAAAGCATCTTATTCTTTACATATTCACGAGAATTATTGATCGATGTATTATTAACTATATTTCCAAAGTATGAGTTGTCCTAAATCGATGGGTTGTTGCAAAGTCAATCTCTAGTGAAATCAATATACGCGCAAAACAGCAACGTGACTTTACTACAAAAATTGACTTTTTCAGTCAGTTAAAGAGCAAGCAAGCGCTCTCTAATAAAATATTTTTTAGACCCGGAAAAGACTATAGCGGAGTATTAAAATAGTCTGTAGAAGTATAATGAAATTTTCCGCATGATGTTTAGCTATGCTCCGCCTTAATGAATGCGTTTATAATCGGGTCAAGTCTCTTTGAAAACATGACGTATGGCGTAGCTTCGCAAATAAGTTTAGGCTTTTGAAAATTTTTTTGTTTTTTGGCATATTGAGGCTTTCTACATAGAATGATAGACAGACATGGCTGAATCGATTTAAAAATTCCATCTCCGAATATTTTACTCGAGTACTATAAGGAAGTATGCTGCGTTTTTCTAATATTCCATATACTTATATGGGAAAACTTTCTTCCAAATTTGCCGTAGAAATATTAACTTTTCCTAGCTTCGTTAAGTTAGTAAAAAAAATATTTTGTTAAAAATACTTAAATAAATTTTTTTAAATTTTCTATAAACTTAATATATATTATATTGTTTTTGTGTTTCCTTTATTTTTTAAAATGATGATATATGTAAATATACTTGTTTGTATAAGTTTTTACAGAATATTATAAGCAATGAGCTCGAATAATTGTTTATTATATTTGTTATCTTGTATTATTGTTTATGTTATGAAAACGTTTGTTTAACATCTGTGACAGCTGTGTTTGGCTAAGAGTTGATAAAAACGATTGCATTTATTTAGTCTTAAATATATTACATTAAATAACAGCATGCGAATAATATAAAAAGGAAACAGATGTTAATATACTCAGCGAGGAAGCTTTGAACTACTTGGAAACTAACGAAACACTTATATTTTTACATTCATCACCGACGGATGAGTGGTATGTTCGTTTTGTCGAAACGCTTGCAACGCTCAGAAGGAAGTATCAGAGACCCCATAAGGTGTGTACATTCTGTGTACATCTGTTGTAACTATTCTTCTGATTCCAAACATAAAGTTGTCGACTTCAATTTTGGCAGAAACTTGTGAAGTTCTTGCACGCAGATCGGTCTTTCACTCATTTCGTATGCTCTTGGAACGCAGGACAAAACAAAATTTCTAGAAAAATTTCTCAAAATATTAGATAACGCTATTAGCGAACGTATGCATACTTTCAATTTAGCTAATTAGCTTACGTAAGCTAACCATTTAAATGAAACCGCACTTAACTCGTAATGCATTTACTATTCATTAATAATGGATATAATTTGGATGTTTGTGTGAAAAGTTTTTCTTGTGGGTGTTTCCGTTAAGCCTTTGTTTTATGGTGAAGCTAACATATGTCCATATTAAAAGTTGAATAAACAGCAAATGGGAAAGTAACTGACGCATTGAAAGGTGGACGCATTTATCATACTAATAAGACTAATAAATGCGAAAGAGGGGAAAAAAGTAGTCAAATTAACTTCAATCACAGTATCAGGCAACATAAGAATGTTTGACTAAATGTTAGACCAACTCCTACCAGTTATTGATGATAATACATTATTAACTTTTTCAAATATTTTTTACACGTTCCATGTTTTTAGAGAAAGCACGCCCATGGTCCAAATCGATTGGAAGATGTCCTATGGGAATATGTGAGTTAAGTTTCTGCTAACTGTGCTATTTATATAAAATGCCGAATCTAGAGCGTGGGTGGAATAGAGTGAAAGTTTTAATTGAGACAAATATTCCTGGCATGTCCTCAATTGCTTTTGGATCTCAAACCCAATTAATGCTGGCAGTGTTAGCAAACAAAGAGAACTCTTTTCACTTTTGCGCCTTTTCTATAGGTGCTTTAGTGGGCATTGATAACAGTTTTGATTGGTTTAAAGAATTGTAGCTAGTCGCTAAAAACCTGTTCTTTGCTACTGAGTGTTTATTCGGAAGTTCAGATTAGCATCTGCTGTGGTTCACGGAGCACAAAATCATTTGTTTTGTAATTCTAGGCTTTTACCCATACACGTTTAAATAAAGTCACTGTGTTCGCAAATTTCAAGTCTCTGAATTTTAAGTTTGAAATCTTTTGACCTTCATTTAACAGCCTTTAGCAGCAAACCCTTTCAGTCAATTTGTAAACATGAAACTGGATCGGTCTTGCTACCATTTCATTGGGGAAATCGTCAAGCAAAGTCGCACTAGACTAAGAGAGGATTTATGAAATGCCGAGACGAGGATAAAGATGAGGTGTTATCGCGACAGCCAAAATCAAAGAGTTCAATTTCGAATTGCTTCATCAGGCCTACATTTACTTCCTCGCATGATCTCGCATAAAAATAAGCGCATCTTGACCCTCTGGAGCTTACCGATTGTAAACGAAGCATTAAAATTGTTGAGCAGCATTGTGAACTTTCTATAGAGCTACTAGCGCACTGTGTTACATAATAAAACTATTTTTTCACAATTTTCTTGAGTTTCCTTTGCCCGGTACGGTTACCACTTAGGCCAAACTCTTACACTTTTGATATATTAGTCACAAATTAATTCATAATAAAGACCTAGTAGCGAAAATAATTTTTTAAGAATATGAAGGTAATTGATGCCATGAACAGTCGGTGATAACTGGATTCATACAAAATCTCTTTCCGCTTAAATACATTTACTTAGTTCAAGTAGGAAAATGAACGCTGATCCAATATATTAAGCAAATGACAACACTAACGTGCCTTTTTAACCCTGCGGCAGCGGATCTAAAAAACTTTGATATAGAATTTATTTCTTTATCGCCATAATATTTCAAAGCCAGAAAATCATTTTATAAATACCATAAGAGAAAAAATGTTTTATTTTACCAAATGTGTCCCTACAATACAATAGGTTTTAATAACTACGAATGCAAAGCTATGCTCTATTCGAATAGCATTTAAACAAAGCAGTGTCGCGGTTAGGAAACGCTGCAACAGCAGGTAATATAATGCAAAGCAGTTGAAAAATGCTGCAAGCTCTAAGTAAAAAACTACACAGCAGAAACTTTGCACTAAAATCTTTTATATATATTTATGCACCTAAAAAAGAAAGAAAAAAAAAAAAGATGTGCAATCAAATAAAAATAACATTCGCAAAAGCAAAATAAAAAAAAAATGCTGTCTGATGTAAACCTCTGCGTACAAGATATGCTTGCAAAAATCGCAAAATTGATGATAATACCTTTACGTTAACAAACCAGGGATTTGTCTGCTTCATGCAAGGTGGTCGATGCTTTTAAATCCAGCGCTAAGAAATGATTAACTTGCGAAATATTATACTCCACGTAGTCGAACGTGCGCCATTACTTTTTTCCTTTATTCCAACATAATAAATTGTCTTTCTATGTCGGTCGATTCCGATGTGTTCTTCTGCTCGAAATTACTTCAAATCAGTCACCAATTGAAAAACTTTCACATGTCTAATGTGAATTATCATTCAAGGGATTCTGGCTATATACCGCGGAGTACACCTTACAATGAAATTTGTCATTTTTCGTACATGTAATGGAACAATACTTCAAGCAGAGAAAAATGCCTTTTATTTCACTTCATGCAAAATATTTTAGCAAAATTGAAAATGAAATTAAAAAAACAAACAAAAAGAGGGTGCAAGATATGTTATTCAAAGCTTTGTTCATCTTGTAGGCATTTTTGTTTAGATAGAGACACACAATAAATTATCGATTGAAAGAAATGAAAATCAGACAATGATTTAGTGAATAAAGCGTCTCCTTAGTAACATTTACAATATGATGGCAGATGTCGCTCTGCTGAAAACTTATCCTATACTGTCTTTTGGCATTATGCAGTTTTTTTTAATAATCCGCTCAGTTGGATTAGTGACTGTCGGCAATATTGCAAAGCGGCATTTTCGTTACGCTAGAGAAACTCAGACAACGATGAGCTTCATTTCAAAAAATCATGATCATTGTTTATCACTTGTCACGATTCAATAGAAAAAAAACAGGAGAAATATATACATACATATAAAAAGCGAAAAAAAGCATTTCTACATTCTTTAAATGACATAGCTCTTGTACAGTATACTTAATAGACACTAGAAAGCAAAGAAATCGCACAATTCCTACATTTTCACTTCAAACCCAAATTTTTTTTATTAAATTAAATGTAGTCCGCAAACATAACTTACACTGTTCGCTTTCGAAAAACATCTAATGCTTATCCATGACTCGCAAAATCATTACAATAGCAATAAAACAATAGAAGTAACAAGAATCGCTCCTTTCAGATTTAAATGTGAATGTCAAGTTAAATATAGATGGAGAAGGTTATGTAACATTTGTTCTTAGCTCTCGTGGTCAGTGGTGTGTATTGCAAGGATAAAATCAAGGGATTTTCAAATCGACAAACTAAAAAGGACTCGCAATGTAAACAAATGAAAAATTTTACTTCTAAACGAAATCGCTTGTATTTAGTATTATCTTAGGCTATAAAGGTTAAATAGATGTTGATATGCTTTTTTCAACAACACATTAAAATATTATTAAATATTAATATCTTCGTATCTATCATATATATCTGTAATATATTAATATATAATGTTTCCTTCTCTCTGATTTTTGTCTTTCACTCTCCCTTTTCCATTCTGTTATCCAAGCACACTTCTAGCTTGAAGTTGATAGAATTGTAACTTCAACTTTTATTGATATATCTATGAAAGATTGTTTAATTAGAATTGTGCATTGAGGATTATGTGGACTACTCGATTAAGAAGTCTTCAACTTAACTTGATGAAAACCCTCTAAATGATGCAACACATAATTTCATGTATATTCTGATAGATTACAACTATTTCTACCACAAGTCGTTGAAATAACAGAGAGAGAGAGAAAGAGAGAGAGAGAGAGAGAGAGAGAGAGAGAGAGACAGAGAGAGAGAAATTTTATTTATCTTAAAAGTCAATTAAAATTTCAATTGCATTCTTGTTGAATATAGGTACACATGTGCTTAAGCAACTTTCCTTTTCGATAACTGACATAGATTTAAAGGAAGAAAAAGAATATGAAAGAAGAGACTGAACAATGCTTCATTTTGAAACAATTGTGCATTAAGTGCATTATTCTGAATTTTATTTATTTTTAGATTTATTTTTGTGTTTTCGATGTTAAGTTAAACTTGGCACTTGTTCAATACAACTACTCGTTTACATCCATCCAATCGAATGCTATTAACCTAGAAACACAGAATAAAGTTAGTTTGCTTCTAATGATTTCTTTTTCCTAAGAAGAGAAAATGTTGAACAATATGCTAAACGTAATTCAACGTAAGCATTGAATTTTGTTTATTCCTGTATTTTTTTTTTTTTTTTTTTTAGTTTTTCAAAAGTCGACAAAAGGAAAGAGATAAACTAGCTGCCTATACGCCTAAAGGCGAGATATTTTTTTCCTATTTACTGCATAATAAGTAAGATAGAGTTTGAGTAACGTCTGAATCGAATAAATTTGTATGAAATCAAGTCGATTTTCTATTTTGGTATTCATCTTTACATCAAAAAGCCTAGAACTACGCCCAAAGGCCCATCAACTCAGTTTGTAAGGCTTAGAAACATCATCGCTTAAAAATCTGCCATTCTTGTTGATGGAATTCTCATGGTGAACATCTGCCGTCAGTCGTTACATGACTTAAGGGGGTATGCTTGATGTGCAAAACATAGTAAGGAAGCTTTCACTCAGGTACCAGCTAAAAGTAGACTGACATAATTCTTCTTCCATATACTTTTATCACAAAATTTTATGAAATATTCATTTTTGTACGATTGGCAAACATTTGAGTTAGAATTTTCTCCTCCCATCGATAATCGTTTTGTGTGTTGAAGTAACTCACCAAACAACTCTTCTGCGCAGGTCTTTTCAGAAATTTATTTTAAAGGCATAATAAAAAATTCGAATCAAAATTTATTAAATTACACAAAAATTAAAAAAAAATGTGATTAAAATTAAAATTATTATTAAAATACATTTTTTATTAAATTTATTAACTTTCAGTCCTAGCATCATAATTCCTTCCATGTTCGAACATTCTTCCTCATTCTGCTTCCTCGAAGATTTTATGTTAGAGTCTGCTGCTTTGTACCTTACGCGTTGCAAAATATTGCAAGAGAAGTGATTATTCAATAACCGTCATCAAGAGTCTCTCTCATCAAGGTCATCTCGATGAAGCTACACTAACGTAATTTTTTATGGAAGTCCTTCTATACTTGAATATAAGTGTTGTCTAAACACATTTGTTGATATATTGACGGAGTTGAAAATCAACAGCTGCAAGTCATTAGGCTAAAAATCATGCGCCTGGCAACAGTGCCGCCATATATGTATCAGAATGGCCAGTTATTGACTGATTTAATGTGTTAGAAAAAAATTTTTAACTTCTTCACAGTATCCCCGAAATCAAAATTACTTGGACTTTCGTGAACACTTGTCTGAAATTTTCCCTTTAATCAACGAGTTTTGGTAACATCGCCACGTAGTGCGCCATCGACTCCAATTAAATCTAAACGAGCAAATCATGCCATTTGTAGGAATGAAAGCGCAAGCATACAGGTGTTCCAAGCCATAGTTTCCGTCACACCTAAGGTGATAAGGGATCTGTTGTCTTCATGTTTTTCACGTAATTATTGTTGTTTTTGGCGAGGTCTTCCTATTTGAGATTTCACGTGCACAAATGCTTCGACATCCTCACAACCGAAAATCTGTAGTGCCTAGAATAACAATAATTGAAATATCAGGAGATAAGAACATATATACCCCCCATATGTATATTTACCTTAACACCTACGTGAACACAATACCCAGCGTAGTTTTACGAAACATGAACGACATGTGTTAAGCATTAATTTTTCTTCTTCAGGATGAAACATAAAAAGACAAAGGAACGACAATGTTTTTTTTTTGCATTTGGAATTTCGAAAAGAGATGAAGAGCAACAAAAAGGAAACGTATATTAATATTGAAATAAATAAAATATATATTTTTGTCAATATATAAATTGATAAACACAGCTATGTGTTCGTTTATATGCATAAGCATACCTGTACAAGTCCTCGTTCGCATCCTTTCGAATATATGACACACCCAGGGGAAAAAACATATACAGATGAGTAAATCAACAACAATGAAAAGTTCAAATATTGAAGTGCATACAATGCATGCATAGTGCATGTGTTGCAACCATGTCACGCAATGATATCGCATTGATAATAAAAAGGAAAAAATCCAACTTGTGTTAAAATTGGTAGCACGCGTTGTCGTTCAATGCATTTATCAAGATTTAATGCATTTCGAGTATTTAATCAAATATGTGCACCAACAGGTGCGGAAGAATTTCCTTTTATAAGAATGCCATTAGCGTTCTTTTTAAAGCGAATTTTATAGATAGATGGGTTTATGGTAAAAATGTATGGAAGATTGCAGCTTCCAAATTTTTAATATAACAAAACATTAATAAAATTATTCTCATAAATAAGTTAAGGGATTTTTTTCATTGGCTTAAACATCCGCTAAAACTCCGCGGTACTAAACTGTCTCAAGTTTTTAAATATTTTGAATTCACTGCACATTTTTGCAAGTAAAAAGTTAATTGGCTTTTAAAAAGGGATGTTGCCATGCTCGGAGAAGTGGCCACAAACACAGAGAGAAATTTCTGTAAAATTTTAATTTGCAGCTTTCAACGGGTTTCTCTCAAAACCATGTTCACCGTAACTCTGGTTTCTTAAATTCTTATCTCGCCACTGCAGGGAAAGAGGTATATACTCATGTTAGCGATACTCAGAAGAAGGCCTATAAGGTATATATTCTGAATTCATTTAAGTATGTCTGTCTCTCTCTCTGTCTTAGTAATATTTGTGGTACCCATTCTTCTGGTCGCAAAAACAAAGGCGTCTATTCCAAATTTGGGGAAAACATTGCACGCAGGTTGATATTGAAAACAGGTCTCTTTCAATCTGCTTCAGAAGAAAATTGTGTTAAGCAAAGCATTCTAGATTCAATTTTTAGCATTGATTATATTATTGGAATTAGTCGATGATAGTCACAACGAATATTTTTCGGAAGGTCTATGTCTAGGAAGTCTTCCTATATTTCTTTTTACCTCCTTTATGTTTTTACTACAGCACAACGGAGCTTTCCGAAAAAAAAAAAAAAAAACAATAAAACTTTCGCTTTGTCTCTAAATCTGGTACTGTAAGTCACGAAAAATGAATAAACATTTTTCGAAATACGGCATGTACAAATAGCAGTGTGGCAATCACTTACAATAAAAGTGGACAGTAACGATCTGGAATAGTAGTAACTAGTGTAGTTTATTTTGTTAATAAAGCTTGTAAATTTCCTTTTCTTTTTACATCCCGCTATACATGCAGCTCGCGCTGTTCATTTAGAATATTTTTTTGTAAACTAAGCCAACTTGATAATAAATCTGTTTGCTATAATACTGAACGTTGTTGTAAATATCAGAAATTTATGTCACTTTAACTGAAACGGACATACGGACAGACAAGCTAAGAATCACTTTCTGAATCGCCCGGTCTGGGTGTTGCATATATCTGGACTAACTTAATATACTCTTATACCATAAGTGGTGTAGAATATAAAAAGCAAATGTTAACAACTTTTTTATCGAACATTTTTATCTTACCAGTGTAACGTAACACTAAGTTTAAAATTTTACTCATTTCTGTCTGAAGCAGTAAAAGTAAGAAAAGTCACTTAAATCATAAAATTAAGAAATCTTTATCTCTTCATCGTACACACCTACACAGGCTGACAATGACTTTCATTACGCGATAGGCGACATGATTTTAAAATTATGTTTCTCTGCATGCTTCCACTTAGTGTCAAGGCTCAAAAGTTCGTCGCCAAATTTACATAAAGAATTTATATTCGCTTTAAGCACTCTTCCAGCACGCAGGTATGTAATAATTCCTCTATTCCACCTATAACAACGAGAAATCTTGCTAGAGTTGCTAAGGATTATTTACGTAGCCTTTGAGAATATAAAGGAAATTAATATAGCGTGACTTCATTCGTTTGTTGCGCTGATCATATGCTTTGCATTTCCTCCTAGGAGACTTTCTTGCCAGTTTTCTCTGTACAACAATGAAACCAGATTACAACGAGTAGAATAAACGCAAAATTTTAAAGTCAATTTTCCTCAGTTACCCTTGAAATAAAAGCAATCCACACAAAGGAATTCCTCTAAAGTTTCATACCAGGTTCTTAGAATGAATTGCAAGGCAATTCACGTGTCTCCAATACGCAAATGTTTCGTGTTATTTTTCATTTTCATTTCCTACACTAGTAGCTTTACTTTAGAGAGAACTAGAGCTAGTAGCTTTACTTTAGAGAAAACAACATAATCAGAAAATTTTCTCAAAAAATTTCCCTCTTTTATTAGAGGAACTAAAACTTTGCTTGGGTAAAAAATTTGATGTTTCCCATTAAAAATAATAGTCAAAAAATGGGGAAAATTGGTTTACAGGATCGTCTACTACTGACGAAAACACAACGCTTTGCATAGCACTTATGTTTAAGTTTTAGTTTATTTATTGTCTGTAGGGTACAGCCATCTACACGTCGGGGAACACTTTCCATGTCGATGATAACCGCTGGCTTAATCGTGAACTGTCTTTGTATATTACAAGTAACCACAAGCACCAGAAGCCTAACAAGGCCCAGTACCAAGTACCCAGTAGCTAAACCAATTGATTCGATACGAAAGGTTGCATAGACCGTCAAAATCGCCTATATTTATAGAGAGTGCCTTGAAGTTATGAAGCGGATCGAAGACGCCTGGTAGTCTTTGTCAGATGCAACAAGAAAAGTGTACCTTGACGTGCACCTAAGTTGATCATTTTATTTGAGAAAACGATGAACTATCAATCACGTCTTCGCCAAAAATGTCGGAGACCAATGTAGAAGCAGTACTGTATGTGCCAAGTGTACGCACTAATTGGACATCCTGAAGGTTAGCGTGTAGTGTACAAGTATACATCGATTTCTGGAGGTGCATTTAATCGTTAGTGTGCACTGTTATTTTGCGAGATACTTGCTGACTTAATTTTTTTCGAGTCGGTCATTGATCAAACTATTTATTGTTTTATTTACGACAAGAAGTAATTGAACTTGCAGATTGTCTGTGCTAACCTGTTTTGTCCGGTGAGCATTCTGTTCTTGTCACAATATTGCTACTCAATAATATACAAAGTCAGGGTTGAATGGGTTTGTGCAAAGCAGTATACTTTATATAGCATTAATAATTATGTTATACAATCAACTGATCAACGAGATATTATATTAAAGTGCAATAACTGGCACTTTATTAATTGTTCTGTCGAAATTGCATCAACCAATTTTTTGTGTCCCTGTTTTCACTACTACCTTTCAGTAAAAAATTAGTCAAAGGACATCAACATCGGATACATGAAAATATTTATCGCAGTGAGTAAAAGTTTAAAGCATTTTGAATTTCCAGTCGCAACGTGCATGAAAAAATACAAATCTATGCAAATGTTTTTCCCAAATTTATTTCGTTTTTAGCCTCAAAATGCGTTGTTTATTTTTGTTTTATATAAAAATTCAATAACTTTGTAGATGCAAAGGGAAGTGCATTTGGTTCGTCAAGTGTTTGAACATTCCATAGAAAAGTTTGCAAACGAAATACATTGTTGATAACTATGAATGGCCGAAGTGATACGTTTATGTTGTCTGGCTATTAAAATATCTTTACCTAATTTTACCACAACTTTGATCTTAGTTCCTCAGACAATTTCTTTACCTATTACCTGAATTGTCCCTACTGTTTTTAAATACTAGTAGTTAGTTAGCAAGTACCTAAAGGCTAGTAAGGTCTTTAAGGGAATATAGAATTTTGGTAAATCACAACTACATATATTCACGTTTTAAATCCTCTCATATTAGAAAAGTACGGCCCGGCCTTTTGGTGTTTGATCAGAAAAATAAATGGAAAACTGTATTTGGTTGTACAGAGCACTTAAAGGTCGGCTTTGTTCGGCCATAATGTGTTTCGATCCTGGCAACATATAACATTTTTTGCGTTCTTTCTTTTTAGGAGTTCACTACATATACAAGTTAAATGTTTTTAAACAACCGCAATCAAGTAAAAAATTTGATTAAATTTCCAGTGTTTTGCGTATGTTTTTTAGTAGTCGATGCAAATATTAATTGTTGCTGGTTGTTGTAGTTGAGAAAAAAAAAACATTGAATGTTAACTTTTCAACGTTTATTCAAAATCAAATCCTGTATTGATTCAATCTTATCTCTTCCTCTATCCTGTTATTCACAGAATCATGATTCAAACTGTGATTGAAACGAAAAATATTAATTGTTAGGAAGTCTCACAATCTTTTACACGCTTGTCCACATATTGGCACAACAAAATTTCTTTTATACAAAAACGTGGGTTTGTTTTCTGTTGCGAAATGTTGTGCACAAGCAAATTTATTCGTCTCAGGTTAATTCCAGTTTTGTCTTTTCTTATACTTTTCGCAAGATATTTCTCAGATTTGCAAAACTATTGTAGAGGATTATCGCTATTCCACTTAACGCTTTTTGCAAAAGAATAAAATTGTTTTCAATTTGCTATTTTTCTACTTTAATAAGATTAAGATAAAAAACTAGCAAAATCCGTCTGTGAATCGACCATATATCACACAAACAGCGACAACATATTTACTTTACTTTATTTGGATTTTAGCCATCAACCCTTTTTTTTAAGTGCCGAGGAAACTCGTTCTTTTTTGTGTTCTTAATTTAAAAAAAATATTCTCTCAGCTGTATTGCTAGACTAGTCTTTGTCTCAATATTCGATTAAAGTAAAAATGTTCTGAAAATTCCAGAAAAATAAAGTTCGAAGTTGAAATGTTTTGTTGTGAAACTTCTTATGGGCTAAATTATTTATATTTTTATTGTATATATACATAAGTAGATATATGCGTGGAAAATATATTACATATATAGCTTCAACAACTCGCTATAACATGAAGTCAATCAAATATATTAAGAGACTTTAATAATTACTGTCCTCTTTTGCTTTTAATGTTCACTTCTTTGCGTCATCCTTTGCTTTTTTATTTTTGAAAGGAAAATAATTGAGAAGAATAAGTAAGAAAGGACGGCTGAGGCCGACTCTTCAACACCCGCTTTCTTTGTCTTGCAAAAGACAAACAAGACCCCAATTACAATTTTCAATTCACAGAGCATTTACGATCTTTTCCATTTTTGTTTAGCTACTACAGGGTCGCTCATAGAATGTATGAGAAGATTTTTATCATTGTATGCAACGAGTAGGAAATTTTACTTTCTGGTTTATGAAAGCAAACGGTGGGAGCATCTTTTCATCGACCTCGGATGCGAACATTTGTGCAACGGCTTCCAAAGTTCTTTGCAGATTCCCTCTGCGTGCAACAAGCGCTTCAACAAAATGAATATATCTCCAATAAAGAGAGAATTCGCTTTGGAGAAATGGGATAAAAAATGCAAAGCAAGTAAGGCAATAACAACTGCTTCTGCAGATTGCAATCGTCGACAAGTTCGCCAAACGGTATGTCATAGATACGACGATAATAAAACAAACACAAGCAAAGACACTAGAGCTGTGGCTTCTTTTAGAAGATTGTATCAGCCTTCAGTTTGTTTTACTTGATTTGATTGCGTTTATTCGTATTAATTTGATTCGGTTAAATTTCTTAGATAAGTGCTTTGACGATTTCCTACTTGTTTCACAAATCTATAGTGCGAAGCGTGTTATAATCTCAAAGTACACTTTTTGTTTTTGTCTGTATGAGCCTCACTTTTTGTTTTGCGGAACCGCAAACACGTGATAATTGTATCGAGATTCAAACAAAGATATCTTTGTTTACTGTCGCGCTACTTTTCATCTTGATTAGTACTTACAGCCTATCAATCGTCTTCCCCTTTATTCTCTTTTATTGAAACAGAAAGTATGCAAATAATTAGCCTTGTTTCTCATCTCCTTCGTTAACAATTCCAGGACATTTCTCATTTTTACCTTATCTTTCGTATTCGATTGCTTTTGAGTATACGAGAAAACTCCTTGGAATTAAACGAGACTTATTTACCATCTCAATAGTGTTTCGGTTGGCGACATGACTGCTTATGGACTGTGCTTTCTTTGATTTAAGTCATCGATTTTTGCGATAGAAATTGGGCACTGGTCTTAGCAACTGAGGAGTACAAAATAATACTATAAAGCGAATCTGACAAGCAACCGAGTCTAGGACATGCTTTAGGCAAGCGATTTGTATCGCACATAATTTGTGCGGTATTTACTTTTTGATAAAAACAAAAATGTTAAGAAATGTTAGAAACAAAACCATTTTAGGTATAGACATCGTTTACAACAACATCAACATTTCGGGAAGAATTTAAGGAATATTTTGATAAATATCGGAATTTTAATTTCCCTTTTGCTTTTCTGATATTTTCCATTGCACGTTAAGAGGAAAACACTACAAAACAAAGATATGAGCACGTAATTTCCTCCTTAAACGAAACACTACAGTTTCGTTCCTTATTCAAAAATAAAGTTGTTGCATACGTGTTCATGAGGACTTTCCGCACATGTGTGTTACTGACACTTACGAATTCAATTGACGCACTATGACGCATTTTAGTCGCTGTCCTGTATTTTCAATGAAAACAAATTAAAATGTTATTGTCGGGGAAGGTCGATCACGAAATGCAATTTATCACCTCTTGGTAACACGAATTAGGAAAACTTCTTCACGATTAATTTTCATAAAAAGTAATTATTCTGGATATATGTAGACATATATATATATAATGTTTATCGTAAAATGCTACATATTAGGAGGTTTTGCCATACAAGCGCTTTCTATTTGTGCGAACAGTGATATTGAAGTGAGTTTAGAACATGGTTTCATCCAGCCACTTTTTTCGTCATCATTCGCTTGACTTTTTTAAGCGATTCTCCTCGAGAAATTTTAAATATTTTTGGGCACATAGCGGCTTTTCCAAAAAATGCTGCTATATGTGGGAGGAATGATCGCGAAATGATCCGATGAAATCTATTTTCCACGCGTTTCAACCCACTCATTAAGCTATATTTCATCGAAGTATTACTTTGTTTTGATGGAACGTAAAAATGCGTTGACAGGCATTACACGAAGAGATGGACTTATAGGGGTTCTAATAATTATCCCGAAATCAAAATAGCAGGTATTTTTCAAATCGCTCTGAACGCTGCATAAGTTTAACATATCTTTGCATCAAATGGTTTAGGGTATAAAGGCAAAACGTGATAGAAATTTATTGTCGCTATATTCACAAATTATTTTCTCAAAAATATTATGTCGAATTCTGGCACTATCGCCATTCTAGGAAACAAAAGGAAATGCCTAAACTGTCCTGTAATGAGAAGCATTACATTAAGAGCTCGATTTTTATGATCAATCACTCAGAAAGAGATGGGAAAGTAACTACTGTCTATCAACAACGACACGTATATCTGCCTTTCCATGCAAAAACCTAAAAATAAATAAAATCCAATTATATATTTGAAGTGAAGGGTATTAAAGATTCGTCTTATGACGACTTCAAATTGCTCACCTTTAGTTAGTTCAACATCTGTTACAAGCACAAGAAAGGATAGCGAGGAGCTTAAATTTTACATGACACTCTTGAGAAATATGTGCGTTTTTTTATTTTCTATGTTTTGTTTTTTTTTTTCATAAAAATAATTTTTCATGCACAAAACCTAACTTTACGACAGTAAAATTCTTACACGGCACCAGCACCCGTAGAAAAATGAAAAAGGAATATTAATCCTTATTTCTTTCTCTTCGTTCATGCAATAAACTGAGAGGTGTTTACGACAACTACTTCAATGTTTACAAAGAAGAAAAATGACAACTGCCATGATATACTTTTTTTTATGAGAGAAGTGCTCAACAACATTTACTATAAAATACGTACTAAAAAAAAAAAAGTTAGAAATTTGCATTCGGCTGTGACCGAATTCTTTATACCCATCACATTTATTCAAAGTAGTGATAATAACAAATATTATATAATAAAATACGATATAGCATTGGATGTGCATAGTTGATTTTTCCATTTTCTTGGAGTAGAGGTGGAAATTTTTCTCTTTTATCTCGTGCTGAAGGCGTCTGCTATGGCTGATTTGCCCCAATTCTAAGACCAATGTGCGCACAGGAACTTCCAATGCTTTTGTCAAGCGATCAGACGGGAACGTTGAGATGTATTCCAAATTTGATATCGAACGAATATATATATACCTTATAGAGTTTCAGACGCTTCCTTCTAGGCCTTACATATGTTTTAATAAAATGAATATGCCACCGTCCTTTATAGGGAGCATAAATAATGACAAAGAGTAATTAGATGCTCATGTACGATTTATGAAAATATCTTTCGGAAAGGTCAAGATGTCTGAAGGAATCTTACTATTTTCAATATAATTTAAACGCTTAGCAGAGCTGAACTTCGTCGTTTTTGCTTCCTTTGAGCTAACTCTTTAAACATATGAAGTAACTTTCAAGTAATATCTAACGTATTTTACTAAAAAGAATCCCTTACCAGATCTCGCTGTTACCAGTATTTCTTCGTCACAGATGTGTCATTGTTGCGCATTGTACTCAAAGTAACCATCTTGCAGTGTGCAATAACATTCGACAGGAGATAAGAATGTATATATATATATATATATAGGGAAACATATATATATGGGCAAATGACGACGCAGGAATAAATTGCATACACCGCTACTCACGCGACCAGGGACGATATGTTCTCCGCGCTTTCTTTTTTTTTTTGTTTAATAATATAAGACTGTCAGCATCCTTGACAAAATATAGGCAAGATAGGCAAATCATGGTCAGGAAGGATTATAGTTAGAGGATGGGAGAGAGATAGAGAGTAGTGGTTGTGTACGTACGACTTAAGGACTGTAATGCTAACTTGTAAATTTTTTTTATCATCTTCTGTTATCTCCTATATATTCGCGAATGATATACCACAAGTTTTTTAAAGTTTGATTTTTCCGAAACATTGCTTTTTCTACAGACTGTACCTTTAGCGCCTTCAACGCCCAATAAAATTTCGATAATAGCACGCACTGTGCTCACAAGCGACGATCACCGATTAGAGGCAAGGAAACGGAAATTGTGGCTAAGCCATGTATTATTCTCAGCACTGAGCGGGACCTTCGACTAAAAATTTGTGTTCTTTGAACTTAGACGTGTGAAAATTTTGTTGTTGTTGACTTACGTACTGTTCCGTAATCAAGGCACACAATTTGATTAATTGAAAAATCAAAGCGAACATTATGTTACATTGAAAAGATAATCTCTATAATACAACGCCATCGGTCTTATATATGGGCACAAGACAGCAAAAGCAGTAAAGATAATGAATAATGAATGTTACGTAAATTTGAAGTCAGAATTTTGCTAAAATCGTTACATGTTGCAATAAATTGGAGAACTTAAAAAAAAAAAAAAAAAATATTGCTGAAATTGCCGTTTTCGTGGAACTATCACCGGCATATTGTTTCAAACCGCTTTCAATTTCCGTTAACTTTAGCCTAATTTTATATATATTTCAATTGTTTGGTGTGCATAGAGACATTTGGCCAACGTTGGATAGTTGAAAGCTTTTTTAATATTTTTTCATGTTGAAACATTTTTTGTTGAATGCTCTGCGCGATTTGCTAACTTGCGTTTCGATTTAAACAACTTTCCATTTTAAGAACAAAAGACATTCTAATGATATTCATTTTTCTTGATATTTTCCACTCTTTTTATTACATCGCCCTCAACGTCCATTAGCATCAAAATTTGAAACCATTTGAATAAAAAATCATTTTTTCCATTTTTTTTTTTTACTTGCATTTTCAAGAGTATTTAACCAGCGCTTGGACGTGTACATATGCGAGTATAACAACTTATGCAGTTAACTCGTTTGTTGATGACATTGTGTTCTTTCATTGGTTGGTTGGTTGCTGTACAACAGAAAGTTATGTACTTGAAATAATTGTGTGTTGTATTTAAAAAGAAAAAAAGGAAAAATCAAAACAAAATAGTAGATTCCGTCCCTATATGACGCTACAGCTATTCATGTAATGACTTTTCAGGTTAAGGTGATGTATGGAAAGCGATCGGAAAACTGGTCGGATTAATTTTCAATCGCGTCCGTCCGTGGGCCAAAACATATCGAGCTTCAAGCCCTTCTGACGTGCAACGATGCGGTGAGAAAAGCCAAAGTGAAAGAAATTTTTTCTGTACTTTAAAATTTGTCTTTTCATATGTAAAAACCCGAATGTTAATAAGTTTTCGCCTTGAAGTTGATATTACCCCTTAAAATGTAAATGAATGCCATAATAGAAATGAACCGAAAAAATTCTCATTGCGTTACACAACATGAATATCCATGAGACAATTATTTTTAGCTTTTAAGCATAAAGAAATGTTGCATTTCCTACATGACCACGGTGTGGTTTACCTACATTTTGGAATTTTAAACTGTAAACTTTGCTCTAATGGCCCATTAGTAGATGGACCTCTGTTGCTGCCGTTTATATGAGATCCCACATTGCCCAAGATTTGGGAGTTGTTTTCTTGGAATGCCTCGAATTTATTGCCGCAAGATCCAATAGATACGCGTAGTGCCATTTGCTATTTTTGGCTCTTATACGACAGCGACCTAAGTAGGCATTCATCAAGTCCACTTCCCCCTTGCGCACAGTATACTGGTGCACTATTTTTGGACAAGAGATATCGATCTTTTGCTTTACTCGCTTGTCATATGGACAGGCATCGTCTATAACCTTGTTGTCTGTCCATAATATCGCTGAAAAGTCAACACCATCGTGGTGAATAATTCTTTTCTTAAAAGTTCCCTTATCATCTTCATCGTCTTCTTTAGATCCTTCTTGTGCGCGGGTCTACAGTTAAGCAATTTATTATGTTGTCCAGTTCTCACACAATGGCTCCATTGTTGCGATAAATACTATGCCACGAGGAATGATGTGTAAAAATTATCGAAAAACACTATAAAATTTCCACTGTTAGTATCACCCTACCGTAAGACGGCCTTATTCGCTAACCCCAAAGCTGGCTCATCTGCCAGTCGATTTCTTTTCTCTTCTTGTCCGTAGTACACTTCGAAACGATATGTCGATCTCAAGAGACTAAAAAGAAAAAATGACTTGTAGTCCTCTTTGTGGGTCTTATTTGGTAAATATTGTTTCAGGAAATGACCTATTTTTGCTGAACACATTTGTTCATCTTTGCAGAGGCGTTGGTCTAGGGGAATAGATCATAATGTTTCATTTAGACGGTTTATTATAGGTACGGTCTAAGCGATCATGATTTGGATGTCGTCTCAGATGATAATTTCCATAATATATAAAAAAATGTCAACTCGTAAGAAATTAGTGTCAAAATTGCTCAGCCAGTAATTACATAATTGTTAGAACAACAATACAATTATTTAAAAAACACTAATATGAAAATAGTAATCAATGTCTCACCAAATAACTTAAGTGATCTTGAGCGACGATCGTATTTGAAATAAAAAGAGCACATTTTCGCTTACTTTCCCTCTCCAAGGAATCACTTTGCTAACTTAGTCTTAAAAGTTTTAAATGTGCACATAAAAGCGCTTTTCCAGATGCTTATGATTATGTAAAAATCCAGAACATAAATGTACTTTAAATCTGCATTGTTAACATTCAACATTCAGTTCGTTTAAAGGCAATTATTTTACAAACAAACAAAAAAAGGGAAAAGATTTTTAAAATTACGCAGAATATGTAAACGCAACCTCCCTTGATAAATTTTTCTTTTATAGCAACAACCAAAATAAAACTAAGAATGAGTAGAATTTTCCAATTTAACGTGGATTCGCATTTTGTTAACAAATGACAGCCAAATCAAAGAGAATGCGTCAGTTTTTATAAAAAAATATGGAAACACTGAGTTGCTTTTTTATATCCGAACAGACCCATACCCACTAACCCTTCGTGTACGTTAAGGTAAATTGAGTTTTTATCACATCATTCCTTATCAAATTTTCTTACCGCCAATAGATTGTTGTTGCTTACTTGTTTTTAACTGGAGCCGCAAGATATAGTGTTCACAAACGTGAAACAACTCAAGGCCAAAGAAAATCTTTAAGTAGTAGTGAGTGTGCATAGAAGCGGCAGGAGGGAAATAACGCTATGTAAAGAAGAGAAAATAAAGAAACACGTGAAGACTTGAATTTAAAGTGAATTTGAAATAAATTTATTTTAAAGTTTGGTCAGGTCAACCAAATGACTTCATGGAAATTTATATGAATGTGACAATGTATACAAGATGCTTGCGTCCAAAAAGATATTTACCGGCCCGAGTATTTCCTTACGTCAAGTTTTGATCATCTTTTGCTGTTATGCATTTCAATCAATGATAACGAGCTCAACCAACTAAGCTGCAAGAAAACTCAGGTGAATGAAGAAGCATCAAGGATTTCACTGAATAAGAAATTTAGGTTAAACGGGAAGTGACGTTCGACTTGCGTTGGTAGCCGGAGCATACTCAACCTATCTTAAAAGCTTGTACAAACTGCAAAGCTCGTTTCGTTGTTAACCGTTGACTTTGTAAGCAAATACGTCCAGGTTAACTAAAGTTAGAAATTATTCGATCTTGATATATATCCATGAAATTCAATTTTGTATATCAACATTGACACGTTTGCGAATTTTAGAGGGACACGTCAATGGATGGATGGATATCAGATAGACAACATGATGAAAATAATAAAAATTGATTTGGCACATGACCCAAGAACGAACGATAAAGCGACTCAATAAAAAGGAAACCTTGAAAAACATTTTCAGCATGCACCCAGTTAGATTCTATCCGCAACATTCCAACAGATAAAGCAAATACGCATAATAAGAAATGCATCATATTGCTTATCTCCTTTTGCAAAAACCAAATAAAAACGAGAAAGCGGAGAACAATGCAAAGAGAAGAAAGCTGATATTATAAGATCGGCATTAATACGTTAGCAATGAGAATAGACTGATTTATTTGTAAGGTGGCAATGCCTTAAGAACGATTTTCTTCAAATGTCGTGGCTGTAAAAGCATTAAAAATACTTAAACGTTCGAACACTAAGTGGCATGAATTACTTTCACAAAAGAATTAATTCACATTTATGTTATGAATAGCGGAACGGAAATATTAATCTTTTCAAACGGTATGAACTAATTAATGGAATGTATTTGCAATAATTTATTACTCAGAGAAAGTTCGCTAAAACTAAAAATTTTTCAATGATTCTTAACTCAGAATTATTTGTATTTTATTTTTTGCTATCAATTAAACGGTTTTCCACAATATCTACGTTTTAATTAAAACGCTGATGGTAGCTAATGCACAAAAATCGATAGAAAAATAATATAAAAACAACTTGAATACATTATAGGCAGTCGTATAATATAGATATCACCTTTGCAAGCACCACACAAGACCAACAGCCCACAACGATGGTGATGATGTTGCTATCGATTTTCGTTTTTCATCCTCATCATCATTAAACTAAACAATGATATTGGTATTGAGAGTGTTTATATTATATACTCCACCCATACATATTAAACATAGACACATTAAAATTGTTTAGAGAGCGTTATTGCTGTTGCTGTCGTTCAAATGTTTGCTTTGAAAAGTCTTTGATGAATATTTTCTGTCTTGCTTTGTGCCTTAAATTACGCAGCTTATTCTTTTGCCCAACGATTCATTTTGTACGATAATTATATGGCTGTCTTTAACTTTCAGTGTACATCCAACGTTACGTATCTAACGCTGAGTTAGAGCCTTTTGCTGTTACACAGTGCTCTAGACGATTCCTCGAATCGAGGAAAACATATAGTTTGTGTATCCATTGTTGATTTTCGGACTCATCACAAAGTTTCATTTCCTGCCAACCGCGTGCAGATTGTACTAACGTCAGAGAGATATAATCGTGTTTGTAATTAATTGTTTTGAAGGAGTCCTTTAAGCGAAAGAATGAGTGGAAAAAAAAAAAAACACAGAAATAAAAGTGTGATGAATGTGAACGATGTATTCATAAAAGAGAACGATTTACTGATTAGTAGTTTGTTTCGATCGTTCTTAATAGTGCCACGGACTTATCTAGTCTAGATATAAACATTTTTCAAACGCATACGATCGACTTCGTTTAACTGTAGCCTAGAAATGTAATACTTCCTTGCAACTAGCGGATGTGATCTGTATAAAGCTTTTCTTCTCAACTTTGTAGTGTGGCCAAAGCCATGAATTCGTTTTAGTCCCACATTTAATTTGCAACTACTTTCGTTTATATATTTTACACACGGTAAACTACCTTAAGGTTTAACTCTTTCATCGAAAGTAGAAATTGATGTAAGCGGGTCTTCGAATTTGGAATCGAGTTTACTCGTTTTCGCCTTCCGTGAATCTTGATTGTTTTATGCTGCCGGTTGCGCTAGAAAAAGTATTTATGGCACCAGAAATTCCGTAATTGACAAAAGTATAGAAAAGCTAATCCGCCGTCACAGAACACACAAGTTAAATGGTTGTAGAACGTGTCCCCGCAAAAATGGAAGAAAACGGAAAAAAATGGAAGAAGTGCCTCCGACCTAGTAGGGAATTCTACTTTAATTTGCTCCTCGTTTACAGTTAATTATAGAACTGGTTTTTTTTTAGTCCTTGTCAGTCCACGTCAACCACTTCGTAATATTTTATTTCCCTTATTATTCACCATTACTTGCCAATTTCGTTTCGCCTAATATGGCATTAACTTTACATTACAACATTGAAATGCATGTGCTCACCCATAGTGCCATCAGCTATATTTTCCATTTTACTCCAGTGGAAATTTTCACTTTGCCTAAATTGTATCATCAGGTAGGATTTCGGTGTTTGTACGTGCGGGCAGACATTTTCTAAATTAATCATTCAAATAGTTTAAAATGTAATCTATGTTTCAAAGCTAAAAATTGAAATGAAAAGCGCGATATAAGATATAAAACGTAAATATAAAAATATTGGAGACAAAGGAGAGTAAAAAAAACTTACCAAAAAAAAAGTTTTTTTGGTCGAAAAAAAAGCAACTAAAAAGGATTCTAAGTTAAGCGCCATGAAACCAAGCATGGATTATAGACACACAAACCAAGAGAAAACAAAGGTAGGTTGCAAATGGAATTTCTACCTTATACGCACACATGCACGTACTCATTGGGCAAATGGTATATTTTTCGCCAACAGTACGGCTGTATAATAATATTTTTTGTGGTCGTCCTTTCACCCTTCGATAGCACGTCGTGTATTACAAGCAAACAAATTGTCACTAACGCACGGCTGCAGGTCTAAACTACCGCCACATTGCTAAACATGAAATGCGATTTCCAGATTTTCCCCCGTCCGTATAACCACCGTCATGTCATATTTGCGCAATTTATTGAAGTAAACTATGTCCATAACAAACAATCCGCCAGCTATCATAGTCGTACGTATCGCTATGGTGGGGTCGTGTTGACTTGCCGCTCTTTCCGCTGGGCTCAAATACTCCCACTTGAATATCAAATTCCAACCGACATCACCACGCAAATCAGCCGAAGCACCGATAAATTGAAAATTATCCATGCCAATGATATCGACGACAGGGCAATCAACGCGTGTGGGATCTTTTCGCACTCTCTCTAACAATGGACCCAGCCATTGTTCGTTCCATTCAATATGACTATCGAGAAATGTTGAAACATTACCTATCGCAACGTCCGCAGCACCCACATGAAACCACACCGAGCCTTCGTGTTTACCACTGCGTGTGTTACGCACCTTATCGGTTTTTGCCAATTCTACACCATTCTCCGCTGCATAAGTAAAATTTATGAAGGTAAAAACGTAAACTCACAGACACCAAAATACTGCAAACACATTTACGATGACTACTGTAGTCATCAAAAAAATTAATTTCAATGTTCTGGGCTACGATTCAATACACTACACAATATAGCCAAACAAATGGTGAGATATATGTTATTATCTGCCAAAATTGTGCGCAATAAATTCTATCTATCTTCATAATGGAGTGGGAGCAAAATGTAACCAGCCTCACTGAAACATTCCTATTTGTCCATAGCATGGTGTAAGCCATCCGGCCAGTGCTGTGTAATTGTATAACGGTGCTGCTCACTTGGCGTAATATAGCGTTTGGAGCTGAGCTGAATGAAAGCCAATGCGGAAAAGTGCCTGAATATTTTGCACCGCCACTGCGACCTGTCCCACTATCATCACTAGCTATGGCATGGATGTGCAGCAATCCATTCGAATTATGCACAGCAGTGGCGGGGTTCAATGGCTGTGTTGTAATACCATTGCTGGTTGCATCTCGTCCTGGTATTGCTGCATAGCTGTAGCAACTTCACGTACTGCTAATCCACGATTTTCCAACTGGAAAGCAACACAAAGGGTATTCATAAGTTGTAATCAAGCGTAAAGTTATACACAAGTTTTAGGTGTAGCAGAATTGACGCGATCAATAATTCCCGGGTTTTCATAGTAATTCATACAGTTTTTACAAAGTTCCACACCACAAACGAAATTTGTCAAAATTTCTGTTATTTCAATCAATATCTTACGATTTAGAGAGGTTTTAGTAACGCTACTTTCTTCAAGCGAAGTCCGTGTGTTATTTAAGCATTGGTTTCTTCTGTGGAAACTGCCCTGCACATTCAGGTGACTTGTTGTAGCTACTCTTCTCCGTCGTAAACGACAAATTGTCTTTTGTTTGCTGATTTTGAACAATGGGGACAATTGTCGCCCAAATCGGATAGCTGCCGATAGCTAGAAATATCAAAATAGTCCTGAAAAATATTCCCGAGAATCGCAATTCGAAGTTGCAAGAAATAGCAGATATCCAAGAACGTAGGGAAATATGAAAAGCTCGTTTATTCACAATGGAACAAAATCATCTCATTACTGCTCAATGGCTGCAACAGGAAGGTTGAATGCAACGAAGTTTGATATACTGCATCGCCGCTACTACCTTCTTCTTATTCCCGGTAGTTATTGACCAATGCATTCTATGAACACAGTGGGCGAAAACTAGAAAAGATAGAACAATAGATGTTCGGCTTCCCTTTCGAAAGTGTTGAAAAGAAACGCACAAATCCAGTTATAAACATTAATTCTGTATTACCTCAAGAATTTTCATTGTATTTCTGTACGCAAGCGAAAGAAAACGAAAGCAGAAGTAAGCTTTATATATATTTTTCATGGTATAAATCTTAATTGTGAGAATTAATAGAATCGAAAAGCATTAATTTCAACTTCAGTGCCTTATACTTTTTTTTTGCTCACAAGAATGAAAACATTCTTTTCATCTGCCTAACAATAGCAAGTAGCGTTAATCCTTACAACAATTCCGCGGTATAACTAACACAATTAGCAAAAATGTTAACAAGTTATTTAACCTAAAAGAACGATGCCATATTTACATAGGATAAACGAAGAATAAGAGGTAACCATTTTGGGAATGTAACTTGAGCGAATAAACGGGGCACCGCCCACGTTTCAAGGATGAAAAATGGTGTATAACAATTATTTAATATGAAAGGATCCTTGCTAAATTTGTATTTCATGGGTCTATTGTTTGGATCTTATTTAATGTAAGGGTTTCCATGGCGGAATAAGTCTTCATATCCGGGGTGGAAACTTTTTTCATCAATGGGCCAATGTTAATATTCATGTCATGCCGTGGGCCATCTATTATCAAAAATACGGCATCTTGCAAAGGGCCTGCGGGCCTGTGGGTCGGCAAACACGTGCAATCATTGATCTTTTATGATCAAAATTGGTTGATAAAGGTAATGTGATAAAAACTTAACTATATCAGATTTTGATAAATTAAGTCTACTCTTCAGGCGCCACCGCACATAAGGAATCTCATGAAAAATGAACGGCCAAACACAAAGATATAATTTTTAGTAATATGCGAATTGATCAATGGTAGCAATGCAACACAAAAATTAATAGTAGGAAATTTGGATCACAGAGGTCTATTTTGTAGATCCAACCATACATAGAGACTCTCACGAAAAGGCTATCCTTCCCTAGCCACAAGGTCTGGTTTGTAATTTTTTATGTTGGAAGCGACTGGAATCTTTGAGAAGTATATTAAGGTTACTGAATTTGGAGGATGT
This sequence comes from Glossina pallidipes, assembly GCA_000688715.1. Taxonomy (NCBI): domain Eukaryota; kingdom Metazoa; phylum Arthropoda; class Insecta; order Diptera; family Glossinidae; genus Glossina; species Glossina pallidipes. Next base: position 872,689 of record KK499868.1, on the reverse strand, counting down.
TAGTTGGATTTTTTGGCCACAATCCAATGCGAATGCCACCACAAAAAGTGGGCCTTTAAATGAAAATAATGTAGATATTTTTATCAGAAAAATGAGTGCATTACTGCACTAGGGGACGAGGTGAAGGATACTGAATGATCGTCCATGCCCGACTATAATGTTTTTACTTGTTTCAATCTGGCTTAGCTTTCACTAAGCAAACACTACCTTTGATAACAAAATGCGTCTTTTGACACTTTCTCTTGCTTAAAGAGAAGGCTGAGACGCGGATTTTGTGAAGTGGAACGTAGCGCCTTTCGTTTCTTTTGCTTTATTAAAGCCAAACGATTTACCATAAAGAGCAGATTATGAACCCTTAGTGTGTACATCCCTAAACCATAAGTAAAAAATGATAAATTAACTGCAAATCTTTCTTAGTGCTGATGCTGACAAGGCTTAGAAACCGTTTTCAAAGGAATGTCTCTGACACTACTGCTACGTCCATCTTTTGTTCTCACCATAAACAGCGTCGCTTTCTGAGAAGCCACACATAAAGGACGCATTTTACTAAAGAATTGAACTAATGGGATGGGAGATTGTGGGTCGCGTTTTTGCTTGCTTTAATGCCCAAATCGTAATCGTCGGGATCTTTTACACGCGTTTAATCGAAGATGAAAAAAGGTTTCTAAAAGTAGGGCAAAGATACTTTTCTATATACAAGTTATAGCATAAAGTGCGAGTGGATTGCATTTAACTTTTAAAGGGAAAATATTTGCTTTTGAATACATTTTTCCTTTACTAACTTTATCCAAAATGCCCTAATCCATTCAAATCCTACAGGTCCTTCTTCATTTACTTCGCTCACAAAATACTAAAAATTATATTCTTTTTTTTCGTTGGAACGATTATCCGGGTAATCGCATACGAATTTTTCATATCAGTCGAATACACTTTTACTCAGCGATGTTCTTGGAGAAATAATGAAGCATGCAAATTTTCTTCATATAACGACTTTTTCAAAATAGGATATACTTTTTTACTTATTACTTATTACTTTTTACTTATTAATTAGACTTGTCTTCGGCTGTCAAACGTTTCTTTATATAACTTTTCTTATGTTTTACCTAAAGACTTTTTGTTAAATTTTTCCTTAAACATATTCAATATTTTATTGATGGATTATTAAAAATAACTAAAAAGAAAAGTAAAGTCTGTGTATGAACATAAGGGTCGACGATAAAGTGTATTTCAATGTTCTACTCAGCTTAATTCAGGTTAAACGAAGCAGAAAATTTCATTTTATCAACTCTTACTCATTTCTATAATGAGTTTTGACATAACAAAAGATAACATTTTTGAACGATTAAGAAAACGATAAAGAAATATTTTTGACATAAACGAAATGAAAGCCATTTTTTTTTTTTTTAATTCAAAGAAATTTAAAACATTATTAAATTTTAAACTATCTTCCCTAAATCCATTCAAGCCTATAAACAAGCTTCATATTTTTCTTTCGCATTTACCTCAAATATATTCTGCGCTTCATAAACGCATTGTTATGTTTGATTCCTTTGGGCACATTGCCGTTAGTTTTGCGTAAACTGATAGTGTTTGCCGATGCTTGTTTCAGTACAAATTTTGACGTAGTAAGTGGGAAGTATATTCTGATTCGATCTAGGCATGTCTATCCGCCTGTCAGTCTGTCGTAAACGTTAACCTATTAGCCTCGAGTTCGCCAAAAACATTGTAAAACTTTCTGCATACAGGATGTTTGTGAAAATGTTCGAAGACGACCAAAGTGCATCCTTACAGTGCAATATAATTTAAGGACAACTCTACATTTTAAAAGCAAAATATTAGGACATTTTCACTGGTTATTCACATACCTATAAAAGGCATAATTCTAAAAATTTCCTGGTATTTTCTGTGGATTCTCCTTCAGCGGTTTGTGCTTCATCGCGTGCTTTTTTTTTAGTTTCACCCCTTGTATACAGAACACAATTTCCATAGCTTTTAGAACTGAAATGGTTTGGACCTTTGGTGGTCTATTATGGGTATCCTTCCACATTATCAATAAAAAAAACTTCGCGCATGAAAATTGGATTACATCAGTTTAGAGAGTTTAAAAGAAGGGGACTGAATAAAAATCTGTGCAATTTTTTTATTAATCTCCTAAACTATAGAGCAATCTGTCGCTTTTACTTTTGCCCGAAGGGAAATAGTAATTGACAACGTGTACTTTGAACGCCGTGGAAAGAAGCAAAGGTGAGCGCTGTACGTCTGGCTGTCTGCCTTTGCATGTATTTGTACATTGGACGATATTATAATTTAAAATATTGCAATATCTGCCTATATTTACCTGATTTTATTTTATGCAGTCTTTCTTGCACCAGTGTCTGTTGCTATTGATGACGGAACGAATTGAGAATTACACTTGCAAAACCGAAAATGAGAATGAAAGACTTATTTGAATATTGCGTGAATTTTTGGATGACTTTATTTGCAAGCGTAATGAACGATAATATTGAAAACGATCTAGAAAAACGATTGAACGGCAATGCATATGTTTGCACGTTAAAGCAACTACTATAGCGCGCATATGTACATATATAAGCGGGAACGAGACAATTTATAAACAACTTAAACTAACTTAAAGCTATAGACAAATTATTAATGTAATGCGTTCCGTCTGCATAAGGCCAATGCAACTGGTAGTTTGTATAGGCAGCTGTGCCACCAACAACGCTCTTAAACACATATAGTGTTATAATATTAAAAAGGGATGAGACGGCTTTGAAATTTTCTTCCATTACTTCCATGTTTATGACTTTCAGGAAATACTGTTCTTGAAGTTTGCATAAATCTTTTCTAAACTACGTAAATGTTTCCGCTCTATTTCCTCGCCTTCTTTTAGTTAAACGGCGCGATCCTCATATGTTTTACTCAAGTTTATAAAGAACAGGCCTTGTTCGCGAACTAATGGCAAACATTACCTCGTCGGTACCGTGAGTTGCGTTGATCTACTGCTTTTGTTATTGCGTAAAGTAATAACACGATGATCATTCGCTGCACAATGCTTTAGTCAAAAACGTGATTTTGTAATATATTTTAAACTTTGGCTTTTCTTGTATTAAAGTCTATTATCTCGAATTGACAATGAGGCATTGGTTTCCTATATAAGTTAAATCACGTGCAGCCGGTTCTGGTTATACGGCTATTCGAACGACAACGCATTATTCTCACTATAAACTTGCCGGCCGCTGGAGGAAGAAGCGTATGGTGTTTCCGTATTAATCCCGGCTGGATTAAGAAGAGAGGGACAAGGAAATTAATGTGGAGCTGTTCTAAGTATTGAACCGTCGGGGCTTCGCATGTGTAAGCCTGTCTTCCTATAATGATATTCACGTCTTATCTTACAAGACGTAAACAAATATTTACATAAATCTCCAATCGAATTAGCGCCCTTGGTTGATCAGGGGGGAGGGAAAAAACTAGTCCAAAAGACTTTGAGATAAAAGGTGGACCAGTCTACTCAACTAAACTTTACTATAAATTGAAAACAGAAGTTATATAAAGAGACGAGAAGTGATAGAAAACCTTTTTCTGGAATTTAGTTTCGACAGACAAAAATGATGAAATGTAAACTTTGTACATTGTGCTTAGTATGCTGCCGCGTAGTCGAGTAGATAAGTAAGCGTTCGCGTGTTCAAATCTTAGTGCGGTTCGAAAACTCTTAATCATAGTTACAGTGAATGTTCTTTCGGTTAAAGCATAATACCTACGTACCCATCATCTTTCTACACGTACGAAAACACAGAAAACAAATCCGAGTAAATTCTAATATTTGGTAAGAAACAAAGTTTAGGTAAGTTGTCAGAGTAACTCTAAAAAAAAATATGAGTAAAGTTCACATTCCTGCTTAATTTAGCACACACACATTTTCTGCAGTCGCAAGCGCTCGTTTAATTGGCAATAAACCAACTTGATTATTATCAACAGTCGCTACATAAGCAATAGTAATGCGGCAAAACGTCCAACACACTAGCGACTATGAATTGTCGCTAATTGTTTGGTTTTTCTGTGCTTGAATTTTCTTCGCAAGCACTTATGTCAAGTGAATGTAAAATTTAAAATCGATATTTGCTTGATGTCATAATTGCTATCGCTGCTGTTATGATAGTTGTTTGAATTGCTAGAAAATTGTGTCACTATTGATTCAACACTGCACTGGAGCTGCCACTGAACACAAGAGTGCTTTTTTTCTTCCTTCTCTAGTGCAATAGCATAACAGTTTTAGAAAATGAATGAAAATGACTGCAGAGAAAAGTGCATTAGAAAAACGGCTTCTAACAGAATGATAAGATTACTTGATAATGTTTTACATTACAAAAGGTATTGATACCATAAAAGCAGCGCCAATGACATTGAGTTCGATAGCTAGAACAAAAAAAATGCCTACAAACCCGTGGTATAAACTCCTCCCCCCGAAGTTTGCCTTCACATGAGATTGTGAACCACGATTTAATTTCTTTCACTAAATGATATGAGAGTATATTTCTAAGAATAATGAAGCGAAAAGATAAATAAGAACTGAAATTGTCGCTTTCTGCCAAGATTGTTCCCAACGAGTAGTATGCAAAGTTACCAACAAAGCAAAAAGCAACTAAACGATTACATCACAAATAATTACTTTGTGGAAATTTCTAAAATGAACTACCGGAATATACTAAGAATACTCGCACTCCGCGTGATATTCCACAAAAGGATTTTCTTTGCATCACCATAAAGAGCACAATAAAGAAACATAGAGTATTTGCTTTAGAGAGGCGTATGTGTCCACTATTTGAAATAAATATGAGTTATGTGCGCACGTTGTAAACATTTTCATATTAAAATTGAACATTACGTTAAACAAATAAAAAATATGTTTTATTGCAATACAATTTTATTGAAATATATTGTGTTGCATAAAGCAATAGCGCTCGCCTTTGTCGTTTTTTAGCAGATTTCTCATCACATACAAAACTAAAAAAAAAAACTCTGATAAAATTTGGCGAGACCGTATGTACTTACATATAAAGCCCACGTGGAGAAGAGAGATTTCTACCAAACCGTATATAAATTTGTGGTAAAAGAACGTTCTTCTTATTAGGCCGTCCGATCAATCATTGATTAAATCAATAAAGTCCTTCAAAAAATGAGAGAACACCATTGCATTACATTTGATGAGATCTGTGTAAAACTAAACATTGATCAAAAAGCACATTTAAACCACATACGTAGACCTGCATACAAACCTAAGTTCGATAATTGAGCGGCAATGAAGAATTTCATCGTCCGAGCTTCCATTCGTGGAGCGTTTTTAAAATCGAGTAGGGCGATGAAAAATAGGGATCATATATGGCTAGGACTTGCGCAAGATCGCCGCTACATAAGGTAATGCCTTCTGTTGAGAGGAGTTGGAAAGCTGATTCATAAACTGCTGCAACCCGGGTGGACGGTTGCTTTTAGTCTCTACTGTCCACAAACAATATGATTAAGGCGAATAATTTATGTTAAACCTCCAGAATTGGTCAACAGAGATAGTACCGTTTCAGCGATTAGGCAAACATTGAGAAAACTTGGATGAGAAATTTTGATATATTCACCATTTTCACCCGAATACTGTTTTGTCTAACTACCAATTTTCAACCCTCTTTTGGTGTAAGTATTACCTCAAAAGAGGCGTGGAAACATGACTGTGCTCAGATTTTTGAGAAAAATTGCCAGAAATATTATAGTGACGGCGTAATTGTTTTATCGGAAAAGTAGTAAAAGCAATATATACATTAGAAGTTAATTTTTAGTGAAATGAGACAACAAGGGAAGCGAGCTCTAGTCCTTAATTCTATTTACGGATATTGATGTTGCTTTTGCCAACAGTATAGTGGATATAAAAATAATCGGTTAAATTATCGAGTTCCCCATTCTTTTTGATCGCATATATGCCTTACCAAGGATATATGTATTACCCAGGAAAGGAGTAATATTTTATAAGAATGTCTAACTTCCATTCCTTCCAATCTGTCACATAAGATATTTTATACATATATTTAACTTAATAATTTAATTGATATTCTTAAATAAATAACACTTAATAGAGTGTTATATAAATAGCTTAGGCATTATTGTATTAAACTTTACGATATTATCAAAATATGTCCAGTTTTTATTGAGATTTCAAAAGGAAATAAAAGTAAATAATAAAGATATATATTTGGGTCAATTAGTATTCTGTTCTAAATAGTAGTAAATAGTAAAATAAAAGTAAATAAAACAGATCTATATTTATGGCAATTAGTATTCTGTTCTAATGATTGCAAAATATTTCTTTAAAAGAAATTCTTCTCATGTGAAACGATTGCACCGAATACCTTTACTATAAATTTTATGTTAAAACAAATAAAAACAATAAATTTGTTTCTGTTCTAGTGCTTTTTGTTCAACGTAACCGGTTCACACACCGATGCGCATAACTGCAAGAAACTGTGAAAATAAAAACGATATCTGTGCTAAGGTAAGTAAAAAGTAAAAATTTTCGTTCCTTTACTATTCTGCCGGATGAAAACGATGCAAAAACAATAAAAGAAATATTTTTATATTATACGGTCCAATTGTCTGCGGTGTAGATAAATTCCAATTATATGCAGTGTTGTATAAATCTTTATGAAATACCACCAACATTAATGTTTCGGTAAAGAAATAATAAAATCAAAAGGAGTACGAAACCACGTTTTTTTTTACATACTACGTCACTTGTGGCACAAGCATACATTGAGTTTGTGTGAGTGTGTGCGACACCCGGAAGGACATGAGACCATTTTTTTATTTTACCGATCGACTCAGAATTATTTTCTAAACTTATCTGTCCGTCACTCTGTCTTTTTCTTACGGCGTTTAACCTACAGGCGGCAATTTTTAAGATACTTGGATGAAATTGCGTACATTGATACGTTTTGGCCCAAGGACGAACGCTATTGAAGATAATGTTTCGGACCATTTTTCAATAATTTCCCATATAATGTCCCATTTTGAAAACTTATTATGTGAATAACTGTAGGATAGTGTAGGGTATTCAATGATGACGAGGAGGCGTTAAGGTGTAACTTCCTATTGATTGTCCTAAGACTAATATCTGGTTTGTACGGTTTGGAACATGGCTACCCGATAATGTGATAGACAACGATTAAGATTAAGAATACGAAGCAAAAAAGCCGAAAAGGTTTGCCCTGTCTGTCCAAACAATCGAGAAGGAAGAAAAAGCGAGTAATGATATCGAGATGATATGCTCTTTGTATGACAATCTCCTGAAAAATTTAAAGTAAAACTTATACAAACAGTGCGTGCCCTTTGCTGCAGCATCACTTGTCTAGAAAAAAAAAGCCTAAAGGCAAAAGTCCTGCATTCTGCGACTTTTGTTTCTTTTCCTTCAAAGCAACAAAAAAACCTTGTAACGCAACTTGGAATCCTTCGTAAAACAAAAACATATATTGTTTAGTAAGTCTATGATAAATACATTTGTTTGTTACAAAGGATGTGATCAACCTAGTATACCACTTATCCCTTAGCTCATGTTGTTACATTTAAAAACCAAAAAGTGCAGGCAACAAAATTTCATATGTAAGACATCGGTTAATAATTCCCGGGACTAACACCCAAATGCTGTTCTTTACAGAACTCACATTACTTTTAGAAACTGCTTACTGCCATACAACGTTTGTCTATATTTTATATCATGTCGATCATACATTTAGCGACATATGATTCTAGTGAAGCTGTTTTGTTTGTCACATTTGCAGAATAATAAAAATTGGCTACAAGTTCCCAGGAAAAAGATGCCATTTAAACTCGACATTAGTTTGAAAAATGTTATGGCAGCTGCTTGTGCTTTGTGCGAGGCACAAACTATTGGAAGAAACGATAAGGTGGCGATTCACTGAAGGCTACGTTGAACGTCTGAACAATTAATTTTTTAAAAAGACGGACTGATTCCATTCTTAAAGAAAAGAAAGAAGAATGAAATCGAATTTTGCCAAAAAAAAACATGTTTTGCTTCCTATTTACTTCCGGGATTTAATAACCGATGTATTGTATGAAACTATTTATAAAAATTTACATGCAAACACTTACACAAACGATGATGCTTTTGTTTACACGTTACCAACGGTGGTTTAAAGAAACCAACACATCTCATCCAACAGTAGAAGAGCTACACAAGTGCTTTTTTTACAACGCATTAAATTATTCAACTGGAAGAGTATACGTTGCTTTATGTATAGGAGACACCCAGCTATTAATTAAAGTACAAAGAAAAACTCTTCAGAAAAATATGAACGATGTTCCAATGTTGTAGTTGAAAAGTTACAAATTTGTCTAGCGGAAAATATTTAATTATAGTTTTGTTGAGATATCAAATTTTCTTAATTAAGTTAAATCTAATGCTAGCGGAATACACTTTTTTACATAGTTTCACTTCCTCGCAATTCTCTTTGATGAAGTGAAGTGACATAAAATAGCCTGGAACCCTCAACCGCATAATTAGTGATAATCGTTCGCAAATTGACATCTGATTATATCATGCTGTTCGCTTGCACACGGAACCGCATAACCACGAATAATTTCTCTTTGCTTGGTTGGCCGATTCGGAGTATTAAAATAAGCAACACACATACACATTTTGATTTCCCACAAAATTGACTAAATATGCAAAACCTTATGGGGTAATGCGGAAATCTTTATAATTTCCCAAGTACCATGGTACACACAATCGCATTCATACAAGCATTACTGTTTTGACACCAGACTTATTAAGTCTGTGGTGGACTAAAGAAAACTATTACTTTCAGTTAAGCAAATTGCATATTAAAGACGCAAAGCGACAAAGAGACGACTTGAAAAAGTTGAAGCGAAATGATATTAAAGCTACTACATATTGCATTTTCTGTTACATTTATTCGTTTTATGTACAATTTTTCTAAGAGAATCCAAAAATAAACAACCGTACACAGAACTCAAATAATATCAAATTGTATGCGTTCGAATGCTATAGTGTACTATGAACTAAGCCTGTAAACAAAATCATGGTTGTTCCAGTTTGCTTAACAGCGTCCGACAACTTTTACTAATCGCTTTACAAGTCGTACGCGTGATTGAATGAAACCAAAACTCATCAAAACAAGTGAAGATATCGCAGTTGATCATATTTAGTACGAACATGCAGCACTCTGTGCCAATCCAACAGATAGACTTCACGTTAGTTGAAATAAATGTTTTTATTTTTTTATTTTGCTGAAACCCAATGAAATATTTTTTACGTAGGCGACTGTCTAAATGCATAAAACGAATTTGATTCACGCTTGTATGCAAGTTTGCATGGAAACTTTTTATACATTCTGGGTTGACGTACATATATAATGCAATCTATTCACTATAACGTCCGACAGTGTTTAAGTAAAACTGTTTATCGAATATATAGAGAATATATACAGAAGGTATAGAATCGAAAGAACAATTTCTCTTTTCCAGATCGACGATGTTTTTGTTTCTTTTCGTATAGTTACTCTGTTACAGTATTGTCTGGAAAATCCTTTATCAATAGGCAGACACGTTCCATGATCTTGCTGCGCGAAGAGGCCTCAAGATATCAGTAAATGAAGGAAATATTACGGTTAACTATGAAGTGATGATATCGACTTTGTCTGTCTTTAATATTTGAGCATTTCTGCAGCTAATTTACGGGCTTTTATTGTATTTCAATAGCAGTTTCATATCCATTTCCATAACAACGGATTTCCTATCGCAATTATATTATGCCTTTCGTTTTTTAAAAATAAGGTAAAAATCTTAAATGAAAAATGCACTTGCACATCCATCATAAAGTGCATTATGTAAAGATTATGACTATTAAATATGTTCCATAAAATGCATATTTTATTAAAATGCTTCTCTGGCCTCAGCAAGTAGTGAATAAATAAAGAAAACACAACTGCTTTCATGGTAAATAAAATATCTCCTCCTATAAAAACAGTCTTAAGCTGCTTTACGTCCTATAAAGACCTTTCAAATGAAAGCTTAACACTTTTCACAGTAGCATGGTGTTCAAAAAATCAAGGAATTTTTTTGTTAAGTACATGCTCTGGACATTAAAACATGTTTTTTTAGGTCGATGAAACCTTTATTAACGTTTGGCAGAAGTTTTGTCTTATTGCGTTTGCAAGTTACATTAAGGCGTCTTTCGTAAATGCGCGAAATGGTTAAAGGCAAAATTTAAAAATAAATAAATTTAATTAAAAATAAAATAAAAAATATATGAAACGCTTATACAATAGCTCTCAGATGTCCGGAAAGTTGGTACAGAGATTTTAAAGATAATGAAGACGTAGAACTTGAAAATGTCCAAGAAGACAATGAACTTCAACCATTGATGAAAATGCCAGGAAAAGGGGGACTTTCAGTACTGTAAGGCTATCAAAGAAAAGATCGATTTGTAGTTATCTCAGTTGTCATGGTAACGCATAGGTTATCTCGGTTGCTATGGTAAAGAGTAGCCGAATAGGTAAGAGTCTCAACTGCCAAGTCAACTTTCGCGAACTCAAATCTCAGAGCAGTGGAGTTTACTTTTGTGGACTTCGGCCCCCTATCTATCGCTTCCCATTTCTACTCTTGCTTCTAATCATTGTCATGTTACAAGAGTAGGGGACATTGCCTGAGTGATTGGCCATCTATTGTCGAATACTCCGCAGACCATAGTTATTCGTTAATTTTTCATCAAAAACTAAACTAATCTTCTTCCACACTCATCCCATCTGGCTGGTGCTAATGGAACACTTTCTCCCTCATGATTATAGAAAACATTTTCCGATAATCATTTTAAGCCATTGAAGAGAACTCACTGTCTGCTTTGAAAGATGGACCAGAGGAGCCATATAAAGACAAACGATCTGTAGGAAATAAATTGAACGGATTTATGTAAGTTTAAGTTTTCTAAATAAATGTTCAATAACAATAAACGATTGAATTCAAATATTTATTCTTCTTATTACGAAAATAATTAAATGATTTTTATTCTCTCCATCTTCTGCACATTAGTACCTAAACCGGAATTAAACTAAATGTTTTATTAAAAGTGACATGACATGGAATCAAGATTCACGTTATTCTTAGCACAGTAAATAAACTGTGAATTGTGAACTGTAAAAAAACGAATATAAGCCGCTTAAGTAAGTAAACAGATTCCCGCCAGAGTTAATACCATGCTATTAGTTTGCTTTGCAAATATAAAGCAACAAGATTCCAAAAAAGAAATAATTGATACAATTCAGGACGTAGCTTATAGGAACTGTTTCCAAGTTCTCTTTATTCCCTAGAAATATTTAGTTCCTTCCGATTAAAGCAAATTTCAAAGTGCATACGAAAAACTACACCGCGAAGAGTACTGAACGTTCCGTGCTAACTAGCCTCTTATGTACTTACTATTCATCACCACGTTTCAATCATTTGAAGGATTGCATATAAGCAATTGTATTAAGCAATGTGAACCATCAAGAGACAAAAAAAAAAAAAAAAATTGCGATTCACATCAAAGAAAACAAATCAAAAAACATCATCAACGTTGTGCAGAATTTCTAATCTAAACCAGTTGCAATGTGCTAATGTAGAGAATGTTTGAATCTATGTTGAACTTTGTGAACGTGTGAATGTATGAATATATCAAGTGTTATACAACTGACATACGTATGCACACATTTGCGATGCTTGACTAAAAAGAAGAGAAGAGGCGACAAGGTGGTGGGACATTTACACTAACCGACTGAAAATATTTATATAACGTTTAGATTTCTTCAAAGCGACAATCGCATCATCTCCTTCTATTTGTTTTTGTTTTACACTGCCATTAGGCGAAGAGCTTCAATGCTATAGCAATTTTTCTGGCACACTCCCACAAGCACAAACCAAAACGCTTCAAGCAACAACACAAACAACTAAAGAAATGTGTTTTTCTTACACGCTACGTTGCGGTTAAAGTTCTATTTTTCTTCTGCTGTCCAAATTTAAACACTGATTTTCGTATGTGCCATAAAAGCAAACGAGTGGCGTCAAAGTGTAAGAAGACATTATCTCAATAGCTGGAAAAACTTAACGTTTATATGGTAAACCATCGCTAAGAAATTCGTCAAGAGTAGCTTTGTCGTTTGTTTTCCCCCAACACAAAGGGAAAAAGCTTTTAAGTTCAAAAACCAAGTAAGAACATTATAGTGGGGCAAAGTCAACTATTAGATACCTTACACCACTTCGCCGGGTATAATGACTCACTCGTTTTGATAATAATATACGAAAAATTGTGCATTATTTTCATACAAAGACATATTTCTCATTAAAGCCAGCATATTGGAGTGTGCCCAAGACATCACATGACATCATCCAAAGTTTACAGACTTAATTTACTTTCTAAAAATTTTTTAATTTTTCAGTTTCCGTCATAAAAAATTAGAAATTAGACTTTCGCTTCGTAAAAGGCCTTGTTTTCCACGATAACCCCTATATATGTCGGGGTCTAAAATTTAGATCTATGTGATCCAAATTTCCTAACGTTAATTTTTGTGGTAACTTGCTACTATGGACCAACTTTTATCATAAGATATTAAAAATTAGTTTGTAAGTTGAACGCAAAAATACATGCAGAGATATCGGACGGAGAGACAAGCTTACATGCATTCAGAAAATCAGATCGGTCTAATAAAAAGGAGATTCTCTTAAGATTTTCCCAATAATATATGCTCCACTTCCACACTATCGTATTCCAAAGACTTCTAGTACTGATAGTTGTAGTCTTGAGAAATTTACATGAAATTATGTTTTGTAGTTTTTTTAAAAGGATTTTTATTAAATTGTGTTAAAGTTTTCTTTAGGCGTGCATTACGCTACAATGCACATAATCCTCAGCGCACTACTCAAACAAGCTTTCATATGCGTATCAATAAAATTCGAAGTTACAATCCTTTCAACTTTGAGCTATACATAAACTTGCATAATAGAATATAAAGGGGGTGGGAAAAAAGGAGAAGAAAGAGAGGTGGGAACATTAAATATAAATACATTCAAGAGGTTTTCTTACTGCTATAAAATTGAATGTTTAAATATTTTAATAGAAAGCAGACCAATGTATATTTGATTTGGCACCAATAACATGCAACTATGTAACATCGTTATAAAAATAGTACAATATTTCATACATTTACTTTATAAGTCACTCTTTGTAAATCACTTCATTGCTTACGCTCTTTTCGCTTTGAGCAAGAACTAGGAAGCAATCTTACTCACTACATATTCAACATCACGTCTGCCCTTATACGGTAGCTCCATCACATAAAAAAGTTATATTCTGAGTTATGCATTCAGTAATATTTAGTGAAAAACCTCAACTGCTTTTCATTCCACGGAAATAGAAGAAAAAAGACATCTGTGTTTTAAGAGTATGGTAAATCGAAATCTTGCAAAGATTCCCAGTTATCCATGGGAAAGAGTTAACATTTTCCCATCGGAGATATTTTTCAATGCTTTGCTTGTTTGTGGATTGCATTTGCACCTTTTTCTGGTGGGGAAAAAAACTTTCTTGTTTAATTATAAATGTATCTCTCTTGATTAGTTCTACGGTATCGTAAGGAGCAGCGAAATATAGCAACGATTTTCCGAAACGAGAAAAGTTATGACTCAACGCAGGCGAATCATTAATATCATAACAATATCATTGGCTCCCTCCCTTGGGAATAAGTTAAGGTTGACAGGAAATGTCATATTTTCCCATTCCCTCCCTTCAAAATAGTGGAATTCATGTACTGTCAGAAGTATGTATATTTCCCACCCTTCCCTTTAATTTAGCTTTCAATTTTGTTAAATATATAGCACAAAATGAAATAAAACTCGTTATCTCTTCCCGAAGCATTGTTTTATTACATGTGGTAAGAAATGACAAATTTCATCACAAGGTGTATAGGTGTATGTGTATGGAATTTAGTCTATCTGCTCTCATGTGTTGCCACCACCAGAGGTAATACGTTGCTTGAATGATGATGACATTAAATGTCTAAAGTTTTCCACTGATGATTGATTTAAGGTAATTTTGAGCAGAAAAGCACATCGAAATCAACCAACACTGAAAGACAATTTATTATGTGTAATATTTTCGTTATTATAAAGAAAAAAAAACTATGACGCACGTTTATTTCATAACTTAATCTTTTCGTAGCGTTGCATTTGAAAACTTCGACGACCTTGCGTAAACCAGACAAACGCTTGTGTTGTTAGTAAAGGTATTATTATTAGTGTTGTGATTTTTCCAAGCATATCTTCAAAATTATTGTTATCGTATGCATGCAGAGATTTATTTCTCACTACATTATTTTTATAACCGCTACCGAAAGATGAGGGGTATATTCATTTTGTCAAAACGTTTACCACGCCCAGAAGAAAGCATCGGAGACCCGACAAAACGTCCATCTGTCCGTCTATCCGTTTTTGTAACGTCTGTTGTAAACATTCTCCTGGACGCAAAACTGAAGCTATGCACTTCAAGTTTAGCTATGCACATTCGAAGCTCTTGCACGCAGGTTGATATTGAAAGTGGGCCAAATCGCTTGAAGGATATGCCCACAGCACCACGTCAACTGAGAACACCTCTGTTTTTCAAAGGTAATGAATGAAAATACTATAGTAAATAAATTTGAATGCATATTCTATGGGTGATGCTGTAGTATTTGTGCACAAAAATGGAAAAATTGACCTCGCCTACCTAATATTATAATGTATCAAAATTTAATAGCTTTTTCAATACCTTTATAACGCACAGAAACAAGCTTCAAAAACCCTACCTAAACATGTCCACCTGTTCATCTGTCCATCTGTTTGTTTGAGCAACTTTATAGCATTTGTGGTAAATATTTTCGCGTTAACGAACACGAAGATATCGCCTACAAATTTGCAAAAGAAGTTGGCATTGACGCAAACTTTTCAAAGGATACGCCTACAACACTTACAAGCCTCTAGGACGAAAACTTTTATTTGAAAATAAAAGAAATCAACTGCGCCCACTCCTTATTATAAAGTATGAAAATTTTGTTCTTTTACTTCTTTTGTCTTTTTTTGGGATAAACGGTGATGGGTACAAAAGATTCGGTCCCGACTGAATTTTATTTTCTTATTTGCTTTATTTTGTCTTTTTGTTATATTTATTTCATTTCACGTCTTTTCTGCTGGTGTAGACATGTATGTATATATATATATATATATATACGTACATTATGGATATATACATGTGTATATACATGCATACATATATATATATATATATAAAGGTGAAACCAGATTATGGTGCAGATTTTCTATTGTGTACTGGGTTTGTTCGAATGCTTTACACTAATTTAGCAGCTGTTGTAGCTGAGTCTGCTTTATTTAAAAGCCACTTGAGTAGAGAATGTTTTTGCATTCATTCAATAATAGCGCAGATATTAAAACCGTACATTTGTAGCTACACATCTGGTACAAAGGAATTTGTTGTATTTATAAAATGATTTCCTGGGTTTGAAATGTTAAGACAATGAAAAAAGAAATACTAAATATTCATTTTAAAACCGTTATCACAGCATTAAAGTAATATCCTAATTTTGCCATTTCGGTAGTAAATTGCATACAAATTTCAGATAAGGTCACGAAAATATATTTGAACTGAATGAGATTTTGTGTGCATTTATTCATCTCCGCTTTTCGCACATTCTACATACTGTCAATAACAGACAGCTGCAACTTGGCGTGACCGATGTTCATTTTCAAAAAATATATACACCATTAGGTTAGTTCTTGATAACTAACGCATTTGCGCCAATGTACATATAATCTAGCATGAGATGCAGCCGAACCAGACAAAGGAAACACGAGAAAATTTGAAAAACTATGTTTATTATTCAACACATTTAAATGCCCGTGGAATAGGCACGGCCGCAAAAAGAATTCTCCCACCCTGCTAACGTCTTCAGATTTAATTGCTCTTTGAGATTCGAAAGCAGTTAGAAATTTTCAATATTTACTTTACTAGCCGTAGAAAGTTGTGAGCCTGCCAGGAAAATTGATGATCAAGATGAGCATAGCTTTCACACTCATCTTCTACCGCTCTCTTCCACATCTTTTCTACCATCGGAGTATAGTGATCATTGCACTATTTTATTCGTAAAGCGTTTTTGCAATGATTCTCTATTGATCCGATGACGTAAGTAGACTCAATATAAACAAATAAATAAATAAATAAAAAATACAACAGATACCTGAAGTTTAGATAATGTATTCTTATCTATACTATGTCTGCAAAGTATGTTCGAAAATGAAAGTGTTTCGTCTAAAAACATAGACGCTGTTGCGATAGGAATGTGAAAAACATTTAAAAAGCTTAATAAACTATTGTCATCAATAACCGACAGACGGTGGTCTAAACTTTACTCAGAGCAATGCCACTCAAACTTAGTACAAAAAATTCTTCTCCATTATCTTGCTTGCTTTGCTTTTCTTCTTCTCGTATTTCTTGCTTAAATCCATTACACTCTAAATGCTTTATTAGTATGACAAACGTGTTCGTTTCTCAATGCGTCAGGTACTTAGCCACCTGTTATTTATCAAACTATTACTATGGCGACAACGATGTAACGTACGGTTGTTTTATAATCAAAGAAAGCTTTAGTAAAAACTCCCACCAGAAAAACATTTTACACATACATCCGAATCATACTCAATATAAGTGAATAATCACATGCATTACCAGTTGAGTGCGGCTTGAGTTGAATTGTCGGTTTACATAAGCTAATCAGGTAAGCTGGACGTGTGTATATACACACTATTATCTGAACATTTGTCACATTTTAAGTGTTAATTTTAGTTAGAGTTAGAGAAGAAATTTTTTCTGATTTTTGTTTAAATGTTCCAAGAGAATAAGAAACGAATGAAAGATTTTAGTGATGCAGTCTATGTTATGGGTGAAATGGATAAAAAGTTGACGAAAATAAATCAGTTAGCTTCATAAAAGGTAAAACGAAATATACGCCAAAGTTAAACAGCGCAACTATCTAACTTTTTTGCTTCATATTAAACAAAAAACAAAAAGAATAAGTAAGAAAATTATATTCGGTCATGATGTAGTCTTTTGTAGCCATAACTGTGATCTTAAAAAAGGAAAAAGAAATTAAATTTTGATGCTTTATAAAATCGGGTGGGCGCGGCTGTTTTATTTCCATTTTCGGAATAAACGTAAAAATTTGTATAGTACTTCTGTCGTATCTGGGTAACAAGCAACAAACAGGGAAAAAAAAGTGTTCACATCTTTTGTTGCATAGTGTTTTTCCGCCGGTCTGAGCGGGAGAATGTTTACCACAGATATTACAAACATAAGTAGACGGACAGAAGGACCTGCTTAGATCGTTTCAGAATTTAATGGCGATCAAAAATATTTATAATACATTGTGGATTCTCTGAAACTTCCTTCTGGACGTTGCAAACGTTTCGGCAAAACAAATGTACGTCTCAGCCTTCGGTGATGGGTATACTAAGACAATGTTAATTAATAATGGTTTCCAAATAGGTGTGAAGGCATTGTATTAGTCAAGTTCTACTCACCTCCCCGTTTTGGGCTTTCAATCTAAAACATTTCTTATTGCAAACGTCTCCACAGCTATACTGAGAAGAGTATTATTATCCCCTTACAAGTTCGAGTGCATAATTATTCTTTAATGTAATAAATACTAAAGTATCAACTAAATCGAATTTGTATAGAAATACTTTTATATTTTTTTCCTTTTTTTTATATCCATCATCGAAGGACGGGGGCTGTATTCATTTCAAAAAATGTGCAGTTGTTTTCCCCCTTAAGTGAGCCACAAGGAATGCAACAGAAAAAACGACTGTCAGAGTAGCAAGATTTTACATGTTGGAGGAACTCCTTATTTTAAAATCATAACTGTATTAACAACGCCTTAAAGATGCCGGATACCGCTAGCTGTTTGATTTTCATAATTCCAACAACAAAGTAAGATTCGTTAATGGACATCATAGGATATTAATACTTTTTAGCGACGAGATGTTCTTGGTGTAAAACTGTGACCTGTAGCGGTATTCGTTACTACGAAGTAAAAAAGTATAGTTACATTAGTTTTTTGATGGCGTTAAGACAGTTTTTATCGGATTTTACATAAATTCCTATTTCTAAAATCTGAATTGTTAGTTACAGCATTTGACCTGTGAACCAAAACTAAACTAAAAACACTCTGTACAAAGTTTTTCAGCACAAAGCGTACCAAACCGAAAAACTTAGTCCGATCGCACATTTTATGCTAAACAAAACTATGTGACAAACTGACGATGCTCCCAAGACTGATAGACAGAGAAACAAAGGCTTAACATCACAATAAAATGGAAAATGTAAATATCGTATAATAGTTTGTAAGCCTACTGATGCATCGTAATGACACTAACATGTAAAACATGCAAGGCTCTAATTGAATTTTTCTCCAAATTTACGGTCTAATAAGAAATTCTAGAAAGGAAAGTCATGTCACACCTTCCATATAAATTCAAAGTTAATCACGTTCGTTTCATCTGCTACTCATAATGTCTGAAGGCAAAACATAATTAATTTCATGCTCTTTCCATAGATGATACAAATCAGAAATTGTTCTGTTTCTGTTGTTCTGTTAATTATCTATGTTTGCCGTTTTTGTTTATGTGGATTTTACACATTTATTCAACAGTGTTTACATTAATTTAATTGATGTCAGAAGTAATGAAAGCACATAAATACACTTGTTTTCGTATGTATTTACGTCCTTACAATTGTTAGTTGTCGGTACATACTTATACAAAATTAAACTTTCAACTAAATGAATGTAATGATGTCATGTGTTGCGCAAGAAAAAAAAAGAAAGCAAAAAAAAAAAAAAACAAAAAACTGCCATATTTAAATACTTTTAGTTGCTGAAGGTTCCTTTCAACTCAGATCCTTTTCGTTAGAATAAATGGCAGCAAATGAATAAAACTTTGGGTAGAGTTTTAAAAAAATGTTGTTACGCGCTAGAAATATTTGCAAATAGAAAGCTGTTGGTTGGGGTGGCGCAAAAATACTCTGATTAAATCTAGATAATACGGGAAAAACCATTCATCCTTTTCTTAGTATTAAGCAATAATTAATTCTGAGTATTAAGCGTTTACTCAGAGATTTTACATTTTTACTTTTCGCTTCCAAGAGTAAAAATGGAAATACTATCAAATTAAATAAGTAGCAGAGGCTATAAGCTATAATCAAAAATTGGCTTTCATCACAAATTTTATTCGCGATCTGCATGCAGAATAATCTCCATTGCGAATGTCTCCTCTGATCCAAATTTTTCATCGCAAGTAGTTAGGAATAGTCGTCAGTGCACTAAATTTCGTCAAAGCATCTCAAAAATGCTACCTTGAGATCTAACACAAATATACATGAACTGACACGAGGCAAACTGAATGACAGCCAGACAGACGAATGCTTGGTTAGTGAATAATCAAATCGGTTGACAAAATGATTCTGAACCAATTGGTTTAATAAAACGTAAGTATATGTTAAGTCCTTCTGGGTGTTACATACCTTTGTACTTTTCAAAGCAAATAATGTCGAATTTAATATTGAGGAAAGAGTATTCGAATCATATTAAAATATTTTTGTATGCCAAACTCACATGGCAACAAATAAAAAATTTTATACGATTTTAGTTATTATTCTCTCAAACCAACTTGGGTGAAAATTATTCAGGAATTGAAAGTTTTTGTTGGCTTGTTTAAGTTAAGTTGCTTATGACCTCATTTATTGTGATTTGAGCTACCTAAAGCTTATTTCTAGGTATATTAAATAATATTCAAGTAACATACGAAAAAAAAAAAACCATTAAGAAAGGCACGTGAACAAGGCAATGTGTATATGGACACATGGCTAGGCAGATGGAAAAAAGGAATTTGGTTAGTCCAGCGTTACAGGCGAAAGATTTGAATTTTCATTTAAAAAATTTCAAAATTTACTCTCGATTACTGCTAGTGTAATAACCCTTTCCTTAAGTTACCACGTACGCTCTTCTTCAAGCACAAGAACTGCGTAGTGTAGACAACTATAACTACGTTAGACCAGATAGTGACAGTCGATGTTAGATAAAGATTCGCTTTAGGCGTTTGCGGAAAGGAAACTTATAAAAAGGTGAATCGAAATCGTATACTAAGACCCAAAAAAAAAAAACAAAATTTCTGGTGTATAATAGGGGTTGTAGGTGGAAAAATTTAATCCTTTCAAAGAATAATAATTGTAATAACTAATTAGTTCAATAATTACATTGAAAGTACAAATATGTGGATAAATTTAGTTTATTAGTCATTTGGCCAATAAAAATAAGCAAAGACATTGTGATGTATGTATAACTTACGAATAAAGTTTATGCCCATAATGTTTTCCAGTCACATTAGTAAACTTGGTAAAACAAACGCCCGCAATCCCTCCATTCTGATGCATGCATAAAGCATTTTAGGTAGAAAAATATGCATGTCCCTCAGGTGAATAACAGAAACAACAATTTTAACTAACTTCTAACTTGCATTGGATTGTATTGGCCCATCGAACGGATATTTTTTTTTTTTTAATTTCTAATAAAAGCTAAACAGTAAAAGACATTAACAGGAAGCTCCTTTGGTTTAGACAGTGGTCGGTGCCATTTTTACTTAAAAATAATTTTATTTAAATAACCGCCTATGGACTTTTATAACAATTGAATTCTGGAACACTAATTTTGGCCACCTTTCCACAAAAAATCTGCTCCAGTGACACATGGTGGATAAGATCATTGAAAATTTGTGGTTTATTAAAGTAAACCACTGCTCTAACATAACACTAAAGTACAAAGTCACAACGCCATTTCTGGAGGTTATGTGATCATTGAACTTATCTTCCAATAAAGTGATTTTGAAGCGGAACGTATGACATATTCAAGCATATATATCGGCGACATTTTACTTTGTCAATAAACAAAGTTTAAAGCGTCTATTTTTTTTTGAACTAAAAATCTTAAGCCGATTAAAAGATTATATGTTAGAGCAGCGTAACTAAGTGCACAAAATTATTCCTATGAATATTTATTATTTTCAATTTAAAAAATCAGAATTTATTTGCTAATGAATAATTCATTTTTTGATAATTTATTTGTAATTTCACAAGCCCTACACTCCATATTAAAAAAGACTTAACAGAATTGGCTCTAAGCTGAACAATATTCAAAGAGCAAACTCTGTTCACCTATAAGCAAAGTAAATTATCAATGAAATCTTCTATTTAATAAACAAAGCAAAATGATTTTTAACACCCAATTGAATTCATCTTTTACTTTACTTCAATGTTTAGTAAGTGGAAAATGAATTTGAAAGAAAAGCCTTCTCTCATGCAGCAAAAGTCTGTTAATATTTTTACATTTCGTTTATTTAAACTTTGTCCGAAAATGCACTGAGGAAGGACGTAAAAATTATTTAAATACAGCAATTTATGCAAATCAAACAGATTTATGAAATCGAGTCATACTGATTGCACCAATAAGTTAATAATAATAACTCGTCACAGATTCTGCAGCGATTCTATTTTTTAGGAGATTTTGATTCAATTTAAATAAAGTCTCTATTTGTCCGTATTTAAGTTGTTGTCGAAAAAACTATGATTTAGCAGCAGACCATTAGAAAATAATCTTGATGGATCGTACTGGCATGGCTACGATCAACTAATAACTGTGCGATTTGACCATACATATTAACTTGGGGCATTGAACCTATTACCCTTGGCCGATTGTCCATCAACGAACACTATACTGTAAATAGTCATTAGGTCTATAATATCCATTATATAAATTGGCTTTAAAAATCTACCAAGAAAAGATGTATGCGTCCGCATAAGACTCTGAAAATATTTAACCCGTTTTATGGAGTCAGCCAAAAGCCCATTCGGCGAAGCCGAAAAAATATAAATATATAGTGGCTCGGGTTACGGCGAGCATAGCAATGGTCATGTCATAGAGTGGGTATGCATTGGAGCCAATGGAATCGGAGAATTAGTGTTTATAGATGGCTTTCTAAACAAGAACTTTTGTAATATAACGACCTCAACCAAAAGTCCCATTTCATTCAAGAATGGCACTCACATAAACGCCCCAAAGTGCTTCACCATCTTCCCCAGTCGCCAGGCATGAACCCCATAAAAAGTGAGATGTGGGGTGAATTAGAGCGCTGTGTCCGAAAATACTCTCTTCCGTCCAAAATAGACTAAGAAGAATGGAGTAAGATTCCTGTTCCCTACGCAAAATAAGTTATACAAAATATGTCAAAACGTTAAGCAAAAAGGATATCTCACCTAATATTAATTTTTAATAGTTCGCCGATTTTTTTCTTCGTACCCTTTGTTATATTAAAAAGAAACCAATATTTATGACGGTATGTTTTTTGAGTTGTTGAAGTTATTTACTTTTCTTGTCTACTGGAATAATGTTTTGTTTTTTTTTTTTTATATTTTAATATGCATTCGCTGGTAGCATCAAATAGTAAAATACATTTTTATGTTTGGATAATGGATTAGGTTTAAGAGGTGCTAATTTTTAAGCGAGAGAAAAAACCCAATATTAATGAGACTCACGTCAGTCTGTTGCGATATATTTGTATGCAAGCGATATTGTCTTATAAAAAAGTGAACATGCTTTCTTATGAAGATGAAAAAAGTTAAGCAATGATTACAAATAAATGTACGTTGGAACGACGTGATTTGAATTTGGTGACACTAGAGTAAACCGTACTTGCGTAAACTACATACGCCTGCGTTTCTTTAACATGACATGTGTCAGTTTGCCATCACATCAAGGCTTTTATGTGCCAATATTTTAAAAAATTTTGCAAACGGATCGAATATGTGTGACTAAGCTTGAGGTGCTCTGCAGTATTACACATGACCTTTGCAATATTAAAAAGATTTCAGTTTATTTCAGAGCATGTATTTCTGTTTTGTTATGGTCATTAGAGCCACATAGGCGATATACGCTTACAAAGCATGGTATGCTTTCAATAAATTGATATTTTTTTCTTTTACGAACATTGCATTTTGAATCGCAAAAATGTTATCTTTACTTTCCGTTTCACTTGTACTGTTTTCAGTACATACTAAAATGCAACTTCAACTTTTTAAATTGAGATTTTGGAATCAAAAGAATAGTCGCTTTTATCAATGTATCATACGATGTAATAGTCTTTACGACACTATTTGGGACTTGTACCAATAACAGTGCATGCGACGAAGACAAGTCTACATTTCAATAGTTATTAAATTTATTTGCGTGCCAAAAGCGGCATGTGCCATGGGAAAATCCTATCTACTCATATGTAACTTCGCAAAGAATCTGTTATTACAAAAGTAACGGGTATCAAATGTTTCAAAACTGAATATATTTATTACCTGTTCTTTACTTATGCATATTTATGTTCTTCACATGGCATTTAATAAATCTACTTTATTTAAACCCATTCATTCATATACGCACAGCTGTCATAAATGTTGCACACACATTTTCATAAAAGAGAAAAAAAATAACAAGTAAGATAACAGTGTTCGACTGTGGCCGAATGTTTTATGCCTATCGCCGTTAAGCTAAACAAAACTTAAAAAAAGGAAAAAACTAATTATTCATTCTCTATAATGTTGTCTGGGCGTGGCTGACCTTTTCTATTTTTGTAAAATAAAAATGAACGTTTATAGTTTGTGCTTAGTGTAGGTTATAAGTAATAAACGGAAATTACGGAAAGTAAAGATGTTGTCAGTATTTACTGCACTGTAGACATGGCCCTTAGCTGGTTCAGGTCATTTTATAGGCGATGTCTTCAAGTTTGTGAACGGGGTCAAAATTTGCCACAGACAGCAAACTGTTAAGCAGACGAGCATAAGACAGATGGACATGCGTAGATGAATTTTGAATTTTGCATTGTTCACAAAAGTATATATTTTATGGGAGTTTTTTGAAGCTCTCTTCTCGACTCTATAAGGGTTGTAACAAAAAACTGACACTCTCTCCTTTTCATTCTTATACAGATACTACAGCATTTCCCACAGAATATGCAGCCAAATTTTTATGAGTGCATTTGCTGTAGTTTATGAATAATGAGGAAAAGTCCAGCTTTCTTCCCTTTTAGAAAACGGACGCATTCTCATTTTACGTAATATTGTGGGCGTGCCTTCGACAGATTTGGCTTATTTTTAATACCAATCTATCTGCATGAACTTCTAATGTTTTTACCAAATTTGAGGCGGATAGCCGTAAATTTGCAACCACCAAGTTCTGCGCAGACGGATAAATGATCACATGGACAGACGGACATTCTTAAATTGATTCAGGATTTGATGCTGATTAAACGCTTTGCCAAGCTGAATATGCTCCTCATCCTTCGGTGGTGGCTATAGTAATAAATACAATTCGAATTTCACTATTCTTTTGTAGATTAAAGTATCATACAAACATATATATATATCACATTCAAAATGCAGGAAAGAAAGCATTATATTTAAATTTAGTTCGCAATGCTTAATAGCATAAATATGTTGTGTTGCTAATCTTGAAATGTGGCTAATAGCGCATCGGGGAATAATTCTAAGAACTAAGTAAAACCAAGAAAGTCTTTAATAAATAAAGAAAATGTAAACTGGATGGAACACTTTTTTGCACTTCTGACATGAAAACATTCCCACTAACAATAAGATTTTATATGCGACAAAAAGGGATGAATTTTTCCATTTTACAGTGGAAGTTGACGTATAAATGTTTTCTGACATGTTTGGATCATAAAAATCAATTTTTCTTACCTTTGTTTATCAATTTGTTATTATTGTATAAGACTAATAGAACGTTTCGGAAGAAATCTCGTAATATTGAATGTGTACACGAAATGTAGTTCCAAGGAGATAAGAGGAGTCATTGAAAATCTTGAGTATATACATTGGGATTATGAAAATTACTTAGAATATCAATACGATTTATGATTGTCATCGAACATCAGAATCATAAAATAATAA
Source organism: Glossina pallidipes (assembly GCA_000688715.1). Taxonomy (NCBI): domain Eukaryota; kingdom Metazoa; phylum Arthropoda; class Insecta; order Diptera; family Glossinidae; genus Glossina; species Glossina pallidipes. Next base: position 847,539 of record KK499868.1, on the reverse strand, counting down.
TTCACTAAAGTTTGAACACAAAGTAGAAAGGAATGCCGTCTAAATGAAATATAACTTATATATTTTGCTTGATTTTATTGTTTTGCTTTACTATCGTTTACAACTCTTTTTATAGACAGAAATATTTCAAATCTCAATGTGGAATATTTAACATTCTTCTCCGAAGGCCAATTTAGTTTTGTTCATTAAATATTTTCTCTTTAGTGTTAAGATCATTTGAACCAATATTTTATATTGAAATTTTATTCAACTGAAAGCATAGACCATACAAAAATCATATAACAAATCTTGCTTACATAAAAGGACAACTATTTTTCTCACTCTGCTTTGATTATAGAATCAATGTGTACTTGAAACTAACAGAGAATCAGAAAATTTACTTTCAATTTCGTTTCAAAAAATATTTACTGCTTTTGATTGTATTCTAGATGAGTTGACAGGACAAGGGATTCTTTAGAAAGAATAATAATAAGGTCCGTTTCGACTCCAGTCTCTACGTTTTATAACTTTCATTAAATCGGAAATTCTTTTATGTTCATTATATCTTACAACCCTTGTGGTAATTACACTTCTGGTAAGGTTGAACAAAGTTTACATGGATTTATGCAAAACTCAGAAGCACTTGAGATAAGCTCAGCTATTATTATACCAATCGATTCTGAATGGTTTTAGAATTAATTTCTCACATATCTAACCATCTGACTTGGTCATGTATTCTTATAAGCAATTTATGCATCTTGTAATTTCCGAGTTGTTTTTCTGCAGTGGCTTAGACAGATCCAAGAACGAACGCTCTTAAAAGAAGAATGATTTTTTACCAGTTCATTGTATGATATGTCGAAAAAGATAGGCCTGTGTATGGCAACAACATTTCATTTCCACTGTTTTGTGACGAAAGCTAGTAGAAGATAGCCATTTGATACATGAGTTTGGGTTGAGTTACATAGATGAGTTCGGACTAAATAAGTCTATCTTTCCTATCTTAGGTTTCTTTTACGGCGAAGATCTTTAATTTGTGATGTTTATGGCCAAGATAGGCGAAGAATTGTCTTAAAGGAACTAGTAAACATATTTAATTGTCGGAATAACCCGACTAAAACGTTTTAACTTGTTGTATCCTTCATCGAAGGATAAGGGGTATATTCACTTTGTCACAACGCTTGGAACGCTCAGAAAGAAGTTTCACAGACTCTATAAAGTAAATACATTCTTCATCAGCATGATCAGCATCCGTCTGTCCGTCCCTCCATCGCTCCATTTGACCGTCTGTCTGTCTGTGTAGTGTCTGTTGTAAACATTCTCCTGACCGTAAAAATGAAGCTACCAACTTTAAGTTTGGCAGAAATATTGTTGCTACCCACGTTGGTATACAAAATAGGTCGAAGTACACGCCCACAGCACCATGTAAACGGAGGACAGCTCTGTTTTTCTAAAAAAAAGTTGTTTTTTCTCATTACTCATAAACTATAGAAAATAAATGTACAAAAATTTGAAGGAAAAGTCTATGGGCGACGTTGTAGCATCGGTGCAAAAATGGGATAAATTGATCTTGCCTATCAAATATTATAGTGTATCAAAAATTAATTTTTTTCAATACGTCTATAACGCCCGACAAAATATATAAATTCTTGGCCAGTTTCAAATTTGGAATGCATTTAAATATGCCCGTTTGTTTGGCTCCACAACTGCGTACATCTGCGGTATGAATGAAGATATCGCCTACAAATTTGCAAAAGAGTTTGGAACTGACTTAAACTTTTTACAGGACACGCCTATAATGCCCCCGCGTCTATGCGACAAAAACTTTTATTTTTAAACATGAAAAAACAGTATCGTCCAGTCCAGAGAATGAAATTTTATTTTATTAACTTTTTTGTCCTTCTAAGATGACGGTGGTAGGTATAAGAAATACGTTCACGACCGAATATGATTTTCTTATCTGTTTTTTTCTTGTTTTTTTAATTTGGTTTGATATATTAAACCTAGCATTACGTACGTATGGCTTGGTGATAATTGTGGAGTTGAAATAATTAAATTGCATTCCTTTCAAAGCAAAATATTTTTTAGTAAAAGCAATCTGCCTTTGTTTGTTGCATTATCTGTACGTAGAAATGTATTGTTGTGCATTACGGTGAAATACGTAGTAATTTATTATTTGATACGTGCAGTGCATGCAGGAAAGAGCTCCTGCATATACCCTCACAAAGCTGGAGATATATGTGATACTATACACATACCATATTATAAAGAAAGGAAATTTGAAAATTTATTCACGTTAAGAAAAATTGAATTTGTGCATATGACGCGTTCCACCACGTGCAAGCTTAAAAGAGACAACAAGAATAGTTCAGTAATGCGTTGTACAACTATGTCTTGTAAGGGAAGCAAATATTTCAAAACCTTAACGAAGTTAAAAACGGCTATATGGGCTGGTGATTGTGAAAGTGGGGCAAATCCATTTTCGTATTAAGCACCGTAGGATGAGGGGCATACTTATACTGTTAAAATGTTTTCAACACCCTGAAGGAAGCTTCGGTAATACCGATCAGTATCAGTACTGTGCATATGCGGGCTTTCTTTTTAAAAACAAAAAAAAAAAAAAAATTGAATGTTTGTGTGTGTGTAAAACTTTCATCTCCTATATAATAGGCCATCTAAATTTTTTGACTGTAAATTATTTACAGCTAAAAAGCCCATATAAAGTCTTCTTTTCTAAATAGATTTGTCGCACTTTCAAAATCTACGGCGCATATGTATAGATGAAGAGAGCGGTTCTGTTATGTCCTGTAGAATTATGTCTCGAACAATATACCGTCTGAAATGACGACGGGTGTGAATCATGGTGTTATATCTACCTGCAGGTCTAAAGAATACAAGTAGCACCTATGATCTGGATGCTGGTTCCAGCGTTCTTGCCAAGAAAAGACCGGCGGCATTCAATCTAACAAGAAGTTTCGTAACTTTCGTAATGTGTTGGAGCTTAGAGGTTACCAAAGTTTATTTTTATTTTTTATCTCTTAACAAAATTTTAGGTTAGGTTACGTACTTATAGTGCAATGCACTATTTATGTGCGTTTGACTATGAGTAATGATCTATATATCAAGTGAATAAGTTACAAACATTTTGTTACCCTTCATAAAATTATATGAAAAAGACTTGAGAAAGGAAAAAGGAAAGAGATTCACATTAAGCTTAAGGTAAATTTTGAGTATTCTTTACTTTACATGTATTTTTATCAACTGTCGTGCAGATATCTGCATTTACTCATATTTTTTATAGAAGAAAACCCAAGATATTTCTATCTATCCCTTAAAAGCAACTATATTTCTTAAATAACTATATAGAAAGGAAACAATAAATACTTGTTATTCAGTATCCAATCTAAAAATTAATGCCGCCTGCTTGCTTATACTCGTTTACTACATCGTAATACGTACTTGTACCACTTCCAAGTTCAGAAACGTGTCACAGTGTCATTGCTGCAATAAAAAGCCATAAGTTAAACTTTTATTACATTTTCGTATTTTGGCCTACAAAACAAAAGTGTTATATAAAACAATGAAATAAATAAATAAATAATTGCTTATCGACACCTTTCACTACATATAGACTTAAAATGTCATAAGCAGCCGGATGTTTATAAATATATTGCAACTATAAATAAAGTTATTTAAGGACCCGTTTGCCTGTACATATATATATACATTATATATGTATACATAAAATCTCATTTATGTAAGTATGTTTATATATACATATAAATGTTTTTATATATAATGTTTTTATAATAAAATCTCATTTATATAAATATATATACACTTATGTGAATGAGATTTTATTTATGGTATACTGTTAATCATTACGATAATTGCAAAAAAAAATTGATACAAAAGTTTTACTGCAAAATAAGAGAAAAATTGTATTCGCTTTAAAATGAATTTTTTTAACTACGGGTATGCGCTGCTCAATTATTGTTATTATGTCGAAAACTCCAACGTTAACTTTTGAATGGTTTATAACGGGGATAAACGCGTATACGAAATTAATAGTGGAATAATACTATATATGACTACAATATTTATTCCTGAAGAGTTAATGACAACACTTCATAAGCGATAATAAATATTAAATTCCGTATTTAGTGTATGTTTTTTTTGGGTAGACTTTTTTTTTGAACACATTGGAGCAATTCGTAAATTTAAGCTGGCAATGTAGCTAAGAAAATACCAAGAATTAAATTTAGGGTTCGAAAGAAAATTTTAAGTTTTAGAAAAAAAAAGTGCTACTGTAAATTTTTTATTAATTAAAACTGAATCTAAAAATTTAGATGACTTCAGAATAGAAAAAGATGGCTATGTAACGAAAACACACTAGATTTGATACTTTTTGTTAGGGAAACCTATTCCCTCTCTTTGTTGCTTGTAAACGGATGCTTTTATTAATCAAGAATACATTTATTTCATACGTGGGCTCTGATCTGTACATCTAAACGTCCCAAGTACTCAATAAACTTAATACGCTCTTGTGGCCAGTAAAATAGAGATATAAATCCAAAGCTTTGATTTTACAAAGGGCACCTATTTTAGTATACTGCCAAAAATTTTAAACGTAACATATATATACGAACTAGGAAATATTGAAAGCCGATAGCTTTAGATGCTAGTACTTTAAGACTGTGGTCTTATAATTTATTCCTCTGGCTAAATCAATAATAAAAGCAATCTTTTTAAAACAAATCGTATGAGTTATAATTTTCATTGTTTTGAATAGCAAATGGATTAAAATATTGCTGCCATAAAATCCAAGCTTTGCATCCATTCACTTACTCTTATTTTTATAATTTTTTCTTATCTAAAATTTGCCCAACAATCGAAGTTTTTTTGTTCGTATTCACGCTAATGTGAACGGAGCTACTGAACAATATTTGCCCGTTTTTGAAACTTTATTGTGAAAGGCTAAAATCACAAGAGGAGAACGTCTATACACAACCACCCAACAACATTTACAAAAATTTATATGTCTTCTCTATATGGACTGATAACTTGTAATTATTGTAACAAAAAGTAACAATTTTTTTGCTATAGAAAGCAGTTCACCTTTAAATATATTTTAGATAATAAAGAAATGCACTTTGCAGAGTGCCTTAAGTTCGCTTCTGTTTGCTGCAAGTGTTTGGACAAAACGAAACTTCTAGTGATGGATTTAAAAAAAGACGAAAAATGTTTCAACGACAATGAAGTGATTGCAGTAAATACTCATTGTTCACGTTCAATTTCCTTTCAAGAGTACCCCGTTGCAAAACACATAATCACATGCGGACATATGTCACATAATCATTCGTCCATCTATTGCACTCAACCAAACAGGAATTTGTCATTCATTCTCATAGAAACGTAATTTACTAAATGACTTTTATTTCTCCCAAATGATTTCCTACATGCAATACAAATGTTTACATGTACAAATTCCAAAATAGTACTGGGAACGTCATTTTACAATCAGGAGAAGAAGTAATATAATAATAAAGCATTTAATAAAGTTAATGGGTAATAAAGCGACGCAGGAAGCAATAGCGAAGAAAATAATTCAAGGATAATATTCTACCGTCGGCGAGAATATGAAATATTTATATATATTTTGATTAACTGCATGTCCTTCTTATTCGTTTATGGACGCATATAAGTTATCTCAATTAAAAAGAAGAAAAACTGTACCCAGACATGATCTTTCAAAACACTGAATAATGTATATGGGGAGAGACTTAATTTCACATTAAAACAAATAAGTGAAAACGGTATAGTAGGACGCGGCCATCATGTAACTACTTTCTAAAATAAGGCTTTAGATGAAGAGTGCTAGAAAAAGTGATCTTTATTTATTTATTTATTTATTTATTCCACTTATACAGAAACTCCACTAAAACAAGCAACAGTCGAGTTCAAATGACACTTAAAGTAAATCTTAAATTAATTATTATTAAAAAAAACTTAGTATAAGTACAATAAAACAAATAAAAGGAAAAAAAGAAAAAAAAGAAAAAGAAAAAAAGCATGTACACAATTAGCACCCACAACCGGTACAGAACCTAGTTGCAAATGAATCCCTAAGCCATCGAAAACATGCATAAGCTTGGCAACCGATAATAGTTGACAACAATTATTTTTCGAATGATAGTGACTTTTTACGATTAAGAGCTAGTTTAAGTACGATTTAGGTAAATCACGTGTATTAAGCAATGTTGCTTTAATGGACGATAATGAAAAAAGGTGATAGACGTTATTTAGGTTCTTGCAAACAACTCTGAGCGGGTTGAACAGCTAGCTCATAATTATATTTACAATGATTCTAAAAATTTTTCGATTTCGTCCCTGGACCAAAACATGTCGATGTACCAGATCATCAACATATTTGAAGAATTATGGCCTGCAAGTTGAACATGTAAAATCCACACACACAGTCAGACGGAAAGACAAGCGTTCTAAAAGGTGGATCACTCTCACGTCCGTCTCCTCTCTCATTTTCAATAAGCCAGCAAAAAATTGCACCACAAGTGATATATGAAAATTCAGATAATATTGAACCGATATGAACTATTATTATTATTATAATTTATTCAGGCCAAAGAAAGAAAAAGTTGGAATAACTTCTTATTTTTGCATATTTAACTTGCATTCTAAAACTGGCAAAGACATTAAGTAGAAGAAAGGAAAACAACAGAGGTTATTGTTCCTCATGGGGGACAATGATAATACAGATGTGATGTATAAATAAATAAAATCAAGCTAGACAATCTGTACAAGAAACTATGCAAGATTCATTGAAATAATTTAAGGCAGAAAAATAATTTAATTTCTAAATGGAGAAACAATGGTATATGATGTCTTTTCAATCTTCTTTACGTATTGGCTCCATCCATGGAGGAGATTGCCAAAGGATATTCGAGATACAGAAATAGATAGTAAACAAAGCAAGTAAGGAAATTATATGCGGCCCTGCACGAGTCTTTTATGCTCACCATTTTCTGCCTTTAAAAAGAACAAAAAAAACATGAAATTTTGATTCCGCCAATAGCTGCCTTATGCTGTTTACAGTGGAAGTGAAATATCATAAAGTATGAAATTATCATAAAAAATGTCCGTGACATATTTCCAAAATTTAAGAGCATTTTTTTCGAAACATGGCGATTCGAGGCGACATAAAGCACAACTTCAACAATTTTCATTTTTCTTTTGTGTTTTTGTTTTAGTTTATCTTCAAAGTAAGATTCGAAGGAGAAGGACGTATATTGTTGATAAATTAATTAAGTAGTAAATATTAAACGAGGCTTTACTTTTTCTCTAAATCAAAATTTGTGTATTAAAACACCAATCATACAAAAATCAAAGTTTTTAAAAGCCCTTCTTGTCCAACAATGGACTCTCAGGTTTCACCTCTCGTCAATAAGTTTCATGCTAGTAAGTGGCACATCCTGCTCTTCCATAGTAATAAAATGGCATAAACTGTTTGTCCGTAACCGAGCCCATTTCCAGGATATGTACTCGCTCCTATGAAATTTAATGCGGCTCGTGTTTAGCTTACTTTCGTTCTCCTATGCCAAGTTACATGTAATGTTTTTTTTTTATATAAAAAAAAGCATCAAATCGATTGGGGGAACCCTTGAACTTGGCAGCGTCCGCTAGAATGCTGTGACGATATTTAAAGCCTATAACGGTCGGTATAGATAGGGCAACGGTATGGTAAGATTAGTTATTACTTACTCACCTATCTATGCGAGAATCGAGGCGCCTGAGCCGGTCGTCAGCAATAGTCGCTAGTTGTACGTTTACCCGGTCGTAAGAGCAAGCCATCCTTGTGTTAAAATGTGAACAATGAGTTTATTCTATTGAGTATGGGATTATGTGCAGTATTCATGCTTTTGTAATATGGCTGAAAACCATGTGTTTGTGTGTCTTTTTTATAAAAGTGCTCGTTTTGCAATATTTATCATTTGACTCTAATTTTAATAAAATAATTGCTGATGCGATACTTTCGCTCAACAGCATGTTTCATACAGCATTGCTGCATATGTTTTGATTGTGTGCAGACAGCCACAATGCGATATATTGTTAAAAGTATCGTAACCGATTTGGAATGCTCTATAACGAGCGTGCCGAGTTTATTGTGCTGTTACATTACTCTCTGCATACGCACTCTATAATGCCATACGAGGGTTGCTAAGAAATCCTATTCATTATTAATTTTTGAAATAAGCAATAGATTAGCCGAAGCTTAACCGGTCAGTTATCTGTTTTTGAAGTTTCTTTCAAGTACAACAACATCCACTTGAAAATAAATATGAAATTTTTAACACACTTTAGTTTGTTTTATTTTATTTTTACTTTGTCCTTCCTTCTCACAAAGTGTTGCTTACAAATTTCAATGACCAACATTTAATTCAAAAAAATCGAAGAGAAAAACCTGCATTTATTTTTGACTCGTGTTTATTGAACGCAAAGAGTTTTATATGCAACAGAATGCACATATGTTATAACAGCAATGTAAAGTAGAAAATATAAACTTTATCTTGATTTTCGTATTCACTCTGTGTAAACACATTCCTACGGACACTATTTAATGTAAATATTTTGAAAAAAAAAATTTTTTTTTTTGCTCAAAAGAACTTATGTTGCACTAACACTGTTTACCAAAGGAAAACAAAATCCTTAGCTTAGTAAAGGTTAGACTTAAAGAGGGCAAAAACAAAAACGATAACTTCTGAATGGAAACAATTTTTTTTTTGCTATCGTCTGTTACAAATACCAGATTATCCTCACAAGCTTTGTATGAAGGTTTCCATTTAATGTCATGCTTTTAGAAAACTTTTACACTTTCTGACTAAAAACTACACAAATTAAAATGAATGTTACTTTACTCTTACATTCTCGGAATTATGTAAAATATTATGGAGTTGTCCATACTGGATATTTGCGCAAGTGTATAATCAACATTACCTGTGTGATTTGCTTTTTGTGCAATTCAGGTCAAAGACACTTCAATAAAATTACAAATGTTCGTTCAGAGACCTTCTGCCACATGAATAAGTTTCTGATGCATCGACAAATGGACTTAAACACCACCCTTCACTTTGCAATCTTTTGAAAGATCTATGACTAGGAATATAAACCAATACTTGTAGTCCGTATTAGTTTTCTTGCAGAAGGCAATGAGATTCGATTGTGCTTTGAGGGTGAAATCTATAGCATGTTGAAATTTGTACCTTGGCATCGTTTCTAGGCTTCCACACCAGAAAATAAATGCCAAAATATTCAGGATAGTTTCAGGTCTTATTGGTTTGACCACTATGGTCGAGTTATAATGACCCGATGTATCCCGCAGGTAGCAAAGACGTTAGTCTAGAATTAGCAATACGATGCATAAGTTGCTTTAAGCTTTTGATGAATCAACTTGAAACTTGGCGTCGTTCGAAAGTTTTTGTCTTATTTTTCAATTTTTAGTAAATTCAATTGTTGACCAAAAAGAACTAATGCCAAGTCTTTTAATGACTTAGGATTGAACATAATTTAATTGCCAAAAAGCCAAAAGGCGAAGTGCACCTCACATTTCACATTAAACGGACGTGTGTGGAAAAATTTATGTGAGTGAAAGGTGATTACAGGGAAAAATGGAGCCAAACTAACGAATTTTTTCTTGATTATTGCCAAAAACTAAACCATTCGTGTTGACAATATGTTAAGAAATTTCAAAATTCACGTCACTAACCTAAGTAAACTTACTCAACTGCAGAAACTTGCATTTATTTGAAATAATTCAGAATTTTTGATAGGTCCAGCAATTTTCGCACGCATTATTGATATTATTGAGCCCGATACCTTTCTCTTCTTTCCAATCAATGTAAAATGTTACTAGGGCTTAACACATTTACAGCATTCAAGCCAATGGATAACTTGTGTAAACAAGCGTGCAGGGTACATATATATTATATAATAAGCAGGGTACTTATAAATTATATAATATAATTTCAATTACCCGTTATATTGATAATCTCACACTTTTTCGAACATCGAAACAATTTCGTCTGCGAGTGCGTAGACGAGCTTATTAAGCACTTGTACCAAACGTAGATATTGAAGTTCATGTATATATCAGTTTTTCTCGTCATTTTTTGATCATCCTAACAACTTCTTTGGGCGAATTATATCCATTTTCACAAACGACTTGCATCCATAAATTTATAACATATTTGTAAATGCCTTACGTCACTTTTTGATGCCACCGTTCCGATATATATATAACAGCAGAGAATGGATTAACAGCCAGTAAATGGAATCTTGGGATACCGAAAGATGTTATTCGTTTATATGTTTTCGCTTTTAGGTGTAATTTGTAAGATATTGTAGTTTAAGTGAAAAGCTAATATTTGTGCCTATAAAACGGCTGATTATATTTAGAAATCGGAAGAAAAAGGGATGCATATAAATACTTCATTTTGGCCGTCGGCCAAATCAACTCGCCGAATGCATTACAAATCCTCAATGATATCGGGCAAATAAAGTTTGTTCAGTTAAGTCAAGTTCAACACACATGAAAATATAGTTCAAAATTCACTCCTTTCTCTCTAAGTACTTACGCACTTTCCTTTACTGATGGCTGAAATTCTTCTGTCTTCATTTACACATGGTTTTCTATATGTTTTCCTATGCATATGAAAATTGCTATAGTGATGTGCAATCATATATCTGGTAGCGATGATCTATTCGGTAATGGAAACGAGTTTGTTAAAGTTATTGCAACATAACTTTAATAAATGCTTTCTGAGGCCGTTTTCTATTTGAATTCTTCTCTAAATTTACTTGTATTTTATTAATTCTTCTTGACATATGAAACAGTATTTAATAACAATTTTGAGTATTAATTATTAACTTTGGTTTACCTGAACTAGTAATTTAAAGTTAATAAGCCTTTGTAAGTAACAAAGGGAGAAATCACACAACTTGCACGTACATACTTCGTTCATATGTTACATCTCACTTTGATTATCGTTATGTATCTTGTATGAATTAACTGTTGTGCCAAGTTCAGCGAACCTCGTCAAGTGGTTTCTTGATGCATTAATAATTAGTTTATAATGTCTTCTCTATGTATACAACGTAATAAAATCGAACCTCGCTTGTTTGTTAAGTGAAGATGTGCTACTAATTAACCTATAAATAAGACGCTGTGAACTATTGTGCTTAGCAATTTTGAGCCGGGAGAAGGTATACTTATGAAAAGTTAAGCACTTTTGCCGTTAACGGCTTTTGCTAACAACAAAAACTAATTTCCAGTTTGTAAGGCGATAAGCTTATGCATTATGAATCAGTCAGACGTGCGCCGCATATTCAACATCGTGTGCATAAACAATATCACTACACATATCTCTATGAGAGAGCAGCAAAGTTATCATCATATCCAGGTAGAAATGTCTATTAAATAGTAAGATAAGTTGGCAAAAAAGTAATTTTGTCTTAATCAAACTTGGGTGATAGATATGCATATACAAATAATTCAGAGAAGAAGGTAGAGAGAGTAACAAATATTCTTTACAATTAAAATAATTTGCAAGGAAATTTAATGAACTTAAGGAAACTTGTATCACTAAATTGTTGGAAAGGAGAAGAGGGGAAAGTGTTTGGAAATTATCCTCTGTCAAGTCAATATCATTGACACATATCAATAAATCAGAAGGGACGCAGGGACATTGAAAGCGAGGGAGAGAGATAGAGGGAGATAGTGTTATATAGATATATTGATAGATAGATAGATAGATAGAGAGAGAGAGGGAGAGAGAGAGAGAGAGAGAGAGAGAGAGAGAGAGAGAGAGAGAGAGAGAGAGAGAGAGAGAGAGAGAGAGAGAGAGAGTGGGAAAAGGGATGGCGAGGGTGAGGGAGAGATAAAGAACACCATAAATTTTTTTCTTGCTAACCCAATAATTATTAACGCCGAAGTACAAGTTGCGACGAAGGAAAAATTACTTTTAATCTACGTTCTTTTCCTGCTGAAGGCAGTCTCAAAAATTTCTTATTAGTTTCTTAAAAGTCTTCGATGTTTAGGAAAAAATTTTCTTTGAACATTTCCACATGCATATAAGCCGTAACACATTTGTTTCCATACTATCGTACAGATTCAAAGATTCTGAGATAAAAAGTACTTTATGCGTTTTCGTACATATATTCACACAAAATTTTCTAAAACCTTACTCTGAACTTTCAAACCACATCATGTAATCTAAGTATTTGCAGGGATTCTGTAAGTGGCTTTCATTATATAACACGCAATACGCTCTTACAATTTGCGTTTTTTGCATTCTGTTATGTGCTTAAAGAAACTACCGCAATATCTGCTTTTGACACAGAAAACCAAGCATTTAAAAGAAGACGCTCTTACGTGCACTACTTATAGACTGGCGTATAATGAAAATATCATCAACGTAGCAGAATATTCAAATACGCATCGGAGGTGTATTTATATTCTTAATTAAACATGTCCAACTGTTTGTCTGTCCACGTGTCCGTCTGCCATTCTGCGTAGTATCTGTGGCAAATATTCCCCTGACAGCAATAGACGAACTATTCACTTCAAACTAGGAGGAAAGCATCGGAAGTGCTTGTGAGCGGATTGGTATTGAAAACGGGCCAAATCATTCAAAGGACATGGCTACAGAGCAATATGAACTGAAAACACCTTTGCTTTTTTGGTGTTTTGCTTAATAATCGTAAACTTCAGCAAACACAGAAAAATTTCCACGTGTGATCTAAAAAAATGAGAATTACCAGCCACGCCCGCTACATATATTCTAGTTTCCGTCCAAGAAGGTAGACATCGAAGATTCGAACACAGCTCAATTTGTTTTCGGCGGGATGGCTGCAAAAGTTTCTATGCAAACGTGTGGAAAACGTGTCGTCAACTTCGTGTACTTTGCGTTTGTCTTAATGGTGTTTCTAAAAGTGTTTCCTTTTTTTATCCTTTTTTCCGAAGTAGATTTAAAACGTTTCAAATGACAAAATGTTGATTATAGTAGTATTTGCTTCATACATACGCGAGATGAAAAAAAGAGCATTTCAGTATAACGTTGCGTTCAAGAAATTAAACATTTTTTTGTTTGAAGTATACGCGCATTTTGAATGAAAATGTAAACTTTTTTTTCTTAGTTGATCTGCCACAAGATTCATGTCATCCGGCTTGATATTTATAAGATAAAGCCTTCTTGCAATTGCTGCCGACGAATTTGTTTCAACGGCTTTCATTGACGCGAAGCAAGGTTTCCTTTTCTTTAACCCGCAATAAGAAGGCATAGCAGATTAACATCCTGTTGATAGAACGACAATGCTTGGATTTTTGCTGAATTGATTGATTTTTACTGGTTAACGAATAACTATAGCAGTAGATGAAATCGTGATGCAAAAGCCAGAGATTGTTTTGTCATAGATCTGGATATTCTTAAGGAATAAAGTCCCCTTTTTAATTAATTAGTTAAGCCTCGAAAGCGAAGCACATAACGATCGAAGGAAGAAATTAACAGAAATTTGAGTTGTAACTTGCTTTGGCATTGTCTTTTCCCTCCCTTGTGCCAGATGTAAAACCTTTATGCCGCCATTATTTCATAATATATCCAATGCACTTGCGAAAAGATTCAGCAGAATTTATTATTATTATTATTATTATATAAATTTAGCCAGAGAATAAATTCTAAGACTAAAGTCTAAGGCTTTCGGCTTTATTTTTATTATTATTATTATTATTATTATTAAAAACTCTACCGCACTTGAGATTTGAACTCACGACCATAAAGCTACTAGTCGAGACTCTTGCCTACTCGGCCACTCAGGCGGACTCAGCAGAATTTAATGCGAAATCTTTGTTCAATAAATTTATTCATTTTGAAAATTGTCCAAGAAAAATAACAAATGATATCAAATTTCCCACAGCTGTTAATGAGTTGACGTTCTTCGCAGCGCTTGCTTTCGAAATATTATAAAAAATTCCTCAATTTTTCGAGCGCAGTAATATTTTATATGCCTAACAACGCCATTTCGTAAATCGGTATTAAATCTAAGTAGATGTAGTACTTCATACTTCGCCAATCATTGTCTACTAAAAATCGCTCCAAACCTGTCTCAAATGAATCCATGCTGAGAAGTTACATCCTAATACCTTATCTGTTTATTTTCTAACTTCACTTCCTGTAGCAACGAACGGATATATTGCATCAGAGATCTAACCAGACTTTGATATTCTGAACAAGCGCGGAAAATGATTTTGCTCTATCCATTTTAAGTTATGGCAGTAATACGAGCCGCACTGACTGTAGTTGGCACAGCAATCGAATAAAAATGTACTTCCATTCGAACCGAATGAAGTATATGAAGTATATATTATACCTCTACACATTTAAATGATAAAAATCGAAGTTGACACTTTGCGTAATTAAACACCATATCACTGCGTTGCGATCTATATTTAAAAAAAAAAAATAGTTTTACTGGTTAGTTTCCCTTATGTATGCCATGACAAAGCCATAAGCCAAAGTCTATAAGTTGACCACACAGAAGATAATAAAACTGATGAGATCATTATTAAATAGTTAATCATGGAGTTCCACATAAAATCATAAGAGATTTATGGTTTGATACAGTTTGATGAAACAATCAAACCGAGAGTTTTACTAAATATGACTTCAATGGAAACCCATTGGCGAAATACTTAACTGCCCTTAGAAAATGATAAAAAAGCAAAAATTTTTTATTGATTTCAGATATTTCTTCCAAAAACAGCAAAGCAATAAATGTTTGTTTTAAAAAATTTAGTGATTCAAAAAAGAAAAGAAAAATAATTAACACGGCTGGCATGGGTCGACGCACACACGTGTACACGATTCTCTTTTAAAACTTTGCTCTATTAATTTGCCTTTTTTATGAAAAGAATGTTAATCTTATCTATCTAGCGTTTGGTTTTGCCCACACGAATACGCCTACAGAAATTCAAGCCCACGCGCTATTGTGTACATAGGGTACCAACGGTCAATAGTGGATAACGATAATAAAACAGAAGACAAAACATTCCGTTTTGCTGCCCACTTAAAGCATGACTTAATTCCTAAGGACAATATGTAACAAAATACTCACAATATGAAGCATCGTTTGCATTGCAAGCACAACAATGACCTTTGAACTTCTTTCATTGAAAATGTAAAAATGTAAAGAGATAACGACGAAGCACAATAACGTCTGCTCTACAAAACATCAGCATACAATACATTCATTTGTGTTAGGTTGGTTGGGAATCATTATGAGTGGCACTAGGGATAGCGTTAGGGGATAGGGATTGATCCTATGAATGAATGCCAGTGCATATACATAAAGTGAAAAACGGGGTGAATATATGAGCTTCGACCAAGGAATCCTCGAAGTTGTTCAAATCTGCCCCAATACTTGTATGCCTAGAAGTGACTTAATTGACTGTTGATTATATTTTGTTCTTTTTCGTATGCTTTATATGGATTATCATAATATTTTATAGTTTGTTCTACTTACAAAACAAAACAATCCTTGATCTCATAATTTCACTACCTTTGCTATCTCGTCGAGATCAATTGTAAAATTCATACGGTACCCTTAGACTGAGTAAGTCAAAAAATGGCTAATTTTAGTGCTCTTAGCTTCACTGGCAAACAGAGACAAAGACATATATATGCACACTTCTGTAATTATAATCGGACGGCAAACAATAAATTTTCCATTTTCATCCAACTAACGTAAAATAGTTTTTTATTCATTTACTTGGATGAGAAGGAAAATGAACATGTAACACACAAATGTGAGTCATCATGAATAAAAGAAAGAGGAAAGGAATAGAATGCTACTAAGAATCTCAAGGGAGACGGACAAATAGCGTTGTCTCGTTGTTTTAAACAGATGACGTATAATAAGAAAATATTACGTCTGCAATAATCCTAAGAATTGTAAGTTGTAGTTTTAAATGCTTTTTTATTTAAATTGAAAAATAACGCTTCCGACTCTCCTGAAATCATTCATATATACTTATTTTGTCATAACGTTTGTAACACCCAAGAAGAAGATTCAAGGACACTATCAAGTCTATGTAGCCTTGATCAACGTGAAATTCTTAGTGGATCCAGCCATGTCAATGTTTACGTGTGTGCGTGTGATGTGTTGGCGTGCATGGATAACAGTCTCTTCCTCGCAAATAACGAGTTATTGACTTCAAGTGTGGCAAAAGAATTAGATATTCTTACGCGCAATCAGTCTGACCCTTCTATAACATTTCGATACCTTTTTTATAGAATAATTCTTTGTCCGTTTTTAAAACGAAGTCAATGAACATCTTTTAAGTAACAGCTACGAAAAGCAAAATAAAATGTTAGCTTTGACTATTAATCTTCACACTGTACTGCCTGTAACAAATACTATGACGTCTTTAATATATTGCTCCATGGTGAATGACACAGTTGGTTATATCACTACATCACTGAATTTCCGTCATTTGACACAGAAAAAAAAAATCATGTTTGATTTTTCTATTTGACAGTTGTAGTACTTTTTTCACGTGTCTGCTCTTCTAGGAGTTTTCACACAATTTACGGGTTTGCTGCATACACAAAGCTGCTGTTAAAGATTATTTATTTTCCAAACGATCGGATTCGTAGATGCGTTGTATCGATTGCAACAGCCAGAGAAAGTACGCATCAAAGATATACATATACATCCCTGCACAGCTGAACCCACTTATCTCTCTGTCCGCAGTGTTCGAAGGGCTAAGTTGAGATAAAAATAAAAAAGGTTTTCGGTTTCCCGCATTTTAGTTCAAAGACAGTATTCATGATCGTAACGAAAAATGAATCTTGCGTCGGAGTATATTGAAAAGTTTCTCATACTTCAGAAAAATAATTCGTAAAAGGAGGTAAGAAACTGTAAAAGAGAGTTACTATCCAGTTTGGAAGATTAACACAAGGCGGAATTACAATACGAATTCCGTAGGTGGGCATCGCCGCCCACGAAACAACTAGTTAGACTTGGTAGTTCTTCTGAAGCGAAAAGGCCCCCTTGCAGACAGTGGTTAAGAACCGTTCCGATCCTAGGAGCAGAGATCGGAATCAGGCATGCTGCTCCAACCAGTTCTGTCGGTCTTAGTGCCATCAGGGCACTAACAACGGTGCGTTCACTCCAGTCCTCGACTGCGTGAGGAATGAGTCGCGAGATAGTCAATAAAACATTTAGCTTAGGTTCGTCACAATGTTGAACTAAGTGTTGTAATAAAAGGATACTTCTTCAATTAAGGAAATAATCTTTTAATTTTATGGACAGGGTTGTAGTCGCATTCGCGCTAAAGCGAATATAACTTTTTTGTTTGATGATTCTCTACCAGTCGTCTTTTGCAAATGAATCAAGACATCACATTAATGCATGAAAGTGTATGGTAAAAAAATTGTATAGTAAACATAGTCAATGATATAATTCCTAATATGTGTAAATAATGTCAGTACTTCCAGGAGACTGCCATCCCTCTTAATTTGAAGTTTTATTGCATACTTTCTTAAGTTTCTACAAAAGTCGCAAGTTCATCGCATCCTTTGACAGTTCGAGTACTATATCGAGTAGTATACTTGGTATAAGAGATTTACATAACCACATAACATAACATTATTCCCTTAACATGTTTTCGGAATCAAATAAAATTATAGTATCATCTGTTATAACATTGTTTGTATAATACTTGCTCTTAACTGCGTACATTAACTAAGTGCTTTGATTGCAAAATAAACTGTTTGGATTTTAAAATAAAGATTAACATCCTTAGAAATCAAATTATATTTTTTTAACGAATACTTGCAAATACTTTCCAATACTGATGTTTGAAAAATTTCAACGATTTGCAATTTCATAAGCATTTCGCTGACTTTCTAGATAGCTCTTCTAAACCTCACAGCCCGAAAAAAACGGATGAACCCAATATTTGTGTTCGTGTCGTGCAATTTCTTCGACGTATATTGCCTGGATTTATTAAAAGTTTTTGCCTCCTCAAATCCTCTTGCTAATCCAATCCAGTTGGCTCTACAATTTGCTCTTCTACAGAGCTGCAAGAAATTTCTTTTTAAATTCCGCCGTCGGTTTTCAATTTCGATGATCTATTTAAGCAAAGTTTCCTATTTTGATGTCCAAAAATCTATGGAAAACATTCGCGTAACCATAGCACCAAGAATATGAATTTACACGTAGCAGCAGTCTTTGCGTGGTTCTGTTCGCTCTGTTTTTATAATAAGCGTATGTTATGTTCCTTCTGTTTTTATAACACCTTTATGTTATATGTCCCACGTAAAGCATCGAAAATCATTACAAGTTTTCATTAAACTGAGAACATCCGCTTCTAATTAGATTAGTCAATCATTCCATGTCCAATCACTGTTTCAAAAGTGTGCTGTTTGTAGCAATAGTTTAACCCTTTTTTCCTTTTCAATGTATTTCTCGTTATCGAAACAAAACAATTCATACGGTAGCGACTATCGTCATTCCACTGCTCGCTGGTAGTTGTTGTAAACCATTACCCGAAAATGGACAATGGCATTCGATGCTATGCAGCATTGAACGAGGAATTCGAAGCTTTATAAATTCTCTCTCTCCCTCTCTCTCTCTCTCTCTTCGTTCCCTTCTTTCTTTTCTTTCTCTCTATTGCCGACATCTAGTCTAATTTCATTAGCTACGCATTATTGCTCACAAAAAAAACGAACTAATTTTATGATGTCAGTCTCCCTATGTTCAGTCCTTAATTAACGTTGCTTTTCAGGTTGTTTTTATGCCCATTACCGACGAATACCAAAGGATACGAATATTTCGATTTGTTAATTTTCTTTATACGCCATTCACTCTATAGTGCATAAAGATAATTGGAAAAGAAAAAATTTTCAACGTCCATCACAAACAGGCATAGGGTTGAAAATCAAATTTTTTTTTTTTGAAAAATTTAAAAGCGTTTTTAAAATGACTCCAAGCAATAAACCGATACGCGAAGAAGGTTTACGACTATGGATTTATTCGGTGTCCAAACCTCGCCTTATGAAAAACATTACGTTTTTAATTGTTTTTATTTATTTGTATATTTTGTTTTTGGCTTTTTAGTTAGATTTTCACCCGTAAAAGTCTTTACTACGTAGGTAAGAAATAATTGATATTTCGTTACGCTACAGTGTTCATTGGGCCTGATGATTTTTTACATTTTTCTATAACTAGTTTTGGCTCAGCTATGGAATACACGTGGAAATCTTTATCATAATGAGTAAAAAACTTAATTTAATTTCTTTTCTGTTTCCAAAACAAAGTTACTTTTACTTGAAGTGATATTGTAGGCAGGTCGTTGAAATGTTTCGGGCGCTTTTCAATACCAATCTACGTGCAACAACTTCCAATGTTCTTGTTAATATTTTGCTGCCTGTATCTCAATGTTTACCATGTGCATGATATAGATGTACAGACGGACCAAACGACAGATAGAATGGCGGACAAAGAGAAGGACGAACAGACGCGCATGCTTAGACTGCTTTTTGATTTTCTTTTTAGATAAATTTTGATATTGATCAAGAATGGGCTCCCCTCTGGGCGTCGCAAATGTCTTCACGAGCTGCAGACACCTTCTTTCTTCTGTGGGGCATATGAAAATAACTTTTTAGCTAAAGACTTTTGAAAGTTGGATATGCTACAATAATACGACCAAACGAAAAGTTTAATTAAAAATTCTTGTTTTTTTTAAAACACTTTTAAAGAGAAAGTTAATACCTTGTCATTTACTATTCAAAAATATGTGGAGGATATATTAAGTTTATCATACCATCTTCAACATCAAGAAAAATCCATGAAAATCCCTTTAGAAAATTTAATGATATCTCTCTGTCTTTTCACTTGCATTTACCCCTCTCTATTTGTAACTAATACAGCTGCCGAAGTCCACTACTTGGCGAGCAGAAGGAAACATTGTAGGGGTTTGCTCAGCTCTATTAAAATTGCACATTTATTGAAACTACAAATACAGAGAATGTCCAATGAAAAAAAGCCTTTAGTAAATCTTAGCACTAAGTATGCGCTTATTCTTGCGCGTTTTCTTTGTTTCCACTATAAAAAGCCTATACACTGGAAACAGCGAGAACTTGCAGCAGGAGCAATTTGAGCTCCCTTACGCACAGAATCTCAATGAATAGCTTATACTCCATTTCACATACTTTTATCGATAGGAACTTTATGATAGTCTACACGCACTAACCATTACTGTGAAAATTTTGAACACTATTTTCATCGTACAAAAGTGTGATGTATCCGACATAAGATGCACCGAATAAGATTTACAATCGCTGTAACAAACAAAGGTATTTTCGCTATTATTTGCAAGCTCGTAAATCGGCCGACTTGTAATCAAAGAATCTTTTCTAGGACCAATATAATCTTTTTCATGCTTTTTCTTGACACGTTCTCGAACTGCTGGATCTATAGGCACATATATATAGCCTCTTGCTTCGCTTGTGTTTTACTTATATCTCTGACATCATTCACTAGCACTAAATTATTTTTTCAATTCACGTAATTTTGTTTTCCAACTCGAAGAGATCATGTCAGCTGAAAAAAGCCCTTCGCTAACATGAGAGTTTTAATACTAAAACATAGATAGGCAAACGGGGCTAACGTAAGTCTCTAAAGCGTATCTCTGAGCTATGTAAACACGGTGGGAGACATCACCATACACGCTGCTGCGTGGTCGGTGCAAAAATAACGATTTTCGTGAACATCGTGCCAATATCCATTTCAAATATCGTTATCCTTTTCGGCAAAATATATGAAAATAAGAAAACAAAGAGAAGGACTGTCAGAGGAGAAAGTCGCAATTTAAATTTTGCACGTTACTTTTTTAAAGGAGTGAATGTTTTGGTTTTGCGTTAAATGAAGGCAGAGACAAAAAAGGTTAATTTTCGTTGCTACTTCTCCTGGTTGAAGATGAGTGTTTTCAACTATTTCGCTCTGTGATTTGTATTTGTTTTCGGTATCTATGAGCAGAAAAAATAACAAAAGTGCTGATGTCTTCTTATTTTTAAGACTTAAGTAAAAGCCGATAAAGAGAAATGCAAATGAAAATTCAGAATAAAAAAGTATTTGCGTTTAATAGATATATTTACGTTTCTAGAGCAAACAAAATGTGCGCGGAGCTGTAACGGATAATTAAATTCATTTGAATGCTTTGGGTATTTGTTATCCAAAGGAAAAAAGGAAAGATAAAAATATATCAACACTTTCTATAAAATTAAAATACGCACTGAAGCGTTATTATCTTCGTCTTTTTGTCGGCTTGTACTACCTTATGAGGCCGAACCTAGAGTTGGGTCAATAGATTCCAGTTTGAAGATGGCAATACATGTTGCTCGCAAAGGATATGGAATGTCTTTGTTTATGCATTAAAAAGATGTTAAAAAGCTATAATCATTTTGCAATCGAAGCTGGGATTTGAAAATCGCTTGAATAACTCGATATGAGGGCTTGCGTAAAAATGGAAAGAAGAGGGGTATAATTAGAAGATAATATCATGCATCATTACCTGACAGGCTGGACACAGATATGGCGAAAAAATGGTCACACTAGCAGAAAAAAGTTTTATGTAAATATATCATAACATTCAAGCCGTTGTCAAATGCAGACTCTGTTCACTGGTTGTTTAACTTACGATGATTCCAATTATATAATGGATTTAAAGTTAAACAGGAGTGTACATACATTTTAATTTGCATACATTGCAAACATTGCGTTTTTGATGACATTTGGATGATGTTGTCCCTCTCCGTTTAAATAGCCAGGATTTAGCATAGACCCCTTTTTCCACTAAACGAACTTATTTTGTACCGACAGGAGAGCAGTGCAAATGCCACAGTTTGCGTTCGCTTTTACAGATTATTATTATTTTTGAAATTTCTATAAATCTATAGGAAAACAACTAAAAACGCTTTGTGCTAAAATTGTTCAGTATATTCTATGAAATTAGGTCAGAGGTCATTCATTAAATATCAACACTACACATTCTTTGCTAACTAAAACGTGAGAGAAAAATAATAGAAATTCAAACCCTAATTATATTATTATATATAACTAACTTTATCATGATAGGCTCACGCAAAATAAGATCAACATTTGTAAAGCAAAAATAATCCAATTTATTTATGCGTATTTGAAATAAATTTAAAGTAATATTTTTTTTTTGTAGGCAAAACGCATAGATGTCTATGTGTACAAAGCAACACAAAACAGGTTTCAGTTTTTTATCCATTTTAGCAGTCAGTTGGCAATAAACCACTCGCAGAGAGGATTTTCAACAAAAAAAATCTCACATCCTAGAGTAATAGTAAGAGAAGTAGCGACACCGGTGTTCAAAAAGCAGAATATAATGGTAATCATAAATAATTGTTTACTATGGAATCTGCTTTAATCGCTCGTTTATCATTGGAACACTGTTTTCCATGTAAAATAGTAAAGTATAGGTATAAATAAACCCTCGGTAAAAAATTAAACAACATTACCTTCATTTTACTTAATTCTATAATTAAACACAAATAATGGCGAGAAGAGAGAAGGGAATAATGCTACGGTTGCATTCGACAAGAGTGAACTACTTCGGTGGAGTGAGTAACATTTTAAAATTTAAAATTTTATTTGGTATAAGCTCACCTCAACAGTGGGGAGAGAGCAGCTCTCAAGAACATCACTGATATAAGGGAACAAGATATTGTACAAGACATCAAATCATATTATATCGTATTGCCACTATTAAATTTCTATACGCTTCAAATCAATACATATTTCCATGAAGTGCAATGTAAACATAAGCACAAATACTCATAAACAAACTTATAAACAAAGTAGTGCAAGATTTTTGTACCGAAAGTCTTGCTTTTCTAAATGTTTGTTTATGAAAATTTCTCTCGATGCTTTATATTTTCCTTTCTTTTCTTTTCCGTTCACCCACACACTCATCGATTCATTTTTTCCAGGGAAAATTGATGGTTGTCATCTCACAGTAGGGTGTCCGTTAACATCCAATGTTGTGCGTGCAAAATGAAATCACAGCCTTGAGCTGTCACATCGTGTACACATTTGGTGATTATGTACGAAAATGTTTTCATGTTGTGTTTAATATTAATTTTTACATGCATTACGAAATTGCATTACCATCTGCAAGCTACGTGCAAAGTTTGCAAGCGTCAAGGAAACATCATAGTTTTTTTAAATTTCACCATGTTTTGCGTAAACGAATTTTTGATTACTACCAGTATTGTAACATATAGCGAGCACTGTAGCTGTGAAAATATAAAAGGTTAGGAGATGTTTGTTTCTTATGTTTTCTTTTCGTGGAGAAAAAAATTGTAGTCGTCCTTAGAAAGGCGCATTTGCTAATATGCGAGAAGGCTTAAACGCCAACATATCTATCTCCGAGCAATACTGCTGCTTGTCGTGCTAAGTGATTAATCCGAGCTTTCTCAGACTGCTGTAAGGTACACTAGCGAACTTATTAAAAGTTGTAGATCACCTCTTTTAATACATGTGTCGACTTTTTTCGTCCCTCGTTGAATACGATGTCGCACTTTGAGTGCCGCTTAACCTAAACTTATTTCGAATTTCTAGAGAAAATGTGGGAGCTACGATCGCAATACCAACAGACAGGCAGAGGAAGAACAAAGCGTGCGAATGAACAGAACGGCATGGAGATGTTATAAAATCGGTTCCATTGTCTACATTCATAAAGTCATAGAGCGTTTCTGAGAGTTTGCAATTTTTATATACCCTTTCGTGGTAAGCTCAGGAAATTTGAAAGGAGATGACGAGTTTTACATGAGTTCAAAATTGAGTCAACATGAATTCATAATGCAACCATCCCGAGTTGGTTTATCAATACTTGCGTATAGTTTACAATAAAAACATAATAAATACATTTATTTGCTTAATATAAGCAAAAAAAAAAAAATATATTCAAACATTGTAGTAGAGCAAGACGGGCTGGTAAATATTTTTCATCACTGCGCTTAAATCAATTTTTCATATATCTTCGCCATAAAATATTAAAAATTATTTTTGCCATACGTAACTTTTCCTTAAATTATTGATTTGCCTCGCAGTGCTCTCTTGGATACTCATCCTTTATCCTTTAATCAATCTAAAGGCTTGAAACGAATCTTACTAGGCGTAAGAGTATATTAGGTACGTGCGGGTGCAAGTAACACCCAAAACAAATTGAGTTAGACACATCTTGAATTAGAATAATAATTTCTTCTACCGCGCTCAGCCCATCGATCCGCTTGATGTACACGCACTTATGTTCTTATAAGTGCAGGATATTTTCGCTGTATTTTGATGACATATGGTCCACTGGTATGTTTTGACTAAACAGCGGGTCTCCATGAGTGTGAATGGGATCGTATTATTTTGACGACCCTTCTGCGTAGATTATCATATTGCGAAAAAGTCGTGGTGCGAGAAAAATTGTCAAAAATTAATATTTCCAAGCCGAAGTTGATGAAAAATAATATGTGGACACACTATAAATATATTTGAACTCATTCGCTTTTCTAGTTGTCATTATAAAAATAATATTTTATAATGAAAATTGGTCAGGTTTTTTTTTTTTTTTTTTTTTTTTGGGTAGAGTTTTTAATAATAATAATAATAATAATAATAATAATAATAATAATAATATTTTTTTACTTATTTATTCCTTCTTTATTTTATTTTTATTGATAAATTTACTGCGGTAAAGTTGAACAACATATTTGTCTATGTTTTGCAGCAATACTAGGAAAAACATATTTAAAAATTCATTCGAAGATAATTCGTGTACCGTACAATGGTTTCAGGGTTAAATGGTCATTAGTACAGGATGTTGCGATTTAGAGGAAAAAACAAAACCTATAGAAGGAGGAAGAGGATCAACGAAATTTACTATGAACGAATAGCAAGCATATACGTAAAGTTAACAAAAGCCAGAGATGGATGCAAATATAAGAATATATGAAACGTTGCAGTAAAGTAAACTGAAATCAAAGGACGAATGTGCACAATTAAATTAAGAATTCTCGAAGCCAAACAAATTTACTAAACTTATCTCGAACGAATAAATCACGCCAGTGCAGTTAGTGAGTTCTACACATATTACACATGTTCGCTCATAAGTATAGGACGTTTATTTATTCTATTTCATTGGTATCTACGCAAATTACTTGCACTCGTTCTTTCATAGTTCAGCTGCACAAGGAATGTTGCGTGCAAACGCATATTACAAACGCCCGGAATTAGGTACGGATGTCGTTTGCCAAATACATGACCTACTCGGCAGACTCTTCTTTACGACAACATTTCGGAATCTTCACCATAACCAACACTCTCATCTGCATTTAATCAATACGTTGATGCACGACCTTTCGCTAGTCAACAAACCAGTGGTTGTAACGGACATAAGTAGGGTCTACTAAATCGCTTCATCTCCACACCATAAAAATCAGCAGAGATCTTCTTAACCTGAAACTCAATTTGGTCATTCATGACAAAACGGGAGCATAAAAACGCATAATTTCACTATCCTCTACTGCAGCGGGTGGTCATTGCGTATACAGTATTGCAGTTACACTACCAAAGGCTTCACGACTTCGAAAAAGTAGTGTACGCTGACTGCTACCTTTGCTTACAATCGGTGTCTTGTCGATGTTGTTTGATTTCATGTTTTGTGGAGGTTTACCAAAGACACAGATATGAACCTACATGCAAACGGATGCGTACATATGATAAGATTCCAGTTGGGAGCCGGCACAAAAGGAAAGGAAATTCGAGTTAATCGAAAGATTTATTTGAATTTGCTTACCTGCAGGGGCATATCACAACGATAAAAGTCCGTTCAGTTTATAAGGCATCATAACGATAACTCTTGCGTGGAATAAATTTTTGCTTTAGAGTTCATTATGGCACACACACACAGCAGTGACTTTTTCTCATTTTCGTTTGGTTTAGTCTTTTCCGTGTTCACATCTAGAGAGAAATGCAGCCGCAATGCACAGTTTCTGCCAGCATTACAATTTTTTACTTTTAATCAACGACTTTTACGTGCCAATAATTGTAATAAATGTATGAAATATTTGCAACACGCGCACGACCAAACTGTTAATTAAAGGATTAAATAGTTATTACCGCCCAAGCCTCTATCATTGTAATGAGCTTCTGCGAACGTATGCCATATCCAGAGTGATTTAAAACTGACCTGCCTACTAAGAATCATTCCGCCACTGCATCTGATGTCTGTTTATGTGTAATTATATTCAACATGTATCTGAAAAAGAGTTGATACACGATAAATTTTCGTTATTTAATTTTAATTGTAATCCTTTCCAATTTTGGTTCTATATGACTCTGGAAAACACATCGTCTTGGCGTAGTAAATAAATTTAGAAATATGGCCAGTGATGGAACCATTTCTCGAGTCCTTCGTTGTTGAAAAAAACAGTCCTTGTTGTAATAATAAAATGAAAGTTTAGATAATGTATTTGGGATCTAAATCTACTGAACTGGATTTGCACCAATTTGCTCTATTTTTGGACCTTCTTCCTAAAAGGTATTTTTATAGAAAGTAAGACGTTTTCAACAACAAATTCGAATGTTTACGATTCTCTGTTATAATGGAAAAGATTCGCCCCCGCCCCCCCAAAAAAAAAATAAGTTTAACAGACCTCTAACACGACTGTTCAGCGTTTATACCCGCTTCCCTTTTTTCCACATAACACTTTTTGAAAAAGTATTTTTCATACGGTTATTATTTGTAAAAAATTTATAGGTCTGAAGTAAGTAAGTGAGGTGAAGTGGGAAGTGGGGTGAAGTAAGTGAGGTGGAATGAAAGGCTTTGCTTTTTGTTTAGACTTTAACCAGGTAAGAAGATTCTGATCACTCTCTTATAGGAATAATCTTTGCCTTAACGAAAATATAACCATTTAGCAAATACTTTCTAGAAAGTTATCTATCAAGATATCTCTGTTGATGCCAAAATCGGCGCAATCAGCGGGCGTATAAGTTACACTAGCTGGGTTTTCGGATAGAGCTTGAGAACCGTTGTTACGGATTATTTCACGCGGTGCAGCGAGAGACGCTTTTGCTCTAAGTTCTAGCCACTGAACCTAGCCTCTCATCCCTTTGCAATTGTTGGAAAATGCAACAAGCTTCATGTACTTTTGATACCTCTTTTCCAATTTGAAAGCAATGCAAAACACAGTTATAAATTTTGCGGTAAACGTTGCCCCATATATATCGCATATACACTGCACTGCTTCTAATACTAAAAAGAATGAAATAATGGATGTTACCCGCCAACTTAGGTAAGAGCAGTAACTGGACGTAGAATGAAGAATTTTCAGGGAATTATTGTGTAAAGTGAACAACGTTTTATAATTTATGGTAAAACCTTTCATTGCGAAGATTCTCGCAACTAAGTGACATAGATTTTATGCCAGTACTTTACAATTTTCCGAAGATCTTATACAAACATTAAAGACCTTTTTAAATGTCAACTAGTTTATAAGCAGAAAACCTCGACCAATGCAGAATCGTTTATTTTTTTACACATTTTCATCTCTACATAAAAATATCAAGTAAACAGTATGCAGAATTCATGTTGTTTTAACAAGAGGAGAGAAAAAAATTAAAACAAAAAAAAATTTTATTTTATTTTATGGAAATACATTTCAATTTCATTTCACTGAACAGGTCCTTTGCACCGCTGTAAGCTATTTATGCACTCTCCGGTGTTGACAGTAAAAGTTCATTATATAATAACAAAGTTTACGCTGAAAATTTTTATGTTCTGTGTAACTGTGTTACAAGCACTTTACCTCGAAAGAAAATATAAAATTACAAACATATTTATCACTTTATTTACACCGAGACAATTTCGCAAAATGCAAGTTACTTTAGAAAATTTATTCAAAACAATGGCTGTTACTCTATGCCACGATCTTTTCATCCGCTTATTTTATTTTTTGAGAACTCGGTGATTTCGTATTGGAAAAGCTAATTGAACCAAGAACAGTGAGTCATAGTGCATTCAAATGTTTCCGATAAGACAATAGCGAGAAACTGATGCACGAAAATCCTCGTAGAGTGCGGTGACCCTGTCTTATAAAATCTTTTATATCCTTCTGAAATGGAATGCCACTTCGGGCTCCGTAAAGTTGTTTCTGCAATTATGCATAAACTTTTAGTCGCAACTGTGCTCGAATGAATGGCGCTGGGTTGTTATGGTATCGTTAAATTTTTCCTATTCGCGAAGCAAAAGTCATGCTAGGCGAATGGAAAGTGGTTTGAGTCGTCTGAAGGAAATGGTTATAAAAGATTACAGAAAATGTATTTGGAATTAAAAGCAGCCGAGCGTATTTTGAACACGAGAGAGCACATTTTTATACGAAGTGTTTTTTTTTTTTGAATAATGCTTTTTTGCCAATTCAAATTTGTCCAGTTTTTTACATCGAACTTTAGGGCAGATCAAATAGATATTTGCGCCTAATATTCGATATCCTCTATAAGTTGTAACTCATCGGTGATAATGTTTTTGTAACTTAAGGGTTTTCTTTAAAAAAACAATGGCAGCGAAGCTCATAGGCCAACTAGGCATATCGAGAACGCATAGAATCATGGACCGACAGATGCATATTACTTGACATTCTTAAATCAGTTGAATAAAGTATGAAGAGAAAACAACTGCATTTGAAGAAAACAAAATTCTCTTTTATTACGATAATCCATCAGCTCTTTAATCAAACAATGCTAAGGGACTTTTATCTGTTCGGAAAGTTCGACATACAATTGTTGTTTGGTAAGCACATTTGGTGGAATGAAGAACCTCGAAAATCTGAAAGCCACTAAAAAATTGAATTATGTCACAACAAAAAAAACAAAAAAAAAAAAAAAAAAATTAAATTCTCCCCGTATTTTCAAACACATGTCTGCGGAGTCATTAAATAAGTCTTCGCGGTTTACTTTCTTTTTCGCTTTTAGCAAGCAAGTAAATAGGTTATTTGCAGCATTATTGCGAACGTCAACTATTTACATATTAATAGGTAATCCAAGCTACCCCTCTAAGCTATATGTTTGTTAATAGAGAAAATATTTTGCTTTTCACTTTTTTTTTTATAACTTATTTGCATAGAATTTAGCTCAATGCAGCGGACAATTCCTTTTGTGCTTCAAAATAAACAAGTCAACTATTCTGGCGTTCTGACAACGCTATTGCTGATAACGTTACGTATACGTGACTAGAATGATTTATTTCTCTTTTTACATAACGTCTCATTTATTAGACTTGACTTTACTTGGGTTTTTATATATTTCTGTACGCTTGTATAACTGACATTGTTTTCTTGAGAAATATTTATGGCTTCTTAGAGAATTTGCATAAACTCTTATGTTGACAGAGTCTAAAAAACATCTGTATGTTAAAAGTGAAAGTGTAAGACGAAAGTATTTATTTCATATGCATCTTAACATCTAATTAAAATTCGAAGTTGCAACGCATTCTTATACTACCACCACATAAATTTAACTTTTCTTTCATTTTTTTTTCTGTTTCCTCTTAGATGATTGCATCTGGATTGACGTTAGAAAGGATTAAGATCGCTTATGCCAACATTTTGTTAGTTAAAAAATCGTACCCGTAACTTGCATTAGAAGTGAAAAAATCCAAAGAAATTTTAATAGGGATAAGTGTCCAAATGCAAAAACTACATTCGCGCCAAGCCTATTAGATATTGTCATCGGTGACGTGCGCAAGTAGAACAAATGTATAAGCAAATCTGTTTACGTCCAAAACTTGTTGCTGTCAATTCAATCAACAATACTTGAATTTTTATTTAATATATTTTTCCTATTTTCGTTTATCCAGCATTTGCATGTTTATTCCATCAATACGCGTACTATTAACCCACTTGCTGTTGTTTTTGTCAATCATGGTCGTATTAAATATGTGTTGGACAAACTGTCATTCAAGTTTTTCTTTGAACATCTAACTGTTGGATGTGCAAAGTACGTTGTTGTCATCACTCTTTACTTTGTCTTTTCAATTTTTTACTCTCTCCTCTACTTTTATTATCTCAGCAAATTTGATTGACTGTTTTGTGCTGAAACTTCGGTAACTCGTTAAGTCATCCGTATCGTTTTCTTGTTTAGTCATTTTAGAAAATCATTCAATTTTCCGTTAAGGAAGTTCTTTTTCATTTCACGTTTCCAAGCAGAGGATCTTTTATATACTATTTCTATGAAAAAAAGGACAAATCAAATAAAGTCTATAATTAAATGTATTGCTATATATAAGTAATGTAAACTTAAGTATTTAATAAAAAATGGTTTTGTAAAAGGATAAGAAATAAAGATTTGTAAAAGTAACGATTTGAATCAGTGCTGTAGGGAGGGGAATCCAATTTTATGGTGTTTAACTTGTTGTTGTCAATAAAGTTATTATTCTTCATGTGTTCAGATAAGAAATACCAAAAATTGTAGTTTTTTTTCATACAACGGGTTGTAAATTGGATAACATTGGTAGTGCGATAAACTCGACATTTCTTAACACAATCACCTTCGCCACGTTAATGGTATGCAACCATCTTTTGCATTAGCACGAATTACGTGTGACGCTGTCGACATAAATGTGCTAAGTAAACTTGGAAAAGATAAGAATTTTTATGAAATCACTGAACAGAAATCAATTTAATTGTAATCGATATTAAAGAGATATTAAGATATTAAAGTTGTTACTCAACTTATTGCACTGAAGTTATAATAAACATCGGCATTCAAAATGCAATTGGCCGTTTCGCTTAACAAAACCGCTTTGTCGAAATCCGCAACAGACAGACATTCTTTGTTTTTAGCATCGGTTTACCAATTGCAACATAAAGCTTCCATTCGATACAATTTTTTTTATCAGCTTATTCGTTCGTAATAAGGAACGCCCAGTTATCCAACACTAGATCTTATATTCAACGTAATTTTCTTTTAGATCAACAGACTATTTGTGAATAGTCGAAAGTCGTAGTCGTAGTCTTATAAATAACACGATTGCACGCGTTGCCTGCCTCCCAAATATATTTCCGTTCAATGGGAATACTTAGCAGGAAGCCGTCGGTTCATAAATAAACTGACGCTTTATGTCAAAAAAAAAAAAAATTTTATAATTGTTTTATACGAAGGCTACAAGAAAAAACCAACTAAAAAAGGAAAAATGTGTTACCACAACTAGCTAAGTTTATGACAATAAATAATTGATAAATTTTTGTAAAATAATATCACTTAATGGGTTAATTCATTAAGTAGTATAAACATATAATTTGATGAAAATTTGCCCAAAGCTGAGAGAATATACACATGTTAAATAACTTAGTACATGCTGTAGCTTCATTTCCTTTATTTAATTAATTTTAAATCTATTTTCTTTAAACCTTAATACTTCGTAGACTACAGAGCATAAAGGGTTGATAATAACTGGATTTCACATCTCTTCCACAGACAATCTGTAATCTAAGGAAACCAATATTAGTCACTAGTCATGCGTAATCAGCTAAAGACGGGGAGTTTCTTGGGAAGAGTTTTTCAGAAATTCTTAAAGTCCGGACAAGTTCACGCCGCTGAACAATTTGCTATAAGTACTAAGAAATTTCTATGATACGGGCAAAATCGCATTGTTCAACCATCTGCTATATTGTCACAAGGGGTTTTTCGCTGAAAATATAGGGGCATAGGAAATTTCATTAAAAAGATCTGGATGGATGAATGCTGACTTTCATGAGCAATTTGGTGTCATTGACAAAATGACTTAACCAAATTCGTAGCTATAGTCAATACTTCTTCATTAATACACTTACACTTTTCTTCAGGATGCACTGCATCACTGCCAAACCCTCAACCTCATAATAAAAAACAATTACGTGATAATCTAGTTATGCTCTTCCTAAAGGTGATATAAGTTCAACAATTTTACTATGGCATAAGCAGAAATGGCTTTTTCGTGTTTACTCATCTGGTTTCTCATCATTTTATGCAAAATATAAAAAGTAAGAAAATTATTTTCGACTGTGATCGAATCTTTTATACCTACTTCTTTTATCCCGAAAGAGATTAAAAAGAAGTTGTAAAAAACCAAATTTTCCTTTTCTACAGTATTGGGCAGGCGTGGTTGATTTTTTTTTTTTTTCGTTTTTGCAGATGAGTAATGAACAAGAAATGTACAAAGCGTTCTAAAATTATGGTGCACGGTAGACGCGCTGCTTGACCGATTCGGCCCGCTTTTAATACCGATCTCCTAGCAATAATTTCCAAACAATCTGGCAAGATTCCTATTCGACAGCTCTTTTCTTGTGACTAAGAGAATATAAATCATAGATATATCATGGACCGACAAACGGTCAGACGGAATTAAGTATCGGTTCAGAATAAGAGAATATAAATCATAGATATATCATGGACCGACAAACGGTCAGACGGAATTAAGTATCGGTTCAGAATTTAAGTATCGGTTCAGAATTTTATGTTGATCAGAAATATATTCAGTTTATAGTTTTTCAGTTTTTCTGGCTGTTGTAAATATGTTGACAAAATAAATAGTAGGGGCAAGATTACAAAAATTACATTAAATCCTCTTATGAAACAACTTTTCAACAAACTGACAGTTAATTCAAACCGGCCTCAATGTGACATTGTAACGAACCGAAAATTTTCACTTGCTACTGAATAAATAAATATTTTAAGACATTAGATGACGAATGAGACTGAAGCGGCATTGTGTTGCTAAATTAAATGCAGGCACACACGCACATATATGTAAAAACATGACATTTCTTCATCATAAAATATTTTAAAAAAGCAAATTACATTTTCGTGCAATAAGTCATGAATAAAATCGAAACTCAAAGGCATCTTATGGTCTCTGCATGTTTGCTTGTAAAGAAACCTCGCCAACTTGTAGTAATCGCTTGCCAAGTTGCATGTTAAACGGACACAAAAACATCTTCAAAATAAACAAATAAAAAAATTATATTCAGCTATAACCGAATCTTTTGTACCTATCATCGTTATCCTAAAAAAGGCCAAAAACTAAATTTCATGCTCTATAATATTAGGTAGCCGATGGCCGATTTTTCCCCAGTCATGTAAAGGCTCTATAGCATCGCTCGTAGCAAATACTAGCGAACTTGTATACGTCTATCTAGTGCAGTTTGTGATTAATGAACACAGAAGCAATTTTTTTTCCTTTGGAAAACAGATGTGCTCTCCGTGTACGTGGTACTGGAGACGTGTGCTGCGACCTATTTTGGTCCATTTTCAATACCAATTTTGTGATGAGGAGTATGCTCCCAACAGACTCAGGCGGGCACTCGGACATGTTTTAATAGGTACAGAATTTTATGCTGATCAAGAATATGTTTACTTTAAAGCTTCCTCCTAGGCGTTGCAAACGGCTTGACAAAATAAGTATACCTCCACACTTTGATGAATGCGGGTTTTTCCTTGATTTTATAATAGTGGACATTAACGACGACTTGCATTCATTGTGGAACGGAGAAGTGTTTACCTATCTATCACTTACCCAAGTCGATCTCAGACTTTTTAATATAAAATATTAATTACCGAACATGTGCTTTGTTATGACGAAAACGCATCATCGAAAATTTGCCATCAATTGTGACGCACGTAACCTAACCGGAAAAAAACCAGCAACTACAAGCAAAGTGGATGAGACATCACTTTCACACGGAATTTCTCAGGTAGAGAAGTTGTGATATGGTTTTGCGATATGCAAGTCTTTGACTCGCATGTTGTACTTAACGAATAAATGAAATACATATGAAGTATAAAACACACGCACCTATGCATAAAAGTAGAAAGACACTAAAAAGATCAAACAGACGAGTAACAGCAGCAGCACTCCCTGACTTTCTCAATAGACTTTAAACTACTTTTTGACCCATGACCGCAACATCTTTAATTTCTATTTTTCACTTTTCGACGTAAAACCCAATTCCATGACAAATTTTTGACAATCAAAACTTAGGAAAAACCATCGTGGTTGGTGGTCTTCTCTGTATTTTCGCTGCCAGAAGTTAAACGTCGGCTTTTCTATTTGTCATTGTCATTGTCTGTCAACCAGACAAATGGTATACAAAAAATTTAGTTATGCCGCAGGACGTGAAACCATACAATGACAAGGAAAGTACAAATATGGTCATAATTTAATGACTGCCAACCATCTTGATGACAGGGCCCATGCTCTCATGCTCATGGATAGAGAACTTTGAATGTCTATCGTATCTCGTTTTTAAAACCTTCATTTATTTCATCTATCATTTTGATATTTCCCGGTTTTCATTAAAATTTAATGATTATGTACAATGCCGAACATCGGTGAGGGTCTTGCCTTGTAGATCTCTTGTAGATAGAAGCGAGCAAAACCATCCGCAATAGCAACTACGCGGTTTTGTCTCCTGTAGGACTCTCGTACTGAGCAATCGATCTGAGGAGAACTCCCAACTTTCTGGATTTCGTCATGCGCTCTAGTATAGCCATTAATTAAGAATTTGTATCCTTCAGCAGTGCAAAGTTCCGAATCGACTTAAGCGTGTTCGATTACTCTCCCGTCTTTGGTAATCACTTTTATTTTCCAGCCTTCAAAAAAAAAAAGTTTATAAGGCGTGAAATGTGCCAATATTTTTTTATGGCTTTGTATGAAAAGTTTTCCTCCAATCCTTCTCTATATAAAATATCCGTTACTATAATTATTTCAACTCTTTTATTAAAAGGCAGATAAACAACATGATTAAGTCTGGATACCTTATGCTAATGTAAACGAAAATAAAAAACTTTTAATTAAAATAATCCCTAATAGGAATGAATGAATGAATGGAAGAGTAATAGAATATTTCAAGACAGTTCAATTCTCTGCCCCACACTCGAAGCTAATGTATGTGCAATTATGCTTTAAGATATCATTGTTATCGTTAAAATATTGAGCTGCATGTAAGAACACTGCAGTAACATGCACTAATAATTCGAAACAGAACTCAGAAAGACAGCATAATACATTCAGTAGGATTTAGTTAATGAAATATTTTGAAAAGTCATCGGCATAACGAGTACAATCGAACTTGATCTTTGTGGACTTAGTAAAATATCTTTCGTATTGAAATGAAACAAGTATATGATAAAATAATAAAATATTTCATTCATAAACTCGTTGACGGAATAAACAAAGCCGCATGTCGACATATATTTGCCAACAGAAATTTGTGCAATTAATAAGCAGAAAATGGAAAAATTTTTATATATTTTTTCATGTTTTTTGATATAAAAAAAATGATGAAATAAAAACGCGAATTAAGTGTTAGAGTTTGTATTGAATATATTTGCTTCTTCACGCTGTGAAACTGGCACTTGAGTAAATATTTATTCAAATATCAATCGAAAAGTTATGAAAATCAAATAAAAAATTTAGATTCGTTTTATGACATATCTATAACACCTTAAGCCACTGCGTTGTAATTGTAATCTTTTGACTTGCCCTTAAAAACGTGTGCAACAAGTTTCAGATAACTATCTCTCTAAACATCATATTGAGCGCGTGTCTTCCGGCGGATAGCACTCACTTTTAGATGATTTTCGTCAATGTTTGCATTTGACTGTTATAGGCGTGATCATGGGAAGATGACAATAATTTTCGGAGCACATCTTTCGCCGTCAAGTGGTGTTCCAAGAACAGACAATAGATGGAAGAGCGCACGATGTTAAACCGGCGGCAGATTTTGCTTTGCTAAGACAGAAATATGCCTTGTGGCATCTCGAATAACTGTTTTCACGTGTTGCAAATGCAAGAGCAAACCAAATGTGCGGACATTTGTTAATGGGGGAGATTAAAAGGAAACAATATGTGATACTTATACGCACAGTAGCAGTAACTTTTTGTGGTATTGAATTTGATTCAATTCAATTCAGCTCAATGTAATATTTGCAATGCAATTTCGATTTTCATAAACGTATTGACATTTCAGCACTTGACAGATATTTAATAATTCACATTTACTTAATTACATACAACTTTTATATGAAAGCGTTAAGATTAAACTTTTGTATGTGAAGTGAGAAAGTCAACGGTGTGCATACAAATTAGTCATTCGAAAATAATTAAAAATACAGTTTTTATTTGACTTTCGGGTTTTCGGCAAGATGATTAACATTTTTTGGGATCACGCATTAATTTTGAAGGATAATCGAGAGATTAACCGCGTAGCCGAAATATCGTAAAGCATATACAGTCTCGCAGAATAATGGCTGTTTAGAAATTAATGTATATTCAAAGGAAAGTCCTTCGAAGGGACGATTGCCCTTAACACTAGTTATTAGGCTTCAAACATTATTCAGAAATGAGCCAGAACGATGATTATAAAGAGGAAAAATTTCAATTGTAGTTAATTTAAATTTTAAATAGATTTAACTTAAATTTTAAATGGTTAAGAAAACCTATTTTCTGGATGTGATAGTAAAGCTGTGTTATTATTGGCTTACTTGAGAATTACGAAAAGGGTTTGGGAATGGAAACACTAATTATGCACTTTGGGAGCCTGGGAGATTCTATCGTCGCTCAGCCTGCACCCTTAGCTGTGCCTGATTTCTGAACTCGCATTTCAATGGCAACATTTGACTCGGTTGATAAAGCTGCAACGGAGACATCACTTTCTTAGATAAACCACCTTAGAGTGACCATTGAAAACATGGATTTCATATTTGATAGTGTGATCAGTTAATGCGGCTTTAATCTAAGACAAAGTAACCATTGCTTGAGTACCTTGGATTTAAATGACAAAGACCTACTAACCTGGGATCACAATATTTCGGAGGTAATTTTGTCATTTTTATATTAAGTACGTTTTAACTGTAATGCACACGTTAATGAGAATTTCTTGAACGCAAAAAGCTTAGGTGAGTGTCTAAAATTCGGTTAAAGTTAACTTGTCTCCATAATTTTATTTCCTTACATCTTTTCTTTTCTTGTTTTTTTTCTTATTTTTCCTTTATTTTTTTGAAAGAAAAGTCAAATCAGATTTCAGAGCAAATTGGCTTTTTTTTTAACTTTTTCGAATGTTTATCGTTATTCCACCTGTTTGTTGTTCCTGCTTTTCTTGCTTTTTTTCTAGGTTTTAATATAAGGAAGAGAAAAGAGAAAAAAAAATAAGAAACACAGTTTTAATAAGAAATTGAAATCGTTCATCTTCTTATTTGTACTAAACGATTATCTTTAAATCTACAACACGACTGCTGGTACTGGCTACTGATTAATTTTCTTATTCCATTTACAAAAGTCAAAAATAAACAGTGACGACCACAGGGCAAAGCGCACATGTCCTTTATCTGCGAAAGACACTGGATTACTTCGATGATGTCCGTCCCTGCACCGGTGATTTCGAAAAATTTTTTGAATAGCAAAACGTTGAGACTTCCCCCACATATTTCTTATTCAATTTTAATAAAATCGGAATAGTTTTGTTAGTACAAAGTTGACGAAAATATTATGTTTACGATCCACGCAATAAGTAAACAAAACTACATTTTTTTATTTACTTTTGGATGATGGGTGTTCAAGATTCTTGCAAAACGTACATGAGACGTTTTTATTTAATTTGTTTCTTAAATATATAAAGAAGGAATGAAAAAATTGTGCACACAATCATTAACTCATGTCAAGTCATGTGCACAATGAAATGCCGACTTTGCCGTTGTCTGTAATACAAAGACTATTATATCCGTTGCCTGCTCATCGCAATGTCAATTTCGTAGTAAAGTTAAGCACAAACTGTAAATTTTTTCCTTTATGTCTTTATGAAGGTGAAATAATGCGACTTTCCTGAGCTTAAAGAATATTGTTGCCTTAACGACGTGTTGCTAATATTTACTTTCTATCTTTTCTCATCAATCATTAAACATTTAAGTATAACATTTATTTAAGTAAAAGTTAGTGGTTGAAAAAGTCGGGGTTCCAAGCGAACTCACTCTTTAAAATTACTTTCATAAAAGTGGCCAAAAATATGAACTGCAGTCTTCCCGAACAGCGTAGGATATTTCGAATTAACCGACTTTATAATCGATTTTTGAATAATATTTTTCAAAACAAAATTTTCAAATTAAAATTTCTGAAGTTTTGTTTTAGTTTTTCTTTTAAATTGAAAATTTTGTGGGCTGCCGAAGAGATGCGAAAAAATATATGGAAAACAATTGATAAGGTAGTGATACTGTTCGTTAAGGCTTTTCTTACCGTTCGCAACCGATTATAACACAATAGTGAATAATAGTAGAAACGGGCAGTGCATAATTACATGAGTTCTGTCTATCCAACACCGATTATTATTTATCATTTGTTTCTTTGATTTTTTATCACACATTCTGTAGTAAAAGCATACCCGCGTATTCCTAGCTGACAACCAATACAACATTCGCATGACGATTTTCAAAACGAAGTGAAAGATGCAGTAATTTTCAAAGCTTAACTTTTAAGAGTGAAGGAAAGGAAATAATTTTCAAAACCTAGTTTTAATATTTATTAAAAGGCAGACAAGGCGTTGTGAAAGGCTCTTCTCAATTCCCATGAAGTTTATGTCGATATAAAGTTGCGCGTGTTTTTTATAGCCAGTACTGAAGGACGGGGGGGGGTCAATTCATCTTGCCATAATGCTTGTAACACCCAAGACGAAGCTTCAGAGACCCTATAAAGTATATATATTCCTGATAGGCATGAATTGATTAAGCCATGTCTGCCTACCTGTCAGGCAGTGTGTTGTGTGTTGTTAAAACTCCCTTGATTACAAAAATAAAGATATCGACTTTATGCATTTGAAGTTTTAGTGCGAAGGCTGGTATTGAAAACGAGCCAAGTTGATTAGACCACAGTTCCGCAGTGAGTCGTAAACTGAAGGCAAGTCCGTTTTTCTTAAGAAAAATTTGCGGGTTTTTACTCTTTTACTCTACTCACGAATTATAAAAGATAGAAAGGTGAAATATTCCGCATTCACTTTACGGGAAACCCTACTATTTATGTGCAAAAATGGAAAAAATCGACCAGGCGCACACACAGTTGCAAGTGATTTTCTGTTTTTCACTTTTTTGAGGTTTTATGCTTAATGTTGAAAGCTGTGCTGTACATTTTCCAATTGAAGATAGATGACCTGCCCAAAAATGCGTTAATTCTAAAATAATTAATTAATTCTAATCAATTATGGTGGGACGTGACGACGTTCTAGATTAATTTTTCTTAACAACACTCTATAGGGAAATAAAAAATAAATTTTATCCCATTCACTTTTAGGTGGTAATAAATAATCGCTTGGGTCGCCAAAGATATTAACTTGACTGGGGGCGGATCTTGCCCACACAATCCAATATATAATAACTTTCTTACTTTTTATATTCTTATATAGGCAGAAAAGGCTTTTTCACGTTTTTTACATCCATCACTAAAAAATGGGTGCAAAACCTAGACAATCCATGCAGTTAAATAGGTTCCTACAAATATAAAGCTATGCAATAATGACTATACACAAGTCACACGCAAGCAGAAGTGATTTTGAAAATACTAAACAAAAAGTAATTTTTCCTACTGCGGGATATGAAGATGGGACGATTAGCTTGTCAGTTGTATTTACAATTCAGTTAATAACACTACCAGAG
Organism: Glossina pallidipes; assembly: GCA_000688715.1. Classification (NCBI taxonomy): domain Eukaryota; kingdom Metazoa; phylum Arthropoda; class Insecta; order Diptera; family Glossinidae; genus Glossina; species Glossina pallidipes. Next base: position 807,738 of record KK499868.1, on the reverse strand, counting down.
AAATCATATGTTGATATGAAAAGCAACTAAAAATTTTCTATAGTTCAGTAAAAGAAATTCATTTGGCTGTATAGTGAAAAGTGCCCACAATTCATACCACACTCTCAGATATATGATATACTTAACCATTTGTCATCTGTCAGAAGAGGAATGCGTTCTCAACAGCTGTGAAAAAAGATTTTGTCAAAAATTCGCACTTGATAAATTTGAATTATATGCAATGATAATGCATGAAAATATGCATTATGAGTGTTGCTTATGTTAAGCGGTTAGCTTGCACTGTCATAAAGAGAGAGAGGGAAGTAGTTTGTATGTTTGCCGAAAAGTTTAAGTGTCTGTTAATTTAAGTTCAAATTCGGAAAGAGGTTTCCCTTCCTTGTTTTTCTGTATTGCGCTTAAGTGTTCCAAGAAGTTTTGCTGCTTGTGCTGCATGCGTACGGAATGGCTAATGAAGGAAATAACAGTTACAGGAAGCAAAGAAAAATTAGTATAAAAACAAAGATAACAACTTTTAGTTTTGTGGAATTCATTTTTTTTAGATTTTCCCTGCATATTATGAGATATAAATTTTTTTTTTTTTTTTGGTTTAAAAATAAATGAACACACACATTCAGACATGTGCTGAGAGTCAGTGGACTAAACAAAATTAAAAATAATGTTTGCTTTAAGAAAAACATACTCGTACTTAAAATGCTATTAAAATACGCACATGCAACACATTCTCAAACAAACAGGAAGATAGAAGATTGCTAATAACAAGTGATGATGAACTAATTGAAGCACATTAGGTTCAGAGTAACGAACAAGGTTTGTGATTGCTTATGTAACGCAGAAAAACAAATAATCATCACAGATTCCATGAACTTAAATCAACGGCAAGGGTCTGAAACTTAATATCCATCGATCGCAATTGTTGAACAAAATAACCCGGGCATGGCCCTACACAACTTTACTAAATACAATCTTTAACTTAGTCGCCTCAGGTATTACTAAGAATTGTAATTCTTATTGAGATATGAAGGTTTGCTTTATATGGGAGACCTTGTATGGGATGCTTTCTCAGTAAATTTATATGGCAAGTCATCAAATGCTAGAAAGTAGATATGGCTAGGCACGTTTACATAAAATGATGCGATTCCAACCGCAAATTTTTAACTTCTTATGCCAAAAGAAAGCTTCTTCTTGACTCCTAAGTGAAATTCAATATACCCACCCATGCGCTGTCTGCAGAGTAACAACTTACTTTATATATATACTTTTATATATATATATATACTTTATTTATACTTTTTAATATAAATTTCCCTGCACTAAAAAACGATTTGGTAACTAAACGTACACACATTTCATCACAATTTATTAAAGCTCACAAAACGTGCAGATGTTACAGAAAAGATTTTTTTGCTTTTTTCATTTGAATCGATAGACTCTAGCCCCATATTTCTCGTTGCGTAGTAGCGTCAGCATTCACTTAATTCATGTCGAAAATTACTCCTTAACGAGATACAACATAAATGCTGTAGCATACGAAAGGAAACCGCATGTGTTTTCACATACGGTTGAATACGTCATCGCACGCGTGGTTAGATTAATAGTGAAATTAAACATTTAGTTAGACGTGTCAAGTTGAGAAGACAAAATAGGTCAAAACTAAATTGAAATGACGCAGCATGTTAAGCTCATAACATATTTTTGCGAAATAGAATGCTGCTCCATTCATTGCAAGCCATTTTAAATGAGAGGATAACAAAACGGATGAAAGCAGTAAGTTATAGTGGAGTATGTAATAACTACGTGCTTCATTTAATTAATGCAGTAATAAAATGACTTAAATAAACCTCTTTACGAGCGATTGTTGTTAATCTTTCATTAAATTTTCCCGTCTTGTTGTAACGGTCATGAGACAAAAAAAAAAAACAATAGGAGTGTAGACATGCAAATTTTTCCCTGTCTCGTAATACGTAAATAGCATGCGTATGTAATTATTGGTGAATCAATATCTACAAGAGATTGTCGCTTCACAATAGCTAAGAAAAGTTAAAGCTGTTCAAAGATGACCGATGATGAGAGCGCTATTAAAATTGAAAAAGTTACATCCGTAGTTCATTTTGCCTGTTGTGTGTTATTAATCTACGCATTAAGCTGTCATATGACTACTAACCCACACGGACATTTTCAACTTTCCCTATCGGTATGTCTAATAACATTTCAACCAAATAAAAGAAGTAATCTTGTCTGGTGGGCTTACGTTTACCTAAATATTTGTAAGCAACTTCTTGCGTTATCAATTGTAACATTTTCCTAATTTCCACTATCAACGACTTGAAATAAAATGAGAAAAAACTCTTAATCGTAACACAACTGGCTGTTTACGACGGTACACAAAGCAACTGGCAGCACGCAAGTTCTTGAATAGTGAGAATCTCCATCATATTTCACTCCTAACTCAAGGCGCAAAAATGCAAAGAAAAGAATGGCGCGCATAGCTTGTCCGCAGTCAAGGTCTGCTATCACGCTTTTCGCTTTTTTGTCTATCTTTAATCATTTGTTATCAGTAATGTGTCAAAAATCTCATTACTTATTCTCCACTGGATCAGTTCAAAAGAGGATTCTCCAAATGTGTCAGGGAGCTAAGTGGAATAAGAACTGAAAAAACTCTTGTGAAAATTGAATTAAGAAATTGATTAAAAAAAAAAAAAAAAAATGATGTTTAAGCAACAATGTGAATATCAAGATAACAAGTGGTGTAAGGTGTAAGTATAAACATGAATAAAAAACCGCTAATGCCAAATAATATCAATTTTGGGACCTGTATTTGTTCCTGCCCTCTGTAATATGATTTCTGAGGAAGAAGTGCTCATCGATTCAACAACTTGGCATAACGTATGCATATGGGTCTGCCATAATGAGTTTCCAAGATACTTAAGCTAAATTTTCTTTTCTTTCACGTTTGGTGGCATAAGTTTACAAAAAATCAATATGAATACATACACACAAAAAACATTTACATCAAAAGATCAAAAAGCTAGCAATTTCAACTGTATTACCATTTTTCATCAAAAGATTAACTTACTTACTTAAAGCTTACAAAATATCCACAAACAATTGTTAGTGCCCAGAAAGGATTATCAGGAATTAAATAATTAAATATACATTATTGAAGCCATGTCTCATCCCCAAAACCATAAGTGCTCTTTGGCAATGCTAGATACAGCACATATCTGAACATCGTTGTTTAATTGATAAAACCATACAAACAAAGTTACTTTTAATTAATGAAAGGAGAGTGTGGTTTGAAAAAAGATACATATGATTTTCAAACGTTTCCTATGAGATGTTACAGTTAGTTAGTTATCTTGGCAAAATATCGAAAGGTGAGCAGAAATTATAATTGAAAGCAGCTACTGAAATAAGAAATAAGATACAAATATTTCACTTTTATCTGTAAGTATGTCTATGGTTTGTGATGTAGGAAAATAAAACTGAAAGTATGCCACCTAACAATCCTCCAATAATATGGAATTTTGCTTCGAATCTAATGACCCGTAAAAACGAGTAAAGTTTTTCAAATATGTCGAGAGCTCATAAAACTTATCTTAATGAAGTCTTTAAGCAAAATTCTTTCACTGATGGTTTCACTTTGCACTGTTTTCCTTAGTCGCCAACACATACATAAATGTTTTCCTTAACTGGTGGATAAGCGAACTTCATCTTCGTGCAAAAACACACTCCCACTAGTTAGTTTTTATGGTATAAAATTTTGTTGGTGTGTGTGTGTATTTTCAATTCGATATTCATTAATATTTAAATCTACAATTCAGAGTCCAAGACATACGGAAACTGAAGCATTATATGCACATGTATTTTAATGCCAAAAAAAAAAAGAGAAATGTTTTTTCGTTTTCGGTTACTCTGCACTTGTAAGTAAGTAGCTACGAATGCAACGTCGAAAACTTGTTTGTATGACTGTTTCAGTTAATTGCATTACAATTGTCAACGACCACCCAATCAAGCGTGGATTCAATGAACTAAACGAATACTCCGCCAGCCATATATAACAGAAATGATGTTAAAACGGGAATTTTCTTTTATTAGATCTTGTTTTCGTATGACTGTCCACATTACGTAACATTTATTTGATTCTTGTGCTTGTAACTTTCAATTGCTTGCTTGTCTCTTTGTCTACATATCTACGTTTGCAGGAGTCCGTCGTAGCAATGATATTGAAACTATTGCATCCAGTCTAGTTAGACGACTTTGTTACTCGAATTTGCATCAAATTATTTCCAGCATTCGTGTTCGTGTGAGTGCATATGATTCAAGTTTCTCATATCTAAGTTTTTGATCGAAAATTGATCATGCGTTAATAAATATATGTTTGCATATGTTTGTAAGCTATTTCTAACTTTCCCGTAAAAAAGAGGGTAAAGTACGCCTTTAGGATTACATTTCTTTTAAGTTCAGATAATAAAAACTTCGCTGATAAATGGTTTCCTTCCATTTTTGTATCCACCACCGAAGTATCCGGGTATACTCGTGTTGTCGTAAGGTTTGTAATGCCGAAACTCTTGGAATTCTTGGTCAGCTTGAAATGCTGAACATATTATTTCGTGGCAGTCCGTCTATATGTCCGTCTATTATGCATTATTAGTTATGACGGCCAACACGATGTGGTAGGTTAATTTTTTTACTTACTTGAACTAAAGGGTGGAAGATACGTTTTATCCCATTCACTTTTTTATATACAAAAGCATGGGGCGGTAACGATTTTAATGGTGGTGAATAAGCAAAATTCGGCCCCACCCGAATATAACTTTTTTGTTTATTCCTTTTTAGTTTTTTCTCAGATTTTCAAAAGGATTATATAAAATATTGCATAAACGTCCAGCTACATCACGAAATCTATATTCATTTTCACATAGTCTGTGGTATACAAAAATATCGACATCGAAAACTACATTAAATTTATAATGCAAGTCTCAATTAAATGAATTTATAGAAATGAACCGTTGAAAAAAAAGCCGAGTTTATCACAATTCATTCCAATATCTTCGCCACGTCTATGTCTTGATAAGATAGTAAATACATGAAAATAACTTTTTAAGCCCATGATCAAATAATCGAACTAAACCTATTTTTTAATATCCAAAAAGAAACTGTAGAGTTGCTATAAATTTTAGATATTCTTGATCAATGCTAGATTTTGAATCGATATAGTCTTGCCTTTCTGTCCCTGTGTGTGCCTGTTTGTGTTAAACTTTCTCCCTATCGAAAGGGTTAAGACAACGGCTTTGCATGTGGCGAAGGCAATGGAAGTTTGGTCAAAAGCCGCGCTCACAGTGCCACATAAACTGTGAGCACACTTTTTTCGATAGCAAAGACAATTTGGTCTTTCCACACAGCGATGAAGATGTTCACGTATATTCCGTGCGTGTTCTTACAATGCTTGTTCAAAAAAGGAACAAAACGGCCACAGCCATCCAGTATTTTACTTTGCTTTTTAAAATTGTACGTTCAAGGGGCGTCTTTATTTACGGCTGTCTTGAGAGTAAAAGCAAGTCGGACATTGACCTTCTGTCAAATATGCAAATGACAAACGTGTGTTTCAAACGGAATTATAGCAAGGTAAACGATGATTTACTTGTTCATTTGTATCAGCGGAAATATGACTATCGAACGAAAACGTGGTATTGAGTATAGTTGTGTATCTTTTTCGAAAACCTTTAATTGGTAAAGTTAGTTTGTGATGATGATGAGAATTTTTTTTCACTTAGCCTACGGGCGTTTTATGCATCTTAAGTATAATTGTGAAACGTTGTCCCGTGGTAACCGAAGATGGCACGGAAACGCCTTGAGACGCCAGGAAAAATCAGAAAAAATCTTCATTGATGTGAATGGAAACGGAATCACACACACAAGTGTCTCAAAAGCGTCAATATATCTGATTTCGACCGGCTCATCCGAAAGCTTTCCTGTCACTAAAAGACATTTGCGAACACAGCTACAGATACTTACTAAAAATAGCACTATACGCCGTTTAATTTGAAACAATGCAGCCATCAAAATATCCCGATCGACTTTAATCATCTGTTAACTTGAGAACTTCGACTTGCATTGTTTACGATTGGATAATAAGTCACATACAGTATATGTACGCGCACAGTGCACCGTCGTACTTACAATTAATTATGAATCCATGCACTGACGAATTTGATTACAACTTTTACAAATAATCGTATGCTTTTTTCCGTTACTTCCTGTCGATTCCTCAGTAAAGGTATTAATTTACATACTATGTAGATAATTATTCGCTCGAATATTTTAGTTCCCTTTATTTAACTTTGTTAAGTAATTTTTGGTGCGATGTTTTAGTTGAGTTCAGGCACAGAGCTGGACATTTTATAGAAAACATTTGATTAAATGTCCATTTGCAAGCTCTGCGCCTGAGTTTAGTTACAAGCTCATTACCGTTCAGTTCTATTATATTACCGATGCGGCCAAATTAATTGTGAGTTTGATGGTAGAAATAGTTGGATAACCCATTTTTAGTTTAATTATTATTTAGAGATGCGTCGATGATGTGTTTAGAACATCGACAACAAACTGCGAAAAGTAATTATTTAGTGTTTGATGCAAAGTTTTACTTTTTTGGTGGAATTCTATTTTAATTAACGGCATTTGGCATTCGCGATGTACATTTGTGCAAACCGCATAGGATAGGCAATAAGGGAGAGTAATGCCGGTATAGTAGTAAACTAGAAGAAGTTTTTAGTGTGAGTAGAGGCGTCAGAGCTACAATAAAAAAAACTCGAAACAAAACTTTGTATTACAATTCAGAAAAGCGGAATTTGGGACTCCCAGCTATGTAGTAGGCAGACGTAAAAAAAAATATGATCGCCAGACAATGTTACAAAAAATTGATTATTAACCCATGCATTTGAGGCGCGACAGGGACTAGGTTGTCACGTCAGAGGGCATATAGGGATTATAGCGGCCATCATTGCGTACGTTGGCGATATACAATTAAACAACAATCATAGGGTGTCCAGAAGCAATCTGTATAACTAACTCTTACTGATGAGTTTGTTCTGTGTAAGTTGAGCGGCAAAAGCTTAATATTTTTTATGTTCTTGCAGCTCTTTCAAGTTTTACATCTGATATTAAATGCTTCGTACTACGCGAAGCAATTTCCAAATAATGTTGTTATTCTTTGATGTCTAGAAACGTATAATGCGAACATCATGATGTGTATGCCACAAAAATTAACATTCCAAAGCAAAGATTTAACACTTAAGCGTATCATTTAGATCGACGAGTCAATTTTGACGATACACAAAACACGTCGACAAATAACTTTCGGTTAACTCAAGGCGGCAAAGGAAAATGTTTAAATATTTTCAATAAGTTACGGTCTTTAACAAGGAAAGAAGATACAACAGAAACACTGGCAGAAAACTTAAGAAACGCTGTTTCTATTTGAAAGCAACTCCTTATGCTTACATGAAAGCCTATTCGATAATTAATTAAGAAATTCTTAATATTGAATTGAATTGATTTTGATCGTTTCATCCTCATTCGTTTCTCGACAAACTTGAGACAATTTCCCCTAAGCCTGTTTGCAAGATATTATGGTTTATGTTTTATATCACGATTCATGTATGTTTCATACGGCATAAAACATACTGCAACAATTGGATTTCTTTCTTAGCTGAATATGAACAATAAGATTAACTAATATATGTGCTAACCTCTCAGTTTATCAGAAACTATTTTTGTATGTGTGGTCGTTGAAGTGTTTCCTTTTATTCACATCAATTTAAACCAAACCAATGAAAACCAATAAATTCCGACAACTTGGAAGCATTTCACGTACATGTGCTACAAAAGTATTTTGGGAGAACTTAATAAAAAAGAACAAGACAAAGTAGATTTCAATAACTTGTTAATGGAGATGAACGCTGCAACAGTTACTAATAATCTTGTGGCACATTCCTGGGTTCATTTAAAATAACTTTATATGCACACCGTTCTGGTCATATGGTTGTATTGGAATGCTTTCGGAATTTTTAGAGAATTTAAATGAAATTTGAATTTTCCGCACACAATCAAACAGTTGTTTCATGTTAACATTATGAAATACGTTTGTCATGTCAGGAATTCATTATTGAAATAAATTTTTATAGTATTCGAGCTCGTTGCCAATAAAAATTCATATTTAAGTTTAATTGCCGACCGGTAGTAGTGTTGGTTCTTTATTACGCGTAAAGCTTCATTTATTGGTCTGTGGTAATTATGACACATATTTAGTCCTATAAGCCTTTATAGGAATTACATTATGCACGAAATTGACATTTATTCCATATGTAAACATAGCTCTATGTTTTGTTTACTCTTTGACGAAGATTTAAGAAGAATTGAAATTTTTTTTACTGACAAATTCTTCTACATATACTTCACAATAACTTCAACTGTAGAAAAGACATTAGTGAAAATAAATTTAAATTTGCAACTAAGTCTTATATCCAGGGTTAAACCTTAGGAGATTACCACTTACTGCTATAGATTGCGCGCTACTAAGGATCATATTTTAAAGTTTTCCTTTATTTAAATTTATTTATGTCGGGCGAATCCGGTCTCTTCTCCAAATCCATTGAGCGAGCAGATGATCCTTGCTAAGTTTTAACCATCTATACTAACTTTTGTGGCCGTAAAAGTTTTAGCGATGCATATCATATTATAGTGAGGCTTTAGCGGATAAATATCTGCTTAGTCATTATATTTATCAAGATATAAAAAGTTTTACAGGGCCTGGGAAGCCCTGAGAAACTGACAAATGAGAAGCACCTGCAAAGTCAAAAGCAACACTACAAAATGAAAATGTGCAACTAAGTAGGTGAACTAATTATGCCATGGTAGAGGGTGTGAAAAAGGAAAGAGGACAAGCAAGCATATAAACAGAAGCTGAAAAAAATGTATTAATAGTTGTGTAAACTACTAACAAGAAATTTGTATACGCAGTGAGAGTCAGGCACATATCTACATATATACATGCGTGCAAAGACTCGCGTATACGTTTATCGAAAACTTAAGCAACTTCGAAGAATTTTCGTTTGCGTTTTTGTATCTTTTGTGTACCCTAAACTATTTGTGGTACAGGCTATCTTAAGTTTGTGCGACGTACGTAACACTCAAAAGACCTTATAACCCGATAAACCTTTTTCATAAGAATTTGCTGAACCGATGTAAGCCTGTGTATCAGCCTCCCTCATCCGACGTCTGTTTATGTAAATTGGTGTTCAAGTTACAGGTTATAATTTTGAGATATATTGACGAGACACTGACGTGATTAAGGGCGAATACTATGGAAAATATCCTGGAATATCCTTATAAAGTCTTATTTTAAAAAACGGTTATGTGGAAAAAATTGCAATTTTCAAAATTTCTCCACGAAAGTCGGTAAATAATAGTATTTCCGCGTTCTAAATTTATGTGCAAAATTTGGTCCATTTTCAAACCAGACTCCATGCAAAAATTTCCAATGTTTCTGCCAAGTTTGAGATCGATTGCTTCGTTCTCGCAGCCAAGAGAATGGTTACAACAACCATTACACAGATGGCCAAGTAGACAGAGGGACATGCATAAATCGATTCAGAATTTGACGCGCAACGCGAATATGCATACATTGTGGGGCCTTTGAAGCTTCCTTCTAGACGTTGCAAACGTTTTTACAAAATGAATATACCTCTCATCCTTCGGTGGTTGGTATAAAATTGTTGTAAAATATGAAAAAAAGAAGACAAAAAGTTTCTCGAGGCTTACGTCAAGAGAAGAAATTTTGGAATAGTTTACTTCCACAAATAATAAAGTTTTTCCTCCGAAGCATTCTGGGCGGGTTGATAAAGTGCCGCTAAAGCCAGCAACTTCTTGGCATACTCGCAAGCGGCAGGTACACCTGGGTTGTACCTTACCAATTGTAATATAAGTAACACAGTTCATACGTTAGCAATTAAACATATGGTACATAGGCTACGTTATAACTGCTCGGGAAAACGACAGAGTAGCTATATTGCATCGGCGACCACAGTACCGCGGCGGGGGATTTCATTTAGCATAAAAAAACGACGTACATATAAAATTTAATTTAATTTAATCCCATCGTGTTGAAGATTCAGAGGGCTATTGGAGCTATTTAGACGATATCAAGAATATTTTTTCATGCGATATGTTAGATGGATTCATCACTACATTCGAAATTTAAATCGGCAGTCAGCTGAGTGGATTACAACCGTTGAAAGCCGTCCAAAGTGACTAAACAAGCTTTCACTTGTAAAGTAACTGTCAGAATGTTAGTAAATTTTATCGTTATTATTATTATTATTATTATTATCCAGAAATACTGGCTCTGTCGACAGTGTTGTCCTATGTGTATCAGCGTTGATACTTATTGACTGATTTAATATTTTTAACAGTATCTCCGTAGCTATAAGCACGTGATATTTCGTGACACTTTCACGAAGTTGTTGGTTTAATCAATGTCACGTCGTGCGCCGACAATTCTATATAAATCTTTATAGCGATTAAGGTACGTTATAAAACCAAAGTTTTCATGTACAAAAATAAAGATGGTAACGGATCTGTTGTCTTCGTATTTATCAATTGCATTTTTTGTTTTTTTTTTTTGCAAAGTTCTCCATATGGATTGGATACCTTATGGACTTGTAAATGCAAGGGCGTAAGTGTATCTTCATCTTCGACATCCCCGCTGCCGTGAATGTTTTGCGACATCCATGTGTATATTTTCCTTAACACCTGCGTGAACACGACAACAACGTTATTTTATAAAATTAATTTTTTTCTTTCGAATGGAGAAGAAGGAGGCAAGAGAACAACAATATATTTGCATTTCGCAAATTTCGCAAAGAGAAGAAAAACAAAGAAAGGAAATATATATCAATATTTAAATAAATAAAAAATATTTTTTTCAATACATAACTGACAAATCCATTTACATGTTCGTTTATATGCATAAGCATCACATGTTTACAGATTTTTGTTCGCATACATTTGAATATATGACACAGCCAGGGGATAAAAGCATGTAAATGAGTGTATCAGCAACAGCGAAAATATCAACCACCGAAATGCGTACAATGCATGCCTCGTCCACATGTTGAAATTATGTCACACACTGATATCGAACTGACGGAAAACAAAAAACAAGCACTCAGCCTGTTTTAAAGTTGCTAAAACGCATTGTCGTTTAATGTATTCATCAACATTTAATGCATTTCAAGTATTTAATCTCATGTACACAACAACAAGTACAATAATGTGTCCGCCTAAAAGGATGGCATTAAATTAATCGGGTTAAAAACGTTTCACACATTCAGCCTTAAATGACTATAGTTTTTGGGTCGTTATCTTAAGAGCGAGTGTACATAAAACTCTTACGTTTATTTTTGTAAAGCTTTTCAAGGGAACTGTGGCTTAGTTTCTTTAGTAAATTTTGCACACATTGAAAACATAAACTCCAACAACACTGCTACCACTATTATTATTACTACTGCGTATAGATAAACTATTGCCAATGACTTTCCTTTTGCTATGCCAGCACAAATCATAAATCGCTGCACATATCTCAGAAACGTGAAATCAAAAATACTTTCGATCGTATCCGTCTTGTATTGCGCTTGCCAGCACTAATATCATGATTAACTTTACTGACAACACTTTAAGCGAAATTTTAACATATAACCATAGCGCCCGGCATGCGTGCACTTTGCCTGATCCAATTTAGTAAAATATTTGATAAATGAAGCTACGGCGTAAAAGTATTTTTTAATGGAAATGGTTTTTGAGAAAAATAAATTTAATGATGTTATGTTCCCTTTTTTTCAAAGAATAGGAAAAATATATGAAATTCTTCCCCTTTAAGCAATGAAATTATGAAAAGCTGTATAGTCATTAGTAAGAAGCAATCAAAACACAGAAGCGTAACATGATCAATGTCAACGGCATGACATATCTCTCCCTAGCTCTGCGTCGGTTTATTCATGTAATTCGGTTAAGTGGCTTTCTTTGTGAATGTTATTGCTGTGCATTTAATTCTACTAATGGCCCAACATGAAGCCACGACCGTTTACATACACTGCAAACACTCACAAGCAAGGGCACTCTACTATTGTAAATGAAAAATAGGGGAGAATAAAAAAAAAACCCTAGGGTTTAAAGCGTAGTCAAACCGCAACTGAATTCAGAAGACTGATATGCAATAAAAACGTCTTTATACGCAAGGCGTAGATGCCCACTCTTCAGTGCTCGGATGGTTTAGAAAACAAACTCGTACTGGTTATTATAATTCGTGACCTAATTAAAGTTAATTTTACGCTTGTTGCAGAAAATGTGCATTCCACCACTATTTTAAAAAAGAAAGGTTCCACCTGGGAAATTGTCATAAGCTAAACGGGAGAAAACCTCGTACTATTTTGTTAGAAGTGAAGTGTCTTTCCTTAATTGTCTATGAATACTATGCTGTTTACTTGCGATTGTTTAGAAATTTTTTTCTTTGAAAATTATTTATGTAAATTATATCTTCGGAAAGACGGACTTACAATTTAAAGTATATTTTCATCGACTATAAATATTACTAATACTAGTTTACTCGCTTAAGACTCGCTTTCCATGAGAGCTCAGGAAAATAAAAAATTGGACATAAAGTGTCGTATGCCTTGCTAGCACAACAATGATTTTTGAACCCTTATGGCTATGGCTTTCAAAAAGCCACAAGAATGAGATAATAACACACACTTTTAGAATTACCTTCTTCCCAATCCTTCAATACAAGTAAAAAAACCATAAGGCTTACAGTTAGAATATGCATTTAAATCCTATTTGATTTCCTCTTATGCTTTACAAGACCAGCATAATGGTATTGTTTTCGTATTTGCAATTATATGAAAGAAAATGCTTTAGGGCTATTAACGAAAGGTTTTCCAACTTTATTAGCATTTGAGGCATAGCTAAGTCGTTTTATATTAAATGCAATTTCTATATATGTATATATATATATAAATATATATTTATATATAAATATATATTTATATATATTAGTATTACAATACTTATACTTGAATCAAATACAGAACATAGCAAAAGTTGTCAAGACCTATTGCCGAACGTTAATTGAATGTTGATCAATCGTATTTGATATTTTCAAGGAAACTCGTCTTCGCTAGACTCTAGGTACTCACATGAAACATTCAGCATATCAGATGGTGAATGTTAAGCGATTCATTCCACTATTAGCAATTTGCAGATATCTTTCTTCATACTATACTTTTTATCGCAAAATGCGAAAGACTCTCTTATTGTTATAGTCAGACAACAGATATATAATTTTGCCAATGGCAACAACTGACGAAACTGTTTCACGTCCTTTTATGCTTGCAAGTATAAAGGGCAAAACGAAACACATGATAGGCTAAAAAGGAGAGAGAAAAAAGCAGAGGAATCTGCTAACGTGTTAGAGGCGAAGAGGCTGCGCACAATGTTAATTATACTCTACTTTAGAAAAAGAAGACCCAATGTGCCTCCATTTTGTAAGATTTTGAGGGAAGTCAGACACAAAGCAATGGCTAAATTGACTCCCAACTCGGACAGGGATTGAGAATATGTACCTCCTTGCCATTGTTACATGCTGATTAATGTTCTTGAACGTAATGGATAGTAAATGTTTAGTCGAGCGGACAAATACCTAGTGGGATTACGTTTGTTTTCAAATCGGGGCCTAGCGTTCAGCGTTCAATATTAAATTGATAAAATTCCCGTACTCTAATAAGAAAATCGCATTATAGCATGTGCAGGAAAACACTTTGGTTGAATCTTTGGATATCGGATGGTTATCTTAATAAACTTTAGGTTAGATTAGGTTATCGAAAAACAGGGCAAAGGAATTCTAACAATACGTATGACTAATGAGAGTAAATAGTGGTAAAAGTGGCAAAAGTGATAGTAACTTGATATTTACAGATAATTAATTGGATTAGAACTAAATGCTAGATTATTATGATAATGACGATGTCAGCAAAAACAAGAGATAGCCTGCAAGTAAATTGTTCATATGAACCTAAGAAACTTTTTGCTACAATACAAAGATTAACAAATTAAAGCAAACTGGAACAAAACAATTCATTTCATTGAATTTCTTCAGAGACTATTTCTACGCCGCTAGCAAAAGTACAAAGCGAGTAAATTAAAAGCATTGTACGATGAGTATGCTAATGAGAACAAAATGTAGACATTGCCTCTGTTCTGAAATCATCTTTCGGTGGTAGGCTCAGCACATATTAAAGCTTTTTAAAGCTATTTTTCTTTTCCAGTATCGATCACTTCTAGATCTCTTCAAACTGATAAAATGAAAGCGTAGGCATTCGAAGAAAACAAAGGCAATAAACACGAAACATTGAAGCTCTTTTCTAATAGCAGCTTCTATGGCGGATATTCTAGATTAACTATCTTTGTGATGACATTGGTCTCAATCGTTTAGAATTTTTATTGTTGGAAAACGTTTGTCTTTGTTTTTTTTTTCATAAAAACATATTTTTTTAATCTAAGAAACTTTTTGTCATCTTTTTCCTTTAAATTAACTAATACCATCAATCATTTAAATCCTTACAGATGGACTTACGCAACTATTGATTAAAGAAAAGATGTTGACACATACCATGTGCCGATTCCAGTTTTATTGCTTATATTCTGGTTGTATGGTTATCTGACATAGACGTCATAAATTCATGTTATACGTGTATGCCCACTAGACTAATGCCTAGTGATTGATTTTAACAAGTAACGATTTTATTTTATATCAGTTCGTCGTGCTCTCTGAGTCAAGCAGCATTAATAACTGCAATGACAGCATTCTTAGCTTAGTTACACAACAATCACATTCGCTTTGATTACCAGTTTATTGCAATTTATTTATTGATGGCACATGTAAGCATGCAGTTGTTGCGCGCGTGGTATTTCTGTAGGAGATTTATTAAGTACGTAAAACACGTTAAAAATGCGCTTAGAACTGAGATACACAGCAAAAATTATATAATGGATATTTTAGCAAAGGTAATAGAATCTATATAATGGGAATGGGTGGCCTAACAAAGGCAGGAAAAACTATACAATGGTTTGCCCAACCAAGGCAGAAAAAATTATATAATGAGTGGCTTAAGTGAGTGGCTGAAGGGTTCCAAATCACAAAAATTGGCAGTTTGTTGTTGTTTATGAAAACAGAAATCATAATGGAAAAACGTTGGGAGCTATTGATTTTTTCTCGCGAGGATTAGGCGTCTTATATGCCTTTCATCCTGTCAATCAATTTCAATGAAAGAAGAATGTACCAAGATCTTGTGATATAACTCCATTGCAGCTTTCTCTTTGACGAATGTAAAACTCGAGTAGTTAAAATTGTGAAAAAGCATCTAACCTGCTAATATCTAAGCCAATAGCAGACAAATAAACCTGTAAAACCTAAACGTCCAACCCCGCCTTAATCATCAAATTCGCATACTAAAAAGTACTACGCAAGACCCATAAGATAAATTCAACAACTGAAATCGGCTTTTGCGCTCTATGAATTCTTAGATAAGTGGGATATCGTTCGAAAAAGCTAAGGTCTTCCTTACAGCACCTTACGCATCGTAGTGGATACAGACTTGAATAAGAAAATACACATCCAAAATATTATAAAACGGGATCGATACCTCTAATGTGCATTTCCAAAATAATTTACTCACATTGTTAAAACTTTCAACCGAGCACCAAGCAATTTTTGGTGTACTCACTTTGGCATAAGGTTTGCAGGAAGCTGCAGATACCCGTTATAGTGTATATATTCTTGACCAGCGCGAAATTCTGAATCGATTAAGCTATGTCTACCGGTTTGTGGGTCTGCGTCGTCTGTGTTGTTAATAATCTCCTGTTCGCATAATTTAAAATATCGACTTCAAACTTGGTAGAAAAAGTAGAAGTTTTTGCTCCCTGATTGATATTGAAAATAGACCAAATGGATCGGAGCACGCGCCCGAAGTATAAGCTGAACGCAACTTCTTTGCTCCAAGCAAAAAAAAATGTGGCTTTTTGCTTATATAAATCATGAAAGGTGGTAGGCTGAAATTTTCAATATTTGCTTTATGGAAGACCCCACTATTTATGTACCAAAACGAAAAAAAATCTGCCATGCCCACACAAAGTCATAAGCGATCAAATTTTTTTTTTTCTTTCTTGAAGTACTTTTGCTTCTTTTTCCACGTAAGGTAAACAAAACATTACGTTGAAAATTATTCCATACATTCTTCACACCAGGATATTTTTATTATCTGTGTAAAAACACGTTAGTTGATGGATTCGGCAGAGTGGCAAATTCATTTTTTCTTACCAAGTTTGGTATATAGATTTCAATGAAAGTTTCAATTTTTCCTGCACAGCACGCTGCGTGGACAGATTTTGCAAAGGATTTAATTGTAGACTTGACCTAGGGATGCTCAAGTTGTATATTGCAAGTTAATCATATCCCGGTGGTAAAATGAAATGAACAAATAGTAGTGTAGACAGATAGACGGACGAACAATTTAATGTGTGAAGTCTTGGAATAAATGGTTGTTACTCAATGTAATGGAAATTTCATATCAATCCTAAGTATGTACAGTTAACGGGACTTCTGGAGACTATAAATAGATTTTCATAATTTTGCTTCGAACTTCTATTTTAACTTTAAATACGATTTGATTCAATCTTCATTAACAAAGCTTTTTTTATTCGTGTTTTAAAGGAATGTTGAAGCATTTCGTTAAAAAATTGTGAAAAAATCTAAAATTGTTCGATTTTTTGCTTATGTAGTAAATACTGATATCATTTACGGGCAGGATTTTTCCCCCGGAAGTGTACTGTCTGCGTTCTACTTACGTTAACGTTGCTGGCGTATGCATGGCGTATGCCTCTGCAGGCAAACACCGGAGTTTGTTTTTTCTCATTCAAACATAAATTTTGAAAAGCTTTACAGGTTTAAGAAACTATTTTCTATGCTTACTTTCGCATGTTCCACCTACGTGTGCTCACACACGCCACCGTATTAAATTTCTAACCAATATTTCAGAGCACGAACTAACGACGCCATTGTTTCGCGTTAAAAGCAACAGCATGTTATTTGGATGTTATTAAGCAAACGGAAGGAGAAAAATGGAACACATAACTGCGACGCATATACTCAGTTTTTTAAAGTTGTCGCTTTATTATACCTTTAAAATCGATCAACAGCACTTTAGGGATTTACGTTTGCTTATGCACATAAATTTATTGATATCCCATTTTCTCTTTATTTAATTTTTAAGCTCCCATAACTTGCTGCACTTATTTTATGTCTACATAATAACTTTGTATTAACTTTTAGTTCCTATAAATATTAGCCAAGTAAAGGCTTAGCGGGACATAATTCGTTTTCTTATACCTATCGCCGAACGATTAGGGGTACATTCAATTTGTCAAAACGTTTACAACGCCCACAAGGAAGCATCAGAGATCCCACAAAGTATATAAATTTTTTGATCATCATCAAACTCTAAATCGATATGAGCATGTCCGTCTGTCCGTCTGTGTAATGTCCGTTGTGAACATTCTGCTGGCCGCCAAAATGAAGCTATCGACTTCAAATTTAACAAAACCATTGCAACTTCTTGCATGCGGTTGAAAGACACGCCCACAGCACCACTTAAAGTGAGACCATCTCTGTTTTTTTAAGTTGAAAAGTTGGTTGTTTGCTCATTACTCATAAACTATAGCAAATAAATGTACAAAAATTTGAACGCATATTCTTCTAGCGTCTGTGCACAAAAATGGAAAAAATTCACCACGCCTACCCAATATTCTAGTGTATCAAAATTTAATTATTTTTTCAATACCTTTATGACACGCAGAAGCAAACTTCAAAAACCGCATAAAGTGTACAAATTCTTAGCCAGCTACAACCCTTGAATGCACTTAAACATATTCGCCTGTTCGTCTGTCTATCTGTCTATTTGTGCAACTTTGTAGTATTTGTAGAATTTGGAATAGACCTACACTTTTCAAAAGACACGCCTGCAATGCCCACATGCCTCTAGGACAAAACTTTTTTTTTGAAAATAGAAGAAATCAACGAATTAATCAATCAATCCATGTTATAGAGCATCAGAATTTTGTTCTTTTACTTCTTTTCTCTTTTTTCCTCGTAAATGGTGATGGGTATAAAAGATTCTGTCCCGACCTTACTTGTTACAGTGTAGTATATACAGTGTTATAGTGTAGTACATATTTCCTTTGTAAAGGTTTTAAATTGCAATTCACCAAATAGAATTACATTTTTTACATTTTAGCACAAGTTTAGAGTGGGAGTAAATTTATTTTAATGCTGGTTAGGTGCAAGTCTTTGCAACAGAGATCTGAGCAGCGAGACATTTGGGTCGTGTGCGATGTAATCTGAAAGCATTCACTTACCTTTGCTATCTTTGTGTCTTCAGTTTGTACTGTGTTCAGAGAGAAAGTTAAAGGCCAGTAGAAATGGACAGATTTCAGATGAACATGCGAATATACGGACAGACATGATTAAATCGTTTAACAAAATAATTCTAAATCGATGCGCGTATTAAATATGTGCGCATAACCTTGTAAAAGGTGGGAGAGAATTCAAAAAATTTGATTTGTCGATAGTATTTTAAATATCCTGTACATATATATGATTTTTTGTGATCATGCGTCAAATAACACGACTACGTCACAAAATCATATGAATGTTGAGGTGTTGTGTATCCACGTTTCTATCGAAGCTCTTTTACGTAGGAACTGGTCTCAACTTTTACGTAAACTTTTAGCTTGTCAAGAGTTTCTATGCATATATATATATATAGAGTAAATTTTTATGGGTTTTAGCTAAAAAGGTTTTTCCAAAAGACAAACTAAAATGGAAAAGTTGCTTTATACAAAACTCTGTATACGTGCGTGAAACTTTTTTCGGATTTTGAAAAATTGATGAATCGCTTATACCTATCAACGCTGTATGAGGGTATATTCCATTCGTCAAAGTGTTTGCAACCCACAGAAGAAAACAGGTTGACCGTTGGCGTAATGTCTAAATAAGCATTCTCCTGGTCACAAAAATGAAGCTGTCGATTTCAAATTTGGTAGAGATATGGGAAGTGCTTGCACCCAGACTTGTATTGACAATGGGCCAAATCGGTCGAAGGACACAGGTAAAGGACACGTAAAGTGAGATCACCTCCGTTTTTCAAAAATCTGCAAACGTATATTCTATGGACGATGCTATAGTGCCTGTACACAAATGGGAAAAATTGACCGCAGCTGCCCAATAATATAGTTTTTCAAAATTTAATTTTTTTTCAATGCCTTTACAACGCGCAGCGGCGAACTTCAAAAGCCCGATAAAGTATATAAATATAGGCAAATATACCATAAAAACAACGTGAGAAACCAGAAGAGCTCTTCCAATAACTTACCGTGGACTTACCGTCCATGAAAATACGAGTTTTAGATCAACGTGGAAAATAGACCAACTATGGAGTATAAACTGACCTGATTTAGAAAAGTGGTATCCATTTATGGAAGAATTTCAAAGCTGTTACTGAATGAAGGATTTTACCTACTTAAGAGAACGACCCAAAGAAAATTATTACAATATTGTTTACTTTGAAATAATTACTAGACAGACGACCAAAGTGAAAGGTCATTGATCCAATATCTCATTTCATGAGTTGAGTTGCCATATTTTCAACTTCAATTCGAAACGACTTCGTCTTTCTCCTCTCCTTTAGTTATATCCCTAGAGGATATCCTTGTATACATATATAAGAGAAAGAAAATATGGATGGACGTACTGTTTTTAGTTTCGTTAAGAATTCGTAAGACTCGTTCTAGAATTCTTGAGAATGGATGGAAACATGCCATTGGGAAAGAACTTAACTTCAACAGCAATAATTTCCGAGCTGCAGAGAAAAACTTTTAACTAAACTAAGACCTACGCTAATTTTCAATACTCAATACAGATACGCTCCTGCAAAGGACGTTTGTGGAGCCGCTTATTCGACGCAGAATTCATTTAGGTAAATATAGTGAGGCTTTCAAAATTAATTTCTACGTTCCATTAGTGTTTAATGAAATTTACCCTACTTCTTACGATGTTCAACTTCAAGTACGTTTTTTTCCTTACTGTCACAGTCATTACTATGACATGCATATTGCAGGGACAAAATGTAAATTCAATTTTTTTAGTTTTTCTTTCATAGCCAATCTATTTTTATGTTTTAAAAAAAAAATTCAGAACTCAAAACTCAAAAAAATCATCTAACAACATACAAAAACAACTTAAAGTATTTAAGCAACATCATAACGTAAAAGTATAAAACAGTATGCCCTACACTCATATTAGTACGCATGTAGAACAATATCTGAAAACGACGAAAAATGCGTGCGGTGTTGCGTCTCTTAATTATCGAAAATATCAATCAATTTATGTACTTAAAGGTACGACGAGCAACAAAGGTATATTCAGGTCGACCGAATCTTTAAAATTCTCTAGTATAGTAGAATAGAATATTCAAATAATGAGAAGAAAACCCATTTCTTTTGAAAAGAGAAATGATTATAGTCTACGTAGTGCTGTGGTAATGCCCCTTAATCGACTTGGCCCAGGTGTGGTACTGGGCAAGAACTTTCAACGCCTTTGGAAGAGTGTCTTAACTGCCGGCAAATAAACAGACACGTGCGGGCAGGCGGTTGGACAATCCTGTCGATTCAGAGTTTGATTCTGATGAAGAATATATGCATTTTGTGATGTCTCCGAAACTTTTTTCCGGGCATTACGAACGTTTTAAAAAAATGAACAAGGGTGAGTATAAAATTAACTTTCTGTAAGCATAGCTAGGATGAAGCCTTTTTCATAAGCTAAATTGGGGGGAAAACGACATTTACTTTAAAGAATAGTAAGTTGCGTTACCGTAGATGAGGAATTTTCTCATTTGTTTCCATTTCTGGGTAATCTAGTGATCAGCCTGGTCATTAATGCAATTTGATGTTTGCTTACCTAGATGTTTCAAAAAGCATGTAATTGATAATTCGCTTATGCAATTAGAAGGTTTTCATTTCCACAAGAGCATAAAATTCAGTCAATAATCTATGACTTAATAAATAACAATTTATCATACAATTTTTCCCTATTACTGATTATTTCATATTCATATTTTTATATCAACATCAGATGTTTTTAGCACACTTGCATCCCATCAAGGCAATGTTAAATAATGTACCGCTTTTTTCCTCAGCTATGACAAAATGCTGCTGAAAAAATGTATTTTATAATAAAATACAATTTCTTTTTTTTTTTTTTATTATTTTCAGATATTTTTCTGCGTCTTTCAAACATAATTTATTATTTTTATATTTAACATTCATAGATGAATTTAATGTTTCTTTTTGCGGTATGTGGATATACGCATATTAAATTTATCCTTTATGGCTAATGAATATTTAATCAGCGTGGGATTACTGATTGCGTGCTTCACATGTCGGATTCTTTCTACTACTAAGTTCATCAATTTGAGTGAGTAAAAGTGTGTATATCTACTTTAAGCTTTTTATTTGAATTTTTTCAATTTTAATGGATTCAATGCAGCCAATGAAGATGGACCCATGGTTTGATAGACGATCAAAGTAAGTTGATCTCGATTATCAATAATATGGACTTCATGCCGCTTAATGCCTGTTGCAAATGAAAGGGAAAATTTTGTACGTTACCAACTGTAGTCGTGCTGCTTCGCGATATTTAAATACTTTGTAGAGCTAATAAGTTAATCCTTAAGAGGTAATGTTACTGTGTACGCATAGAGTTCGTGTTCGCAAATTGATCTACGAAATTATGGTCAATTTATTTAAAAGAAATTTTTGACACTAAGAAAATTCGTGTCGATTTGGACATAATGTCATATTCAACAGTTTACATCCGAAAAGCACTTAAAGCCAGTACAAGCATTTTTTCCTATAGAAAACACGATGTGGAAAGGTTGATACAGCAACGATTGGGTGAAAATTTTCTCATATTATGTCTTGAAGATTTACTCCACGCGAGATGAGAAACAGTTTCGATTGTGCTCAAAACAAGAAAAATTGTTTTGACCACACATTCTTACGTTATAGTTAATAATATCTAAGATTCATCTCAAGGCCAGTACCTTTCCTACTCTTATAATGAATGTTGTGATAAGGGCTCTAACTGGGCCACTAATATACCTGAAGCCAATTAAACACAATCTTGTATGCATAGCTTTTCTACGCAAATTACGCTTATATTCTTCGTTTACCTTGAACAAATATGAAATCATTCTCACCTATGTATGTACGTAGCTTACTATTGGTTTGGGTTAAACAAATTGTTAGCAATTTTACTAGTTTGTCTAAGGGCAAGCATTGTTGATTATTGTAAGGCATATGAGGAGAAAGTTTTCTACAAGATATAGTTTATAGAAAATACAAGGAACTGAAGTTACAATTTATTTTTTACGATTGTATGAGTTCTTATAACTAAAATTTGTGCCATAAATTATTTCTTACGTTTGCGTACAGGAATTCAATAAATATTCTTGACTTTATACAGAATTTATGTTTACTTGTGTTTCTTTTCATTACTTTCACAATTTATGTCGACTGTCTATTGTTGTATACTTTTTATTCTTTAGCAGAAAGTATAATATACATACCTGTCATATATTGATCAATAATTCCCAGGACTACATAAGAGATAATGTTTTTTTTCTGAAAATTCGATATTTTTCATCCCCATGCTCTTCTTGAAAAGCGATGCAATCAGTCTAATTCTTCTAAAAAATTTCCTTGCCTCTCAAAATACACCTCAGTCCGGGCAATGATTTAATCATTCGATCCAAAATGCGGTGGATGCTTTGACATAGGAAAATCCGATCTGTGTCTGTTTTGTAATTCTGCCACACCCGAAAATTGTGTATAACCTTACGCCTGACTTAATTAAGTAACTAAAGAATGTCTTTGTGTTGCCTTTTAAGTGAGAAAAATCGTGCCTTAAGATTACATGAACTTAGTACATCTAAACAACAACGACAGTGGTTACAGCTTAGCAATTGAACACCGCCTCTGACGCACAGAACTTGAGCAGACTGTTACATAGTCATGCCATAGCTAGTGATGGAGGAGGAACAGATCGTAGTGGCAGAAGAAGAAGACCCCTGTGGTTTGAAAATTGAAAGCTGGAGGAGAGTGATTACACAAAGGGTCGGACTCCGAGGCCCGTAAAAGATCCTTATGTAACTAATCACTGGAATCAAGAAGCTGTGATTCTTTACTTATTAACCGCGAAAAATCCTTTAAGAAGACACCTTACGTCAGGCATTTACGGCCTAATAAGAAAACCACTGTAAAGATTAGCTTTTTATCATCACATTCTCTACCGTAGTCAGACTAAGATTATTGCGCACAATTAACAGATAATAACGCTCTCTCTCTACCGCTGCAAATGACTGATTTACTATTCTGCGTGTATTTACTCTGTGTCGTAGCCCAGCATATTACATACGTGAAATTATTCTGGTTGACGACTATAGTAATCATTGTAAGTGTTTTCGATAACGTTTGCATTGTTCAGGTGTCAGTGGATTTATATTTTCACCTTTCATAAATTTTACTTCTGTAGGCGAGAATGGCCTAGAACTGAGGAAAATCAATCAGGTGCGTATCACACGCAGCTATAAACGGCGAGGTTTCGTGCAGCCAAGGCGCGCGGTGCTGATGCTGCGGTGTCCGATGTTTTAGCATTTCTCAATAGTCGTATTGCTTGGGATGAACAACTGCTTCAACCATTTTTGAAGGGAGTCCAAAAAAATCCCATATGGGTTGTTTGTCTTATCTTTGATGCCATTAGCATGGATATGTTTCACTATATCGATGCATCGGCGAACTTGCATAGTGTTTTTGACTGCAATTCAAGTGACGATATCTGAGCCCAGTGGAAAGAGCGACACGTCAACACCACCCACAACGGCCTCTACGCCTATGATAACTAGTGGTTTATTTTATGTGGACAAAACTTATTTTACTAAATCGGAAAAGTTCGACGTAGTGATGGATGTGTGGGGTGTTGAAAACCCCGAAATTTTATTTCGTGTTTGGCAATGCGACGGTAGTTTAGAGATTATACCATGTAGCCATGCAGGTCATGTATTTAGCAGACGACATCGTTATTCATTTCCGGGCGGTAGACGCTATGTGTTTGCACGTAGTACACGTCTAAGTGCCGAAGTGTGGATAAAGGAGTACAAAAAATACTATTATTCAGCAGTGCCGTTAGCGGAAAATATATCATTTGACAAGTGTGTGTGTGGGATGAAAATTTCATTTGCAAACTGACTTTGGTTTTCCAATATGATATAAATTTGGTGCTTCCTTTGTTCAGCGTTAAGCTCCTTTCCTGTATGCGTTTACCTCAAAATCCCTTTTTTTACGTTTTTTCATTTCATATAATTTTCCTTTTTTTTTTGGATTTAGCTTGTCTTTCGTGTGCAACAAACATTGCACATGCAGTTGGTACGTCTTTTCTTCTTCTGTTTTTGTTATCCTTTTTTACTTCGATTTTTACCTTTGATGACCGCTTAGCTTTGAACCGTAGGTTGCATTATAAATCATTTAGATGGTATTTAGAGAATTTATATCCGGATTTACAAATGCCGCTATCCTATCTTGTGGTATGATTAAGGTAAAGTGATAATTCCTCCTTCAATACAATGCGAAATTTAGTTGATGACATTGTGGGTAAGTAAATGCCTTTCTATAAGTTTATTACAGTGAATTTATTTATTGCAATTGGCAAACGATGAGGACGAATAAGGGAAGTAAAAAATTGCAACATAAATGAAGAAATGAATGAAATGAAATTTGTAGTGCATTATAAAAAATAGCAGTGAGATACAAACTCGACGTCCTAGTCTACATGCATACGTGCGTTCATACGTGCTTTTGTATAAACAGAATTTTTTATAGCAGTGGACAGGAGAACTGTTCGTAAAAGAAATACATATTTCATCCGGGCTTAGCAGTTTTCATTCCCTCCTCCACCCCGCTTACAGCACCCTTTCAGTGTCAAAAAACTGATGGAAATAAAAAATGGATTTAGTGCAATTTGCACGCGGCTCACAGGTTGCAATGAAGAGAATGAAGGAGCTGAAAGCGGTTTTATGCGTGACCCCAAACCAACCGTACGCCTCGATTCGAGGAATCATCAGGGGCACTAGCATAAGGCTGTAATTTAGCGTCAGGTATGCAATGTTGGATGTTTACTGTAAGCTAAAGACTGTCAAATCATTATCGTACAAAATGAATCGATAAGCGAATGAGTAAACGACGAAACTTAAAGACTTTCCAAAGCAAATATTTGGGTAACAAAAATAACAGGTCTTTAAAAAGTTTTAGTATACCTGCACGAGTGCAATATATATACTAGCAACCCAATACTAATATCATTGTTTGGTCGAATGATGATAATGATGATGATGAAGAATACGATGAAAATGAAAAATCAAACTCGACAGCAACATCATCACTTCACATCATTGTCTTTGTTATTGATGTTGTAGATTTATGGGGGTGGGTTGTCGGTCTTGTGTTGTGCCTGCCCAGGTGATATTTATGTTATACGATTGTCTATAATATATTCAAGTTGTTTTTATATTATTTTTCTCTTGATTTATGTGAACTAGCTAACGTTAACGGTTTCATTAAAACGCTCGTTATGATGAAAGTGAAAAAAAAAAATAAAAATGGAAAAAATTGTTGTACTATCCTTGTTTATGTTATATTCTTTGTAGCCACTACCAAAGAATGGGGAACGCTACTATTATAGTTTGATCTGTAAAATACGCTATAGTGCAATGGGTGATATAGTCTTCACAAGTCAAGATATAAGTTGATTTCATTTTTTCCTCTTGTCTTTCTTTGCTCGCAAGATTAAAGAAAAGTTGGGACTTTCGCTTCCTTTGAAGCCGTTAGAAACGCCCTGCAGGAAGTAATAACTGTGTGATATTCTTATTCCAAGTAAAATTCGGTATTATTTTGGATATATCCTCACATACGTATGATAAACCGATGTATTTTTTATATCTTGTAGAACAAAGGAAGGCGTGTGTTGTTATTTCATTTTTAAACTCAACGAAGTGTAAAGCTTTGTAAAACCTAAACACCTGTTCTGTTTCTGTTTGTCACCCGTAATAGCGGGAAATATTACTACGGTTCGTTCTCTTTGCTACGCATCCAAATGGGTAACAGAGAATAAACACCATCGCGTAGCACAAAATAGGATTTAAAAAGGTTTTGCTACCTCTGTTATTCCTATTAACCTTTGAGGCCGAAAGGCATAGAAAGATATAAATGTGTCCATGTATTAAATACTTGCAATAAATCATCACTCTCTCTAGAAAAATAAGAAGCTTCGAATTTATAAGACGGATAATCTATTAAAAGTCATGTAAACAAAGTTCCACTTGCAGACGCGTTTCACACAACGTTGAAAATTTCGCACTTCTTCTAAATTTTGATGAGAAGTTTTGAGTTCGAGTTAGTAAACATTCAAAGTCTGTTCCAGAACGAATAAAGCTTTTTTGTTAGAGGTTCTTTTTATACGCACTTGCGGTAAAGGGGTTTATTAGGTTTGTACGGATGTGTGCAGTAGGCAGAAAGATTTGAGATAGGTGCACTTTGAATTATACCGAACGATTCAGTATCACTTTCTAGATCGATTTAAGCTTGTCTGTCCGTCTGTATTTTTTTCTTGTGTTCAACCTACAAGCCGCAGTTTTTGACGAAATTTGGTACATCGACGCGTTTCGGCCCAAACACGAAATTTAGATTGTTCTTTATATGAGTAACTGTGGATTGGTGTAGGGTGTTCAGTGATAGATTGTAGCCCATTCTACTAAGTTAGGTGATTTTAGGATAGCACTGATGGATATAAAAGCCGGAAATAAATTTCTTATTTGCTTCTCTTTCTATTCTTGATTTATGAATGTCACCAAAACATAGTAGTAGTAGTAGTAGTAGTAGTAGTAGTAGTAGTAGTAGTAGTAGTAGTAGTAGTAGTAGTAGTAGCTCAATTTTTGTTATTTTCATCAATTCTTGTCTTTCATCTGTCAAAATTCCAGTGATTATTTGAAGGATTTACATCATGAAATTGAGTTTCAGAAAAGTACAATAATTTCACTTCACTTCATATTCATTTTAAATTAAAATTTTCTCGTCTTTTATGGTTCCCTTTCTTTACATTTTGTTACTTTCATTACATCTTTTATTCAGATTTACTTCCACTTATAATGTTGTTACTGTAGAGTTTGTATCATGTTAGTGAATATTATACCTTACGGTCGTAGTTAAAAATAGGCAGACAACAACAACTGGTAATGAAAATTGATTGTGCGTGATGTGATAAAAAGTTAATTGGCCTTACTGTAGATTACTCAGGATTACTGTGTACGCATCCATACTGACATAAAAAAGCAACTCAGCCTTTGCTTTATTTTAATAAAAATTGATGAAAAATGTTTGCGGCATTCTTTCTGCTGTAACTTTGAATGAGCAGCAAATTGTGCATCCGCATTAAATAAGAAAATTTCTCTTATTTTGGTTTCGTTTTGGTTTTTCCTAGAAAAGCGTGGTGCGAGGAAAAACATTTTAAGCGAGATTTCGGTTATTTGTTTTGGTTAATTTTAAAAATCCTTTTTCCTTTTTTTTGCATTTTTGCAAAATGAATTGCGCTCAGGTGAATTGAAATTCAAAATATTGCTTTTTAAATTTCATTATGCGTAAAATAACTTGGCATCGTTCGTTGTTCAAAGAAATAGCAAAATAATTCTTTGAAAAGCTGTTATGTAAGTAAATCAAAATGCTTCCTTTTAATTAACAAGATTTTTCGTGCTCTATATTAGGTGGTGGCTTAAATGTTTAATGGCGTAAGTGTATTCGAGCAATTGATATTTGTTGTGGACAAAATATTTTCTCTTAGGGAAAGAAAAAATGTTGCCGGCGAAGACTCCTTAATTTGCACAAAACTTATAACTCATTGTTAGAATGTATTTTGTGGTGATGTTACGACGGGCTTTCAGGGAAAGTAACCCTTTGCGTGAAAAAGGGTAATTTTTGGTGCATTATTATTTAAACGAGTGAATAACTGTACTAGCCGAAGCGGTGCAGGGTATCTAATGGAGATATAACGATTATAATGTTTCTATGTGTTTTATTTTATTATATGCAATTAGTTCCAGTTCTCAACGCTCTGTTGTAGAACAACGAAGCATTTAATGAAAACCGGAATGTCGTCCACAAGCGATTTAACTTCATAAGTTGTTACACTCACCTATACACTCGTCCAAATACTGCTTAACCGCTTTAATAATCCACGTATAAGAAAAGCCACCAAATGGCTTTTTGTACCAATGATTTCAAATTCTCTTTGACTAACGGACGTTGAATGTGTTGTAATTAAAAGAATGGAAAATATCAGAAAAATAGAATATCATTAGAATGCCTTTTGTTCTTAAAATGGAAAGTGGTTTAAAAGGAATCGAAAGTTGGCAAATCGCACAAAGCACCCAGTGAAATATATTAAAAAATTTCGGCAAATACCTCTACATATACTAACCAAAGTATATATGATATGAACTGAAGCTAAGGGATGGCATTAAGCAATTAAAGGATGCTTAAAACAATGTGTTGTTGATAGTTCGACCAAAAAGAGCAATTGTTGCACTAATTTTTCTATTTCCTTAAAATACTTCACTTAATTTGAAAATGATAGAGATCTCAGGAAAATTCCGCGTTTAAATTTGCATGCAATGCTAAGATATTCATTACTTTAACTGCTTTTGCGGTATATTGTCCACACATTGAATTACTTTACTTTATTTTCTTGGAAAGGAGTATTTTTTGAATTTTTTTAGATTGTCATTAAACTTGATTTAGTTTCCGATAATGTTTCAATAAATCTTTTACTCGGGTCGCCGCTCAATAATCTTTGGAGAGTTCAAGCATTCGGACAATTTTCCAGCAACTGGACTAAAGTTGATTGCAAAAGTCGCGTGTTGCTTCCTTCGTTCATCTTTATTGAAATTAGTTGCTTAAAGGGATCTGCTCTCCGTATACGTCCCGTTGGTTTATGAACTTCTTGCAGTACAACTCACGTTTCGTTCGAAAATTTGCAATTTTTTAAAAAGCATTGAATCAATGATTACACTCTTGAACTGCAGGCCTCAAGAGTACCAATTTTCTACGTTGATCATGGCACATATCCTGATTTACTTACAGCACTTACAAATATATAGAGTAAATGTCTCTGTAACTTGCTAAAAAATAAGAGCTGAGGGACCATAACCTACTGAAACAGAATGGTTTTTTATAGATTATGAAATGAACTCTTTATTCGTAAATGATTTTATTTGGAATGAAAATATATTTTTTATTCAGATTTATGGAATATTTACAGACTACGTTGCTTACGATTATTTGCTTGTTGACAAAGAAAACTTAAACGAAATTTTATTGTCTTTAGTTTTATATAAGGTGCTGTACAGCTTACAACGCACATCTTGTCGGTAAGCTATCATTAGATAAAATAGAAACCCGCAAGTTGCTATCATGCTATTAATTTGTTGCAAAAATATAAAGCAACAGGATGCCAAAAGGGCAAAATTTTTACAAATCATTAGAATCGGCATGGAGGTATTACTTGGAATATCTACTTCTGAAAGCCAGCAAGTTGATTGGAATTACTTTCAAGTCTCTTTTAAAGATGTCTTATCTCTTCTCAGTCAGTAAATTTCAAATGTCAAAGTATTTAAAGTTCCATGTTAAATGACTTCTTACCCATTTACCATTCATTTTAACACTACACTCATTTGAAGGATTGCATTTAATATTAAGCAATGTGACCTATGAAGACAAATGCCAAAGAAATTTAACCAAAAACCATCATCAAAGCAATGCTGAGTTTCTAATCCAAACCAGTTGCAATCTAGTAATGTAATGAATGTTTGCCTTTATGCGTTTGTGAATATATGAATGTATGAATGTATTATACAACCGACTTACATGTGTATAAGAAAAGAGAAAGGGTAGAGTAGATCAGAAATAACGCACTGAAGACATTTATATATTGTTGCGGTTTTTGGAATGCAACAGTTGCATCATTTTAGTCTCCTTTTTGTTTTATACTGACTTTCGGAATGTAGCTTTAAGCTCATAACAACTTTTCTGACACGGGAAACCCAAACAACTTTAAAAAGCCACCACAACAACAACAATCAAACAATACGCAACATTGCGGTTATAGTTTTTTTTTTCTGCTATCCAAATTTAAACACTGATCCCCTTTGTAGCGTGTCATCAAAGTGTGAGAATGCAATGGATAGATATCGATGAAGTGAATCATCTCAAACCAAGTAAAAGCATTTTAGTATGGCATGGCCTACACCACATTGCTCAGTACAGTTATTCAGGTAACGACTTCCCAAACTAAGTCTTCATGTAGAAACAGCTCAAAAAGTTTGACCAATCCGAACAATTTTCGGGTCAAACCCTCTCACCGTACTTAATTTCATCAACATATCCGTCTCTTGTACACAATCTCCTTCCCTATAATCCTTCTACTTTTGTGCTATCCTTGCATCACAAGTAGTATAGTGTGTAATAAGAAAGAAAGTGCTCTGTTGTTTTATTGTCTGGAGTTGCAAATGTTGTAAAGAATTTTATTTAAAGAATTTATGGTAAATAATATAATTAAGAGCCGCATGCTCATGATAATAACACTTGGTTTTTGTTTGTACTAACAACAGCAAGCGCGGTAATAACTACTACAGTGTGTATGCTATGTACTTCTGGGTGCATATGGATAGTCTTCAAATTTCTATGAAGCGCACATAATACGATATGAGGCTTGCAGATTTGGGGGAAAG
Organism: Glossina pallidipes; assembly: GCA_000688715.1. Taxonomy (NCBI): domain Eukaryota; kingdom Metazoa; phylum Arthropoda; class Insecta; order Diptera; family Glossinidae; genus Glossina; species Glossina pallidipes. The sequence continues at coordinate 776,686 of KK499868.1, read as the reverse complement.
TTGGGAGTAGCCACCTAAATTATCCATTCGTAATCAGCACCTTTAATGTTTTAGAAGAAAAGCCTTATACCTCATCCATGCGTTAACAAGCAAGAAAGAACCAAGCAGCGAAGAAAATATTGCACTAGTTCTCGTTTGCATTAGTGCTCGTATGAGGCGATCTCGCGAATTGAACACTTCTTCACGGCTTTGTTTGCGGAAAGACCTGAAATTTTATGTCTTTAAGACTATATTGCATTTTGAGCTGAAGCGAAATAGCAATCAACCACGACTTTAAGGCTCGCTTGTTGACTGATAACTTGGTTAATAAGTGAAAATTGCAATATCTTATCCACTCAGCAGTTCAATCGTTGGTGGGCAATCGATTCCAAGGGTGTCATTTGGACATACTCAACGAGACCAGTTCGCTATAAGCCGGTTGCCTCGAGTGCAATTTGACAGAATAACACATTCATTAGGAAAAAAGATTAGTATTAAGAGCGGAAGAAAGTAGGAGAGTCTTCCTCATAAAACATAGTAATAGTGAAACCTTAATTCATAAATTTGACGAACTCTAGGCAACAAGAATTTAAAATTTTTGTCAGATATGTTGAAGTCTGCAATATATCTTTGTATAAACCGCACACATAATCATATAATGATTACTTGCCATAAATTATGCTCTCTCTGTGCTTTCCCTTTGCAACTGTCTTTTCGCATATGGTTGTCATGTTTTTTTTTATATCTGCTTTATAGTAAACATTCTTAAGCGTTCCTCTCATAAAAAAGTATATCATTGCTGTTGTCGTTTTTCTTGTTTAATAAACATCGAAAAAGTTTGTTGTGTTGTCCTCCCAGCTTCTAACCTGAACGGAACGCAAGCAATGATGATTAAGTTTTCTTTTTTACCAACTCTATCGGTGTATAAGAATTTTACAACTATAAAAAAGTTTGTGCTTGAAAAGTTGTTTCTCTAAAAAGAAGAAAATTCCCATATTTCTCAAGAGTGTCGTGCAAAATTTAGATTCCGGGCTGTGTTTTCTTGTGCACGCAGTAAATATTGGGAGAAGAAAGTTGGGAAATTTGCATTCGCCATAAGAAGACTTTGTGATACCTCTCATTCCGAAAACATGAAAAGAGAATGCTTATAGCTAACCGAGGGGGAGCCAATTACCATCGCTTACAGCTGACTAGAAGATATGTGACCACATTTAAGCGAAATGGTAAATCTAATATGAATTCGAAATGTTCTTTTTTTTTAGGGTTTTTCATGGATTGGACGGCGTTGTGGACAGTTACGTTCAGAGTGGACGGGTGAACTCGACCTAAGAACATACATGCCGCCTTTTATCTTAAGGTGAGAGACATTCAAACAGAAGAATGTGCGTAAACATCCTCACCAAGAATTTCTCTCTGTGCGCCATGTATTTAAAAACTGAATGGTGATAGTTACGAAATCATCCATAAACTATTCAGCGAGAATTTAGCAAACACACTTTCGTGAATTTTCTTGCTACGTTTTTACAGGCGCGAGATCATTAGGTGAAAAGGTAATGCATTGAAATTTCATAATCGTTGTGACGATTGCAACCTCTTCTTCTATAAAAACTGAGAAATTCTACTTTTTTTTTTTTAAAATGAGACTTCGCTGCGAGTGAAAGCTGCAAAGTTTTTATAAATAAAGTTCTCTCAACAATAGTTCAGCGTTAGAGTCAATTTTGCATATGCTTATGGAAATCGTTTTAAAAAGTTTGCATCGCGTTTGCTTCTTCCACTTACATAACAGTTGTAGTTACCGTCCTTACAGCATCCTAATACTGCTTAGAGAAGCCAGAGCAACATTTTGTAAAAAAAGAAAGCGATTATATATATACATGTACGTATACTACGTATGCTCTTTATAGGGACCTACAGGTATAATAAGTGTTTAATTCCATGTGTTGCTTTTCTGTGCGCGTATAATAGGTAGCTTGTCAACATTCAGGTAGACATATGCAAACGCAGGATAGGAACGCAGGGAGTGAGGCCAGTTTAGATAAACACCTAGAGAAATAGTTGTGGACTCCTTCAAGTATAAATATTCTTGTAAGGACTCTTGTTGAGTTTTAGCCTAAAATAGTTTAACGAAAGATTAAGAAGAGACTACGTGTGTATGTGTAGCATCTCATGTATACAGTCTTCCAGTCGCAAAAACTAAGATATAAGATTCAACTGTGCAAAAAGTTCCCAAATTCCTGCAGAAACCATCGTACTGAAAACGTTCACCATCGACTACAGCACACACATATAGCGCAACATACATTGAAAATATCTGTGTCTTCAAAACAAAAAAAAAAAAAATTGAATTTTCTTCCACTAGGTAAGTAAATATGAAATCAGAATTTGCGTATGGATGACCTAACAGCACATGTGGAGAACATCGCCCATGTCTAATCTTGTATTTGCTCTTAGCTACAATAACTAATCGTAATGCGAACACATATTGCACCGCAAAAATACGTTCTCTAACGACGAAAGTTTAGAGCAGACTTTCTTTTCTTAAAGACCAAAAACAAAAAATTCCATTTAAGGATGAAAAGTGGAGTTCAATCCCAGACCTAACAATTCATTAGTAGAGCCAGGAGTACCATTCGCATCGGCTGACTAAGACTGAATCACTTGGGCAGGAAGACGATATTCTTTCTTTGGTAGAATCAGAAGAGTTAAAGTCTGGTGAGACGATTAGTGCCAAACGGTACCAGAAACAGTTAGTTGATTTGAATAATTCATTGTACAAGAACGTCAAAAAAGGCACGACCAGGTTTTCTTTTTAACACCGCTTGACGATACGTTGAAAGCATTCAACTAAGACTTGCTTACACAACTCGATTTCTTCCGATTACCGATTGTTTGCGTCGATGTAATGCGGGCTTGCTGAGTAGAAAGGACCGCTGTGGCTCGAACGAGTAATAGTTTCTGTTAGCATGCCCATAAATTTGATTGATAAACTTGGTTGGCTTCATGTCACAATTAGTTTTAGAAGAAATTTCAACTTGTCTTACTTCAATTTGTAATTGAATCTTAAGGCGAAGAGCTATCTAGCAATATAACTAAAACAATATTTACCTTTATTTGCTACGCATGGCGTGATTGGAACTTGTAAGTGAGTGCTTGGTCTTACTTAATCGAATTTTTAAGTTGACAAGGACTTTCTTTAAAGAGGAAAAAAAAAACCAAGATTACGCTCGACGTCACAAAGGAAGTTTCGGTGGATAAAGTCTTCATAAAATAAATATGTTATCTGTGTTTGCATTAAATGTTGTTGATCCATGGATGGATTTTGCTAACTTTTCTACCTTAATCTTATTAAAGTGGAAAAGATTGAGAGTAATTTTATTATTTTAGACAAAAGTTTGCGCGAAATAGTGACAAACGGTTACAAAAGTTTTACAAATCTGGAAAATGTAATAAAAGATAAAATTGGCATTAAATTAAGGCGAATATATTTGCTTACGTAGAAAAATTTACGACAGCAAGCATAAAATTGCTTCTAACAAACTGAAATTATTGTATAACGGAAGTTTTGTTGTATTAAATTATGCACAAGTTTGTTAAACAATCACCCAAAATTGAAAATCGCACGCCAATAATAAACTTGTTGACAGTGTAGAGGAGAGATTGTTATTTCTCCTGCATTAACAAAGTTAAATCAATTTAGAATTTGACATTGAACACAAACTTTATTCATTAAAAATTTTCAATGCCCTTTTCTTCAATTACAGCAGACAACAAGGCTATCAATCTTCTAACTAATAATTAAAAAAACTTGCTTAAACAAGTAAAGACACATGGGCCACGGATCATTATTACATACCCTATACTACATTACAGTTTTTCACATGGCAACTTTTCGAGAAGGGCATTACCTGGGAAGTGGTCGAAAAAGTCTTTCGATTCGAACCATTTTTTATAACACGCCTCCTTAGACCAAAACACGTCGGTGTATCAAATTTCATAAAAATATTTCAAACTTGTACCCTGTAAGCTGCACACAACCAAACAAGACGGGCAAACGGACATGCAGGTGATCTTCAATGGGTCGGTATAATGAAATGTGCTCTACTTATTGGATACATCCACACAAGCTTTATATACCTCTCAACTATTGTAGGGTATAAAAATGGGAATTTTAATTAAACTTTTTCGTTTGATTGTGTTATTTAAAAAGGTTTAACTTTTTTACATACAATCAAGTAATAAAAGGAAAGAAGAAATAACTGTAACAATTAACGGTGGAAAGTAGAAAGAACTGACAAGAAGGTTTTTGTAGCTCCAAGACTGAAACTCTCACTACTCGGCGCTCACTACTTTTTAACTTTTTTCAAAGCAAATTAAAACAAAGGATCTAACTTCGGACAGTAGAAATCCAAGAGAGAGAGTAGAAAAGGTAAAAAATTATTCACACTAGAATGAGAAACACATGCTTTCATATCTTAACTCAAAAAAGAAAAAAAACAAAATGGTATATAAATCATTGTGACTGCATTGGAAAAGCAAATAATTACCTAAACATGATAAGAAAATGTATGCCATAACTGTATCTTGATTATAAATCATTTGAACAATGCTTAAGAAGTAAGCAGGATCCTTTCCTTCCTTTTCAAGGGAAGTGTCCTTGAAAAAGGTACTTAGAAATCCGCAAAGTATTGGTTAAGTCTACTCAGTTTTTTTGATGAAAAAATCTTTTCTTTTTTTTTTTTGTTCTATTTACCAATGTTGATGTTCATATTTGATTGGTCGTTGTGCGTGTTTCGTATATTCGATTCTTTTCTATTTCATTTGTGTGCATATTTTTACATTTGATAAGATCTTACGGTTGTTCTGTATTCTTAGTAAATATACATTTCATAAGAGTGCTCTGCAATCTAACATCTGGAATAGTAAATATGCAGAGAATTTGGAAGTTATTATATTTACTATATGGTAACAGATTTATTGTCCGTAAAGGGCACTAAAACAAATTAAAATATTCTAATCGAGCAACACCGACCATTAAGTATACTGCACAATTTTGTCTAACGCAATTCTTCATTTATTTTCGTGCTAACATATCAAAAATTGCATCTTGCTAAGCAAGCAGTAAAAACATTCTTTTCATGAAAGGGAAATTAAGTATGATCGCACCCAGTGGATTAGCAAAATGAAATGTCTTTTCAAACTTATTATTACCCCTCGCCAACTTTCATGACAATGTACTAAAACCCAGGTTTTGTTGCAATGCAGAGGCTAACTTTTCTCTACGCATCGAAAAACTAGCCCTGAGTGCAGTAAATGTATATGTCGAATCAATATTGTGGACGTTCTCTCACTTCTTATGAAGGCTTACTTCTCGCAACATTCGTTATATATAGGAAAGCGTTAAAAGTATTCTCTCATGTGATCGAAGGTACTAATTGGATGACTGGTCAAAAGTACAAGATCGAAAACCGGAAGTCGCCTTTCACTACCATTAAAGTGGTCATATCCAAACTTACCAGATGCCCGCTGAACACGAAAGATAGCCAATAATTTGCTCGTCATGTAGTCTATTTGAAGACGACTTACTGCTACTTGCGACTGACTAATGCTGCCGAATCTTAAATTAACCCAAGCAACTCTACTGAGCAAAGTGAGAGATCCCTCACTAGGCATCTTAAGTGCGCTTGCATTTATCCGCTTCTTGCTTCTCTCGTAAGCGTATTAGTAGAGGAATTACAATATTAAACGTTACCCATATGATAAGTAAATTACAAGATTAAAGTTGCGCTTCTAAGTATAGTTTCTAAGTCGTAAGTATCGTTTTACAAGAGAGATAGATTAAATTACCCGATTCAGTTATTCATAGTCATCAAGAATACATGTCGCTTATAGAAGTTGCGATGCAAAATGTAAAACACTTGTTGAATTTAATATACTTCCCGTTATAGTAACAAGGCAGCAAAATTGTAATACGAAGCAAAGTTAAACAATGCAATGCAACAATAAAAATAACAAAGAGAAAAATAACTTTGGGAAAACGTGTGTTTGTTTTGTAGCAATTTAACGTAAACGCCAAACATCATTTAAAATTGCCAAGCAAAACACACTGCAATATTCTATACTGCGCGAAAATTTAGAACGCTTCAAACTCTTATTCAGTTATATGAATATTTTCACGTAACCGCAATAACCGACATATATCTGTCTAATATATGTTAACCATCACGATATTTGCTTTGTTCACACAAAGTCAGTACATTGTTATTGTATTTGAATTGGTTCGCGACCTTTCCTGAATACGTGACATTGTGTTGACATTTCACATCTTCTCGGGTAAAATGATTAAATTACTAGCGCGTTTACACTTGCAGTTACTTGCACACGTGACCATGTAAACGCACGGTCGTAGTTAAAGCATAAAAAATTTAATTTTTTTACTTTTTAAACATAATTATTTACGTGCCACAGAAGAGAAGATATCTAAGCACAAATTCATCCAAATATGTGTACACTCTTGGACACGTACCTCTTTACGTTATGAGCAAATGTACTTTGCTTTTTAAGTAATTCATGCATTTTGCTTACGTCTTATTGTTGACAATTAGGCAATGCAGACTCGATAAGTAAAGTTTAATAAACTTTACCGCGGTCGAGAAAAAGGAAGGAAAATAATCCCATAGTTCGCTTTGATTTGTTTTGAAATAATCGAATATAAAAATTAACAAAGTTGAATGCTCCCCATTGATGCGTCTATTCGCCTGCTTCTCATATAAAATAAATAAGTATTAAGTCGAGTCATAAGTAACCTCCGATGCAGCTATGTAGAATCTATTGTTCGTTTTTACCCATTATAAGTCACCGAAACAAACGAGTTTTTATTTTCACTATATAGATGACGATTCAGTTAGTCTTCTGTCAGGTGATTTATGTGGTGCATGTCACATTCAACTGCGTCTTTTAGCCTCTAAGATGGAGTGTCAAAAAGTGCACATTCGGCATATAATGCTTTGGGAATTTAAACAAGGCAACGGAGAAAATGTGCAGCGTGTACGGTGAACTGATCGGGCGGTTAGAAATTGATTTGTAAAATTCATTTCTGGAGGTATTACCTTAAAAGATGGGACGCCCTCGCGACTTTGATGCCAATCTTTTAAGGCAATATTTAAGCAAAATTCACACCAATCAACAAGAGGTATAGCAAGAAGGTTGAGTACCTCACAATCACATATTAAATTAATATAATTTTGTTATTCAATGAAAACAAAATAAATGTCTGATGAAAAAACTGAAGTTACTTATGACTCCACCTAATATATTAAAATTGGTCTAATGTTCGTATATATAACCGTTTTAGCAGGGTTGATAGCGCGTATAGCTATAAAAAAACTTTTCTAGAACGATATATGAATTTATAATAAAAATATTTTCAATACTCGTGCACTTGCTGCTCAGGAACATTACTGTATACCGTTTGTTTTTGAAGTAATTCGAAGATATATGTCAACTTGATTAACTATCTGAAAGATTTTCAATTATAGATTCGCCAATAGCTACACTAAAACCACTTTGACGCTGGGAAATGCTTATTGAAATCAGTACTCATTAGTACATGTTAAGTACTGTAAGGAAGCCTTAGGCTCTTCTAAGGTTAGTGCACTTAACTTAAAATTCATAGACCATATTGGAAGTTACTTAACGCAACATTTCAGCTCAAAGATTTAGTTTTTCATATCACTTTTTTTCATAACTTGTGGATACCAACAGAAGATAAATCAACGGACCAGTGCATTGGCTTAACTAATGAGGTCAACTTAATTTTACCCACATTCTGCATACATATTTTATAAAGCTTCCGATGCTAAATTCTGTCTCGTTATAAATTTTAATATAAAATTAATGTATTATTACATAGTTGTCCATTGGCTACGGGGAGCTGTGTGTGTTAATTATGTAAACGGTTAAACTGTAATGAATATTTAATATGCAAATATTTCGAAACGTAAATATAGTCTTATTACGTATAGTAATTAAAACCTATATGTGAAACATTGAATTTACAACGCATAATAACCATAAATTCAATAGGCATATGTATGCGTTGTATATTTTGCATTGACACAGAGCAGGTTCGTCTATATGTTTACCGCAATATTTAAACCTTTTTTCATACCTTGTACCGCAGGATGATGGGTATGTTGATTTGCAACGACTAGAAGCAGAAACTGCAGAAACCCCACATAGTAGATGTACCCTTGATTAACATGTCCGTCTGTATGTCTGCCGACGTGTCTGTCAGTGTATGTGAAATGAAGACACCGACTTTAAATTTGGCGGAAACGTTGGAAGTTTTTGTACGCAGGTGGGGACTGAAAATGAGCCAAATCGGTCGAAGGACACCCTTAGAGTAGAACGTAAACTGAGAAAAACTCTGTTTTTCAAAAAGAATAGAAAATTGGTTTTTTACCCACTAAACATAAACATCAAAAGATAAAGCTAGGAAAATTTGAGCAGGTATTCTGTGGGCGATGCTGTAATACCTGCACTAAAATGGTAAAAATTGATCACGCCTACTTAATATTATAATGTGTCATAATGTATTTTTTTCCAATACCTTCAACTGTCCATATGTCCGTCTGCGTAGCTTTATAGCATTTGTGGTAAACATACTCCCATCTGCAAAAATGAAGACATCGCCCACGAACTTGCAGGAGACTATAACAATGACTTTAACTTTTCAAAGAACACGCCTACAACGTCTTTTATTCGTTGCTGCTTTATCGAATATCGAAGGCATATCCATCCAATACTAAGGAATATGAAAATTTATATTTTTTCTTTTTTTCAATCTTTCATCGAATAACTGTGGTGGGTATAAAAGATTCGATTGCAACCGGATATAATTTTCTTACTTGTTTAATTTCATTATTTAATAGTTACGGACCAATAACAAGAGAATTTACATACATATCGTCCATTAATCGAATGAGTAAAGAATATTTGCTCAAGGAAATCATTCATAATTAATACAATGACCTTTCTTCTATCCTGCTAAGGCAAGCAAATAATGAACTTATATAAGGTAATTAATAACAATTCGTTGGCACTATAATCAATTAAATATTACAAGTAAATCGAATTAAAATTATAAATAAATCAATCAATTATTACTTACACATGCTTATGCTCTCCAATAAGATTATATTTGTTAATAAATCAAATGAATGAAAGGGAGCATGAGATAGTGGTCTTAAAATGTTTTCGTAAAATTTTTTATATAAAGAAGGCCGAAGGCCGGGCGAAAATAATATTCAATATTCAAAGCCATTTTATTTATTCTACGTCGCTAGTGGAAAACGTAGACTTGCTTGACACGAACGCGTTTTATAGCATGCCGATTGTTTTGGAATCATATTCTGAGCCGTTTTGTCCATGCATACCCTTATTCAATCTACAGATCAAAATGTCAGATTTAGACTCAGTGACAAGAAGCTATTGCCATTTGGTTAGTCAGAGCATTTTCGGGAGTAACTTTTATATAATTTCTTATAATCATTATAGGAGAAAATAAAATGATGAAAACTAAAATTTTGTTACACACGTGAAAAACGGCGTGGAATAGTGGGGTATTTGAATTAAAATTTTCTGCTAAATTCATAACAACTTGACACCTGTGCTCGGTACCAAGTTGGACAATAGAAGAGAAAGAAAAAAAAGTTGGTTTTACTACGTCCCTAGGTATTACAAAATGTCATTTGTCTATTCGAGGTTGACATGCTCTTATCTACGGGCGTCCATCCCCTGCCCATATTCACTAGCTTACATTCAATCTAAACCTAATGTGAATCTATCCTAAATGCGGGACGAAAGAAAAGGATGAATTTTTTTTTTAAATGAATATAAAATAACTTTCGCTTTGCAGCGAAACTTTCCTCTACAAGGGGCGTAAATTTTAAAAGGTTGTCTATATTAAAAAATTTTCCTGTTTTAGATTTTATTAGACCAACAAAAATCTTCAAGTATTAATTAACGGCTTTTGGCAAAATAAACAAAATGCGAGCATCTTATTATCAAAGCACACATATATATGTATATGCATGAATAACACATTATGTATAAGTTAAGAATGTTTTCGCTCGCATAGCACATGTTAGTGTTAATTCTCTCAGAAAGCACGACAAACAGATATAATTTAAAATAAGCGGTTGTGTAAGCCAACCACTAGACGTTAATTATATAAGTCATATGTCAAACATGTGTAATATAAATTTCAGACATTTACGTCACTCTGTCACTCTGTATAATTACACAACCCTAAGTAATGAACCTAAACACAGACTAAGTATATGTCGAGCCAAAAAGTTATACATGCCCCTGTAAAGAATTATTGACGATATCACATAATTTAAAGAAAAAGCCAAGAAATACAGAAAAAGTTGTGTGGAAAATATTTTCTTGGCCTTTTGAAAAAAAAAGCAAGACTATCAAAGCAAGAAGGGACTAAATAATAAATTTTACTACAATTTTTTTCCGCAGAAAAAAATCCCGCAAACTATTCAAGAAACGCGAGCTTACAACGCGAACACACATCGTTTGAATGCGGAAATGGAGGAATGGAAAGAAAGATAACAGTTTAGACTCAGCTATAGCAAAAAGATGGCAAAAAAAAAATCCCTACTGACGATTTTTCTTACATGATAGATATTCTTGTTTTATAAGGGCTACTAACTCAAACGGCGGCATCTAAGCTCGGTCTATATTAAGACGCAAGCAAATAACCCTTGCACTCCTACGCCTCGCTAGTATCGAACTCAATCGTATTTTAAGAAGTTTAATAAAATGAATTATTAATTTTTAAGCGCAAGCGCGGTAACTGTTATATTTTGAGCAAAAAGCAACGCAAGCCCTGTGACTTGTTCAGCAGAGCATCCACTTTAGCTCGGTTACGAATGTATCTTAACAACTTACTGTCTTTATCTTAAAAGTTGTCAAAATTCGATTTCATTCATCGCCATAATCGACTTCCAAAATAATACAACGCCCCTTAATATGTCGCTATCTTTTATAGAGCGATTCCCACGGTGCTGAAAAGAAGTCTGAATTTAATCCAAATCGCTTAGGAAAATAAGTCGATATATAGGAAAATGCATGTGAGAAAATTGTTTTAAATCAAAACATTGACACCGGTAGATAGGTAGGGATTGTAATTACTGTAAGTAGAACAAAACATTCCAACATATTCAAATGAGAACAACCTTTAAGGTAATGCTTAGCTTTCTAAGCTAAAGGGAAGTTATTTTAAAATTTTGAAAGTCCTGCAATTAACAGTTTGTGCAGTCTATCCCTTCATAATGACTTTGTAGTTTCTTCCCTTTCTTTCTTCCTTTTCGGTTTCGCCATGTGTTTGTATTTCCTTTTTTCCCTTATACTCGTTACGAGAAAAGTACGTGAAACAGTTTTGTCAGTTGTTGAAAATTGTAAAATGTTATGTCTGACGCCTGACTATGACAATAACACTGCACATAGTTTTCCCTATTCAACAATAAAGAGAACGGAAGAGATAAAGGTATCTGCAGACAAAGTGCTTAGATTGGATACAGAACGAACACTTTGACACTCACCATATAGATTTTTCATATGAGTAACTTTCCCTGCTTCCTTTAAGAATTTAATATGTGATTGGTTCGCATTTACTTACCGTTCGACAATAGACCTTGATAACGTTTGGTGCTCTTTATCCTTAATCCATGACCCATTTTATTGCGAAAACTGTGCGTTTTTTTTAACTTTTCAGTCTCTCTCTCTCAATTTACAATACCAATCTATATATGTATATATATATAGCAGCTGCAATCGGTGTAAAATCAACTTAGCTTAGATGGTCAAATTCTTTTGCTTGTAATGCTGAAGATGGGCAGTCAAGTGAGATTCTATGCTCCCTGTTCCGCGTTGCAAAATCGGTAACAAAGTTGCAACACCTTCACATTGATAGCTCTTCAACATTTGCCTTTACAGAATTACGAATATGAGAAACAATATAAGCATTCTGGTCTTGTAAAGGGTAAGAGGTAACCAAATAGGATTTACATCATACCCTCATACATTCTAACATTAAGCATTATGGTGTTTTTCTTTGTGTTGGAGGGCTGAAAGAGTATGTGTTGTTATCTATTTAAAGTGGGATTTTTATAGTCACAACCACAGAAGTTCGAAGGTCATTGCCGTCCTAGCAACTCATATTCATATCAAGAATCTTGTAGCTTCCTGAGCTCCCCTACAAAATGGTGAATGTTTGTGTTTATATGTGTGTCTTAATATTTATTTATTAATTTTACAATATATATATAAAATAATATTACAAATATAATTAATAACATATATAGTTGATGCTAATATGCTTTAAGTTTTTGGCTCTTCTGCCGGAAGGTATAGTTTATAATTAACAGCAAAACAGTAATGCATGTGACAAAAATACTGTTTGTATTTTCGAAGAAAGAATTTGCTAAGCAATACATATGCAAGTGACAGCTCAAAGACAATTAAGTAGGGAACGACAGCACTGTGGAGCTATTCCTGTGTTTACCTTATAACCATTGCACGGATGGAATGATTTTTCTTAAAACTGTAAATGCTTTTCATATCGGACTAGAACCAAGCTGAGAAGGAAACCTATTATCTAGGACAAGTGGGATATAAATTATAATTAGATTACCAATCATAATAATTTAATTTTGTGATGCTTGCGTGCAACTACGCCTCGCACATTATCCTTCTCAACTCAGCTACGGCTTGCGAAGTCTTCAAAGCAGCTTGTTGTCTTTTATATAATTCGGCGTAGATGTCTTGCCGTGTTTACATTATGTAAGTGCTTTAAGCTGCTTCTGCTTCATGCTTGACAAATCTTAGGATTAAATGCATACTATTAACATTTGTTTAATGAAAGAGAATGTCACTTAACCGAATTAAATGGATAAACTGACAAAAAGCTAGGAAGAAATATGTCATCCTGTGGACATTGACCATGCTTTATGTTTTTTTGTGTTTTGAGTGCTTTTTACTAATGACTAAGCTCCTTTTCATCTTTTTCTTTGACTTAAAGGAAATATTCCATAATTATCTTATTAATTACATTCATTTTCTCATCCTTCTGTAAATAACTGTTTACGTTATCAACAATATTCCACTATAGTCGGGTACCCAACGTCACTTCGCTTAATTGTCGTAATAGAACACTAAAAATGATATATTATTTTTATGTATAGGGGGACTTCCAGCGAAAGCCCTCTTATGGTGCACATTTAGCAAACCTAAATTACTTCTCAACGATTTTATTATTTTCACCTGATTTCATCATAAAAAACTGCAAACTAGACTTTGTCGCCCTATAAGAGTTTGCTTTTCATGAGCGCCGCTCCGTACGGCGGGGTCTAAAGAGTAAGTGTATGTGATTCAAATTCCCTAAGGTTTATTTCTACGCTTCATTGCCACTATGAACTAATTTTGAATGTAAATTAAAATGTATTGCTAAGGGCCTAGTACGGTATGACGTCCAAACAACAGATTCATGGAGCGCAAAGCTGGTCCAGTTAATTTTCATGGCAAATTACTATTATGGATAAACTTTCACCAAAAAATATGAAAAGTTACGCCATCTTGACATATAAACGCCCCTATTTCATAATAATCTTTGCATGCGACGATGTCCCAAAAAATAGACCCACTGGGTTGACCAAATTGACGCAGTTAAGTTTTATATAACATTACTTTCGCGAACTAATTTCGACCATAAAATATTAAGAGTTGGACATTTTTGCCGTATAAAGAATTTTTTCCATTAGAACCCTTATATCGTGCGGGATCCGAAATCAGTGTTAAGTGGTCCAAATTCCTGTAGTTGAGTCTGTCGGACAGACACGTTCACTTTGAAGAGCATTTTCTAGATCGCTCGGTAAAAAAAAAGTGGCGAGTACATCAATTCCTTCTGGGTGTTGTGTACGTGCGCACAAACTTAATATACCTTGTAGCATAAGTGTTGTATAGTGTGTAATAGTTTTACGCTGGACCTTCATTTCCGAAATGTTTCATTAATTTGGGCCCTGAGAAACGCCTGCATACCATGCACCATAATTATATGTTCAAATTTATGATTATCGCTTGAAATACTATCAGTGGAGATAATGATGTTGGCGATGGCAGGTTCAATAACACTGATATAATCGACTTTTGAATTCATGTTCCTGAGCAACTCGTTGAAAAATGTCATCAAACATGTAGTGAAAAGACATCAACAATCGTTTATCCACACACGGTATTAGTAATAGTAGTAACAGCATTACCAGAATATATGCTTCCGATAGGTGAAAAATGTACTAATGAAACTTTAAAATACGATCCAATTACTTTGAAATTTTTCGAATTTTACGTACACTTCAACTTTTCGTTTTCCCCATTTTGCTTGCTGGCAGAGCAGTCAAAACCATTTGCACAATGATATTTCAAAGGCTTTAAGAATTGTTTAAAATGTTGTTTTATTTTGTAAATGTTTTCTGTTGCAATAAAAGATTAAAAAAAAAGATTGTTTTTAATTTGTTATGAATGGGAGAAAAGACAATGGAACGATAATATTCGAGAATCTATATCATGCATGTATTTAACTATAAAATGAAAAGTTGTTTTCGACAAATATTATCCCGCGCAGCATAGCGAACTTAGGGCAGCACGCAGTGTAGCTGATGCAGATTTGACCTTAAAAAAAAAATTCGCTTAATCCAGGGCATTGTAAATATATTGATTTTCATGTTGTGAGGAAACGTATCGCTCTCTTCCTAATCTACATGACCGACGACGTTTACTTTAGTAGATTGATAGTCAGTCGTCAAACGTTATCGAAATTTTTCGCCAAGGTAGGCCAGATAGATATAGTATCTGTCTTACTCACTAAATCATTTATTACTCCGTCCATTCGTCCTTGCAGTTAAGGAACACTTACATTGTGCACATAGTTGCACTCGCAAGGTTTTTGATGTGATTTTAAAAGAAAATTATCAAGAAAAATTTCTATCTTGACATTTGTCTTATTTGATGTGCATATGATAACATACGCCATTTGCTTAGCAACTAATTCTAAAAACATACGGTAAGACTTGAGAGAGAATTCATTTCTCTGAATTGTTTTTATTTTTGACGGAACT